>RCWM02000747.1:0-430000 GCA_003667255.2 Euschistus heros
TTGCAGCATAAACTATGTTCTGATGATATTTGGTGCACTGCATCTATGATCTATTCGGGCTCCATTAATTGCTCTCCTTGAGTTGACTGGACACCGAATAAACTTTTCTGCTTAAAGGTTCCACCTACGAAGAAATCCACGGGTGGCCCAATCACGTGATCCTGGGTGGCCGAAGGTTACTACCTCCTCCACACGTCCAATCAATCGTTGTGGATAATTTATATCCAGCCAAGCTAGCTCGAGCAGACTCTGAATATTGACTGAAGACTGAGCATTTAGGAAGTTATCATCCTAGGAAGGAAGCCAAAATTTAAACAAATAAAAGAATGTAAAGGATCGAACATTAAGTGTTTACATATCTCACTATGCCTATCCTGACGAACTCCTGAAACTTAAGGTGATAATCGTTACCTGTAACATTTGTTGTTCTTTTCTTCTTTTTTTTTGCGATTTTTCTCTAAAACTAAGCAAAAACGATCAAATCTCTAAAGACCTTTTTGCCTTAGTTTTTTCCTATTTTTTTTTGTGTTTCTTTTCGGTCTCCCATAAGGTTCCGTGAAAGTTTTGGCCATTTAAATTCGGACACCCCCCCCTGTATATTCCAATTCCATGAGGCATGGCGTTTTATTGTTAATGGGCCTTTTTTTTTTTGTCAACACAGTTGAATGCTTTGGCCATTCAAATTCTGTTTAGGTAAGACTATCCACAATCAATTGTTTTTTTTCTTTCCTTTGTCACCAGCAATGCAAAATTTCAGTCAATATAACCTTTTTTAAAAAAAAACATGTGTTTTCTTATTATTATATTATTTTAATTTTTTTTATTTTTTATAGATTGGCAGGAAATAGAATTTTTTACATCAGACAGTGTTTTACCTCTTTGTGGAGTAGATTCCAACCTTTGGAGCCTAGATAACTAGAACCTCTAATTTTGTCTATATACAGTTTAACTTTCTAATGAGGGTCGTTCAGATACTCTTAAAATACAGGGTGAGTATCTCTTAGTGTATAAAAAAATTGGGTGAAACTAGATCAAAAATGTAGCAAAATGCCGCAAACCTCACTTTTTCTAATCCAACCCGTTTGCAGATATAACGATAAATCAAAGACTTTTTTGAGAAAACCACGTTTTTTTTCCATAAAAGCTGTAATATCTCCATTTTATTTAAATATTTTTAACAAAATTTTGACCACAGTTTTTCGGATTTTAGCATTAAAAGTTTCTATAATAGCTGGTACCTGCTCTTATAGAAAATTTAACTTTTCTTACATAGCATTACATGATAAATAAATGCAATAACATAAGATCCTATGATCTGTTTTCGCTTTATTGACAGTTTTCCATTATTTTCTATTAAACAATAATTTTTTTCTTTGCTTTTACCTCCAATGAAGAGTTTTGTTATGTTTAAATGCACATTTCCATTAAGGTTTTGTCATAATGTTTTATTTACACAAGTAACTGATTGTATGCCAAATGAGAACACCACTTTTTTTCGATTTCAAAAGTAAATTTCTCCATGACATTGAACCACAAAATCATTACGTTTTAACATATCATCGTCGAAATCTGACTAAATTTGCAAGTTTTTGTGATATGTTGACGTTTTGTGGATAGTATTTTTCAAAAAACGGTGAGCGTTGAAGTAAATACGACATTGTGACTTCCCCAAATTAGGTGAAGAACAAGCTGTTCTTTAGATACCAAGTTTGTAAAATTCAAGGTTACAGGCACTCAGCTATTACAGAAAATTTAATGCTAAATCCGAAAATGTGTTCAAAATTTGTAAAAATATTTAATATAAAATGGAATATTATAGCTTTTTATGAAACAAAAATGTGGTTTCCAAACCCCCAAGAAAGTCTTTGATTTAGCGTATATCTGCAACGGTTTGGAATAGAAAACTGAGGTCTGCGGCATTGTGGTTACATTTTTGATCTAGTTTTCACCCAATTATTTTATTTTTTTACGCTAAGAGATACTCACCCTGTATAGACGAGGGAGTAATGGCGCATGAGCAGCAATTATGATCAAAATTACTGAATGACCTGTGGTTGCCAACCGGAGAATCGCGGTGCGGTATATCGAAAAAATTAAAAAAAAAAAATTAAATGAAGCTAAATGATCGAGTTTGATATCGTTTTCTATGTACAGAATTGAATGGTGCCATCATCTACCTAAAAAAACTGTATAAAAAATACAGAGTCACATAAGCATGAAAAAAAATTACCAAACCAATATAGCTCCTAAACGGTAGGTTCTGGCTTTGTTATATAACAAAAAATATTCTCCATTAACTTTGAAATGTTTCATTTAAGGAGATTAATATCAGTTATTATATTAAAAAGGCATAACTCCCCATTGGCTTTTATTCATTTATACATGTTTCAGAGCTTGTCTGTTGCTCCATCTTCAGGTTCTACAATCATTATGTTATTTTACAATTCCTTCCTTTATTACTTCACTTTACAATTTTTGGATTTTACCTAACACTGTGATTATCCAGATGTGATAGGCCAGAATGTTGATAATAAATAAACAAAACAATAATTGAACATTACCCAGTGGTGTCAGTGTAGATGAGAGGACCAAGTGAGAATATCACAGTGTTAGGTAAAAATCCAAAAATTTTAAAGTGAAGTAAAAAAATAGTAAGGAATTGTAAAATAACATAATGATTGTAGAACCTGAAGATGGAGCAACAGACAAGCTCTGAAACATGTAGTATAAATGAATTAAAGCCAATGGGGAGTTATGCCTTTTTAATATAATAAAATTATCCATTAAATTTCTGATAAGGAAACTCGAGGCAAATTTTCGATGCGAGCAACACCAACAAAGCTTGAACGAGGCAAAAAGCCGTTACAATTAACAATAGAGATTTTAAAACGTGACTTTTTTCATTGAAACCAATATAGCTCCTAAACGGTAGGTACTAGCGACAAATGTTATGTAACAAAAAATATTCAACCTTAAATTTTTAATAAGGAAACTACAGGCTTCAGAAGAAAAACCACGTCCGAAATTTTGCATGCTCATGCGCCGTTACTCTTTCGTTTAATTCTGATTCTCGGAACCTTCGTGAATCTAGCGGGACAAAAGTCTGAAAGTGATAGTATAGATAATGGTATTTTTTTTTTTCCGATCAGAACAACTTGGAATGATTAAAACGAGGTTATTGAAGAATTGATAAAACATTTAAAATTTTATTTATGATCTGTTGTTTTATTTAAAAAATCACAAAACCATTAATTGATTTATCAATGATTATATAAATTGATAAAAAAAAATTAATATACCTACTTTATGAAAATAATGTCAATATTTTAATGGAAAAAAACTCCTCTGTAACAACTAGCAATTTCACTGAAATTTTATACAGTAATAATCAGGGCAATGTGTTAGCAAAACTATAACCTTCAACAGTTTTATACTTAATTTCTATCTTAAAGCGAGCAGAACTCAAACACATTATATGTATTTAAACTGAAAAGAAAATTATAGTCTATAATGAAAAATCACCTTAGATCGAGACTATCACTAAGTAAGGTTATCATACTCGTATCTGCGTCCGGTATTACAAGCAAATTAAGAACACTAGTACCGAAAGTAGTATTTTTCTCAGGTAGTGGTTTGTTTGAACTAATTAAAAGATCGGACGAAGTCAACAAATTATTCATAAGGTCACAGTGTTGGTTATTGTGTGAGACATTTTCCGATGAAAATGTTCCCTGTATCTTTCACTCTCTTTCTGTTCGCTTTTTTGGACATCTTCTGTGAGTTACTCGATTACAATCTTTGAATTATATAATTGGTCAGATATATTTTTTCTTCCTGGAAATATATTAAACCTGAAACCTCCAGCCCGTAACGCTTTAGCCAATTCCAATCGCGCAACTGAGAATACTCCGCCTGAAACACAATGTTTAGTGTTACTGATAAACAGGCAAAAGTGGGCAGTAAAATGCAATATATTCACTAAAATTAATTGTCACCAGACATACAGGACCATAATTTAAGATCTACGATTACCTGCGTCAAAAAAGTTTCAGATTGAAATATGAATATGTTTTTTTATTTGTCAACTTTTTAATTGGCCTACCGTCTGAGTATATCAAAGGCCGTAAAATTAAAAACAAAACCCACTAATACTTGCTATTTTTAATGCGATTCATCGTGAAATGTAAAAAAATGAGAAAACCTGACGATGTTAACTGTCGAGTGCTTGACAGAATACTAACTTAATTCTTAAATCGTACAGAATGAAAGTGGTGTTTGTTCGTTGTTTATTAAATTGCTTTATCGACATTGCCTCAGACTGGTTCACTTTGTTTCATGTCTTCCAACATTTAGCCTGCTAGATCAACCACTTTCTGCTTCAAAAATCAAACTTCATTTTGGACTTATGTCCCACTAGATTCAAGAATGGCCCTACTGTGCACCGGTTTTCATAATTTTGATCATAATGAACGACTATCAGAAGAGAAACCACTTCCAAAAATTTTTCATGCTCATGCGCCATAGCTCTGCTCTAATAAGAGTAGTGGTTGTGGGGAACTCGGCTTGAAAGTTTGATCATTTCTCAAAATGGTGTATGCTTCATCTTCGGTGCGAGTTAGGTCAGAATTTGAGCTGTCACTCAAGTTCATAATATCTGCCTGGTACAGAAAGCTCTTCACTATGTAACACAGGCCTCATTGCAGATTTTAAATTTCTATATTAACTCTGTGTTTAATTTTACAGATGATTCTTTCCATATCCGTTAATAACAATCTGAAATATGTTATTATTGTGTCTAATACAAAAAATCAGACACCATATTCAAATTCAGAATTTGCAATATTAATAAAATTGCTATTTAATGTTTTTGTGAAAAAAAAAAAAAAAATCATATTGGCCAGAGTAATTGGGTGTTTACCGAGAATACTTTCTGCGTTCTATTGATAAGTACGTATACACAAAGGCTTATGTATATAACAATATCAGTTACTGTATATATTTTAATCCTACTAGTGGAATGAACATTGTAAATGCATTTCAGTAATGGAAAAGTTAAAGGCTGTTGTTCAAGTGGTTTTAATGATCGCTTCTATTAACAAAGATTACGTAAAAATATTGATTTTGATTTCCTATTGCCTTGTATCTGTGGAATTGCCTTATCTGATTTCAAGTGGAAAGGAAGACCTTTTTAAAGGGATGTAGAAAGGAGTTTAGTAACCAGTTATTCTTCTGTAGCAGGTGAGTCGAGGAAATGATATTTTTTTTCCCCCCTTTAAATTGAGTATACTGTAAAATTTTTGTTCAAACAGTGTCAATTGATATTAAATTATCTGGTTTAGGATGAAGATACTTTTCATATCAAGTTTGCTATTGGTGGCGGCTTATGGCAGTTCAGTCGACCAAGATCTGAAAGTCATCGCTGAGGTGGTTAACCTGTCCGGAGCCAAATGGACAGTAAGAGAAACTTGTTTTTTTTGTTTGTTGTACTTAACTCCTTACGTACTCCTATTATATCAGGGAGGACGGGTTATCCAACAGGTTACCAACCTATTCAAGCTAGAGTGGAAGCTCAAGATATATTCCGTAGGTCAGCCACGAAATCAATGTCAACCCGCTGTGCCGTAGAGGTCACCAGACTATAATAACTTCCTAATTATATTTTTTTTCGTTTAATTTATTTATTGAGATTAAGATAAATAATTATGTTATTATGACAGTATAATGTTTTTTAGAGATCACATCCAAGATAGAACACTATTAAGTCTTTTAAATTAAATCGTCACACCTCTGTGTGAATCCTCACCTCACCTATTGTGAATCCTTAGGGAAGGAAGGTTAAAACTTGAAGGTTTTAGTTTAAAATAAAAGGATTAGAATTTATTTCGGACCAACTCTACCAGATCTGGAAAATTGAGGTATAGTTAATTATTCACAAAAATAGTAGTGGATATCTCAAATATAGTCATGTATAATAAATTGGAGGCGTGTTATAAATGTTTAGCTGTTTCTTGCCTACGGTCTTAAGTAGAGATTCTATTCTGTATTATTCTTTTGCTCAGATCAAGACTGATCCATCAATTCACAAGTCCTAGTTTTGTGTAGTAGCTCTTCAATATTAACTCACTAAAATTTATTTCACGTAAAGTGCATTACATTCAAATAAATAAACAACGACTTCTCTGAGGATGGCGGACGAAAAAAAGCATTCGATTATAATATAGCAAACTTAGAAAATTCAAAGAATCAGCTGTGTAAATTTTGAAATGTAAACCATAAAGATAAAGTCAAGCACTTTGTACTGGGTACCTCAGAATTTTTTGAGCAAATATATTCTACGAAAACTTACTCCTAAATATTTTATTTGCTAAAGATACAGACCAGTTAAACAGAATTTTAATTCATTGCTTAACTAATGGGCTCTACAGTCCTTTAAGAACCATGGCCATTCCAATAGATTTCTTCCACTCTTCTCTGTCTGTTGCAAGGCGCCTCCAGTGTTTAATTTAAACCCATCTCCTTCAGGCCACCTTCCACTTCGTCCTGCCAACTTCCTCTTTCACCTACTCTCACTGGACCGTTAATAAACAGTATTTACTGATATGTTATCTACACTTTGAATACACATTTTTAATAGTTATTGCAAATAACTATTTAGTATGTATTTTTTAAACTAAATATATATATATATATATATATATATATATATATATATATATATATATATATATATATTGTATGTATATCTGTAATATATTTGTAATATAAATATAATATAATCTGTATATAATCTGTTATATAATCTGTATGTATAGATGTATATATAGTAAGGACCAAAAAAACCCGATTATTGTAAAACAGTTAATTATATATATATATATATATATATATCTATATATATATATATATATATATATATATATATATATAATGTAATATATACATTATTTATTAAAATAAATACGTTTTTATTTAGTATCTGTAGGAAAAAGTAAGTTATGAGATTATGAGTTTATACTTGTTTAACATAAGCATTGAATTCCTTGATTTTTAATTTTGTTTTATTTATTAGATATTTGTATATGTTTGGTGCAGAGCATTAACAGTAGTATGTAGAATTTATTTATTTAATAATCTTACCATCTTACCATTAGGTATAATTATTCAATAAATTCTTCGACCCTTTGGAATTAATTTGGAAATCCTAAAGTTTCGTTATTGAGGAAGGATGGTTTTCTATTAGTATGATATAGCTACCGGGGTTTGCAAAAAGGACAAACAGTTCAATTTATTATTGTGGAATTATTATCATAGAAAAAATGATTATTGTTTATTATTTTTTTATTGTAGGAGGATAGGTTTCTATTTACTAGTTACCAAGGTTACCAAGTTACCACCACTACTAATATTAGATTTATAGTATATGTAGGTATTATCTTTCAAATTTATGCTATTATCATGTATTGTTTCCAGCAACACCAGCGTCAGGAATCTTATTATCGTAACTTATTTTACATAAACCATTATCTATTCATTCATTTATGTATTGTATTATATTATATTTATGTATTACTGTAGATCACTTATATTTATATTTGGTTTAGATTACTAAAAGTACATTGAAGAATTTATTTATTAAATGAATCTTTCTAATAGATATAATTATTTGATAAAATTGTTCTATCACCAATACCAGCTATTACTAGTATTATAGTACCTGTAGGTATTATTGTTTAATTTATGCTATTATTCATTGTTTAGGTGTCAGACGACGATTGTAATTCATTTTAAATTAGACAGTATATATTCATTCATTGACGTAATAATAAGGCAATTTTATTAATCTAGGCTGGCCAGAACTTCGAAGAAAATGCAACGCTCTCTTCCTTGAAAAGTTTGCTGGGAGTTAAAAAAAACCATCTTCTTAAACTACCCTTGAGGGAAAAACACACAATTCCAGACTCGGCTATCCCGGAGAGCTTCGATTCCAGGGAACACTGGCCGCAATGTGAATCCATTCGACACATCAGAGACCAGGGGACTTGCGGATCATGTTGGGTAAAGTATAATCTTTCGCCATAAAAAAAATAAATAAATAATAATTTAAGTGTATAGAAACTTTATCGTTCATTAATTGTAGGCCGTAGCTGCTGCAGGAGCCTTCACTGACAGGCTCTGCATTGCTTCAAACGGCAAATTTACTGAGCCTCTTTCTCAGAGGAATTGTTGTCCTGCTGTGAGTTTTGTGGTAATGGCTGCAGCGGTGGATCTCCATATGAAGCCTGGATTTTCTTCGCTAGCAATGGGCTGGTTACTGGAGGAGACTACCAATCCAACCAGGTAGGTATTTCTTGTCTAATATTTCACACGTTTCCCCCTGGTGAAATAAATAAAATAAAGTTCAATATCCTTCCCCTACTCAATTTTATTTAATTAAAAAAAAATCTTGCAGGGTTGCCAACCATACTCTATACCAGCCTGCTCTCATCACAGCAAAGGTGTCTTGCCCTCTTGCGACTCCTTGCCACATTCAAGCACGCCTAGATGTCAGAGGAAATGCACAAATCCGTCATATACTAAATCCTTTTCGTCCGATCATCACAAAAGTAAGAAATATAAAAATAACCATAAGATATTTTCGTGTCCATTTTAAAATTTTAAACGATTTATTTATCTATAGTTAAACGTGCTTACGTCATAAGGAATGATGAGAAAGAGATCCAGAAAGAGATAATGACACACGGTCCTGTTGAAGCTGATTACACTGTGTACGCAGACTTTATGACGTATAAGTCAGGTATTAAATCACTTATTTTATTGCGTATGAAGTATACCGTGCATAGTTTTTGAATTTATGTATGATACTCTTAATTACCAGGTATCTATTCCTATGTAACTGGGGAAATACTCGGAGGACACGCAGTGAAAATCATTGGATGGGGTGTTGAAGATGACACTCCCTATTGGCTCGTTGCTAACCAATGGAACGAAAACTGGGGTGAAAAAGGTCTTTTCAGGATATTGAGAGGAAATAACGAATGTGAATTCGAGTCTGATATTGTAGCTGGTATTCCAATTGTATGAATTCCTAACCTTGATTAATATTAAGATGTATATATTTTAAATAAAATTATTTTTTTAAATATTAAATGTGTAATATTTACTTCCATTTTTACTATTACTTATCTATTTTATCTAATCTAAACCTAAACAATCTGATTATCAATTCAACTATAGGTGGATTGTAAACCCAGTTGTTGTTTTTTTCTTATGCAACTTGGCTTTAGTTGGCAAATCAAAAATTGTGTCTGGGTTTTTGTTCAATAATAAAACATGAGAAAATGAACACTGTTCAAATCTGCCATCGACGTGAGGAAAGTTTCGTATAATTGAATAGTTGGAAATTTTAGAAAGGGTGGGAAGAAAGTCAAAGATAAAAGGACAGTTAGGCACCGTCATTTTACAAGGAACGCACAGTAAATCATACTGAAAATCGTAAGGAATCTTTCGACAGGTGTGTATGATATTACCTGGGCTTCGTAGATGTTTAAAGAATAGAGGTGTACGAAAGTACAAAATAACTATGGAGAGAAATAATGAAGATGAATTTGTCGGAAAAAAATCATAAGCCCCTACGAACTGAGAGAATCTGGTTGAATATTAATTTGTAGAACAGGACAGGCAGTGATTACACTGCTATTAAAATCGTTTTGCGATGTATGGATTCTGGAAAGTATGCCAATAAATTGAGGCAAAGTTATAGATGCGAGGACATCAAATGGTAGTGTTTTCCACTTTCTATGCAAGTAATCATAAAGTCAGTGAGGTGGCTGAAAAGCCATAATCAACAATTCTTTAAGTTGACACAATCATATCCATGACTGGCATAGTCAGCGAGTTTTACGTTTGTTGTAATTTCCATGGAGTTTGTCATGAAGCCTTTAGCATGAAATGTGAGTCTGGTATTATTTAGAGATGTGTCGATTCAAAATGCCGATTCTCGAAACCATCGATTCTTGAGAAAAGTATCGGTATCGTGAGTCGTTGACTCAAAGATGATTCTAAGGAACCGATTGATACTCTTAGAGATAGTATTGTAATTAATTATGTAATTATTATACATATAATGATTTTTCTTAACGATGAAAAGGTAAAAGATAATTCATTTTAAAATATATTTTATATCTTATAGTAGGAGAACAATTTTTCATATGCATACTTGATCAACAATGCTTGGTAAAGGATTATATGGAAAATCTAGCATTACTACTGGAATCCAAACGTCAAATTGTTGAAGATATGTATTGCTATTGGAAAATGAAGAAATAGGATTCAACATCCAGATAAACATATCAGTGCATCCTCCCATTTACAGTATTTAGTGAAAGGTTTTATTAACATTGACGATTCCTTAAGTGATAAATGACACGCAGAACTAAGGAAATATTTATTTTCTTAAATAACAGTTAATAATATGAACTATTTCTTGTACATATATTGTTAGAACTGAAATTAACTTATATATTGCATTTTGTGGATACTAAATGTTATGCTGCTAACAAATTTATTTCTTGGATTGTTATTGTTTTAATAAGATTTGGTACCTATGTTCTTTAATTAACCCAATTATGAAACTACCAGGCAGAACGATCATTAGAACTCGAACATGTTAGGCCCAATTCACACAGAACGGACGTAGCGGAGACGTTGCGCGGTCGTGGCGCTTTTGTCTCTTCGGACATAAAAACAACATTAATAAAATTTGATATTGGAGTTACGTACATATATACCAACAATTCAATAGGGGTGAAACATCACTGTATTTTTTTTTTTTTTTTTTTTTCGAGGGGCGAGGGTGAATCGTACATAAAAACAACTTTGATAAAATTTGACATTGGAGTTACATACATACACACCAACAATTAAATAGGGGTAAAACATTGACAATTTAATTTTTTTTGGGGGGGGGGTGGCGGGTTTTTCGGAAAAATCTGTTGTTTTTTATGTCCGATTCACCCCCCCCCCTTTCCCCCCTAAAAAAAAAAAAAATTATATCAGTGATGTTTCATCCTTATGAAATTGTTGGTCCATAGTTATGCAACGCCAATATCAAAATTTATGAAAATCGGTTGAGTTGTTTTTATGTCTGATTCAGTTCAGTTCTACCTTCCTCCCCCCCCCCCCCAAAAAAAAAAAAAATTAATTCAGTGATATTTCACCAGTGTTGTTCCATTGATTGTTGATCAAGTATGCATATGAAACACTTTTGTCTCTTCCGCGCCTCTCCTATTAAACAAACGTTCCAATTCACACAGAACGGACGTGACGGAGACAAAAGCGTTACGTCCGGAGACGTGGCGCTTTTGTCTCTTCCACATTTGTCCTATTAAAAAAAGTCCGCGGCACGTCTCCGCCATGTCCGTTCTGTGAGAATTGGAACGTTTGTTTAATAGGAGAGGTCGCGGAAGAGACAAAAGTCCGCGCCACACCCTTGCCACGTCTCTTTGCCGTCTCTCGTGGCGTACAAGAAGAGGCACACCAGTTCCTCGCCATGAGTTTTTTTTTTCTTTTTCTTTTTAGGCTTTTGGCTTTCTTTTTTTGGGTAAGGGGTGAATTGGACATAAAAACAACATTAATAAAATCTGATATTGGAGTTACAAACATATATACCAACAATTTAATAGGGCTGAAACATCACTGATACACTTTTTTTCTTGGAGGGGAGAAGTTGAAAAAAACCCACCCCCCCCCCCCCCCCCCAAAAAAAAAATTAAATTGATAATGTTTCACCCCTATTAAATTGTTGATATATATATATATATATAACTCCACTATAAAATTTTATCAAAGTTGTTTTTTATGTTTGATTCACCCTCGCCCCCCGAAAAAAAAATAAAAAATAAAATCAGTGATGTTTAAGTGATGTGAAAGCTAACTAAAAAAGAAACAAGAAAAAAAAACTCGTGGAGAGGAAGTGGCGTGCCCCTTCTTGTACGCCACGAGGGACGGCAAAGAGACGTGGCGAGGGCGTGGTGCGGACGTTTGTCTCTTCCGCGCCTCTCCTATTAAAGAAACGTTCCAATTCACACAGTTAAACGGACTATTGGTGTGTATGTATGTAACTCCACTGTCAAATTTTATCAAAGTTTTTTTATGTCCGATTCGCCCCCCCCCCCCCATAAAAAATAAAATCAGTGATGTTTCACCCCTATTAAATTGTTGATATATATTTATATAACTCCAATATCAAATTTTCCGAAAATCGGTTTGAGTTATATTTATGTCCGATTCACCCTCACCCTCTCCTCCCCCACAAAAAAAATTAAATGTGATGATTCACCCCTATTAAATTGTTGATATATATGTATGCAGCAATATGGGAATCCCAAGGAAAAATACACATCTATTTGAGCTACTATTTGCTGATGACAAGGTAATTATTGCACAAGATGAATTTGATATTGCATACATTTTCAGAATATTAACCGAACAGTATGAGAGGTGGGACCTAAAGATAAACTACGACAAAACAAAATATATGTCATCAGAAAACGATAAGGTAAGTGACCCAGTTTTAACAAAGTGAAGTAGGGATAACCAATTCTGCTACCTAGGCACTATTCTCGAAAGCAATGGGAGAGCGACAGAGGAAGTGAAGAAAAGAATAACAGACGGACGGAAAGCTATTGAAATATTAAATTCAGTCCTCTGGAGTGCCAAGATAGGTACCAATGTTAAAAAAATAATATATAAGGCCATAATAGAAAGCATAATGCTATACAGCTCAGAAACATAGCCTCTATTAGCTAGGCAAAATAATGGATTTTTGTAGATCAGCTAGAATCTCAAGGATTCAACGAATCCGAAATGAGATTATAGAAAGATTGGAAGTAAAGAGGTATATCCTGGAAGAAACGGAGGGAAGGAGACTCAGATGGTTCGGCCATATTAAAAGAATGGAAAATAGAAGAATCTCCAAAATAGCTTATTAATGGGAAGCAGAGGGGAGGAGGAGAGGTAGGTCTCACATCAGGTGGAGAGATGTTGTGGTTGAAAGTATAATGCGGTGGCGACTAACAGAAGAAAAAGCGATAGACAGAGAGGAGTGGAGGAACCGTCTGAGGGAAGAGTTTGGTCGAAGGAAACTTCGAATAGCGAAGAAAATCCTTTCAAAGAAGATGTTTCTTAATTCTCATATCGATTATTTCATGTAATATAAATTTATTTCTTACCGATGTACCGCTACAGAGAATCGAAACTGTTTGGTCCCGACACAGCACCGGTCTTATACCTTGGTTATGTGTAAGTCTATATGCACCACGGTTTGAGTTACATGCGAGTATAAAAAACAAAACAAATAAATAGATACCCATCAAAATTATTAGCATATTATTCTAAGAATGATAAGTTTAGAAATCGAAGAGTTCTGAAAGGAAGTAATTAAGTTTTGTCATCACCATCTTAAATAAAAGTAGTGCTGAGTGAAGGTATACAAACTGATGCTGATAGAACGAAACCAGAGGAAATAATTGCATTTTCGATTAAAACAAAGACTTATTCATAGTGGAAAATATGACAATTTAGATTTATTGACATAAAAAATTAGAACGATTCTATTATTGTCTCCTAGAGTGTGTGAAATCAATGCAATTAATGAACTATGAAGTTTTCCTTAAATAACATTTTAAAACAATACATTTATTACTTCGCAGAATGCCATTGGCATGTTTTTCAATTAAAAGTAAGAGATAATGAAACATGAACAATCTACAGATAAGAAACACTTGTACAATACGATGAGGAAATCCACTACACGACCTAAGACGTAACTTACGAATTCAATAAAATAATATAATTCAATGACAGTGTTTAGGTGACGAAAACAAATAAACGTTCTTAATTGTAAATAAAGATTGGGAAATTAAATAATAAGAGTGTTCAGTCACTCGAGAATACAAGATTCAAGATAAAGAATCTTATACGTAATCCAAACATAATTGAAAGTTTTTCGAGAACATTTTTTCAATTCTTATTCCCCAGTCACATAATCTTGTTCTTAAAAACCGATAAGTAAATAAATAGAGACGTCACGACCAGAATTTTTGGGAAAGGTGCAGTTTGTAAAAACCTTGAACTGTCTGGGATATATATAAAAATTCGATAATTATATAGAAAAAAAAAGTAACTACTTAATTTTAAATTTTCTAAAGTAAAATGCATTACATTATAATACCACTCATAACAAGAATAGTTATTATTTTAAAGTGAATTTTAAATAAATTGATTTTTTATATATTTATATTATTTATTTTATTGACACATTTTTTTTCACTTTATATATTGTATAGTTTGAGGTTCTTTATTTACTTATATAATTTATTTTCTCACTTTATTTATTGTATTACATATCGTATTACAGAACGTGAGGTTCTGAAGTTATTTTTATTATTTTTTTTTTAATCTCTTCTTTTCATTTATTTCTTATTGTACTTATAGTGTGAATTGACCCATTAAGACATCCATATTACTTATTGCCTACTTTGAGGAAGATTAAATACTTTCTCAACAAAAGACAAATAATAATAAAAAAAAGGTTTGACCCCCTTAGCGGACGTATTTGCCGAGGGAAGGTGTTCAGGCTCTTCAGACTAACCCGACTCCAACAGTAGAGTGACTTCTCACTCATCAAGCAGAAGAAAACCTTCAATCTACAGAGGACACCCATCTTCAAATAAAGGAGAGGTAATACAAGATCTGAACCTTTTGTTTATTTGTTGTTCGTAATAAATAAAAGTTTTAAAGGATTAGAGAGAGAGAGAAAAAAAGTCGCTTTATTACTTACATGATCCGGTTAACAATTAAAATTAAAATGGATGTTAATTTTTATTATTATTATTATTATTTTTTTTTTCGAAGTACAAACAGACGCAACAAGTCTCTAAAGAATTTTTCGAAAGTTGTGGAATATTGAAATAATGCAAAAATGATCACCATAGTTCAGAAGAAAGAAATTGAATGTTAAATTGGGAAATTTTCAGACAATAAGAAATATTCTTTAAATTCTAATTTGAAATTACAATCGAGAAGGGAAGCTTTCCTAGACTACAGTTGAAAGCAATTTATTTGCGTTACCCTCCAAATAAATCATTAGTCAATAGTTGATTTGGCAAAAAAACAAAAACTCTACTAAACAACCTGTAGGAAATTATTATTTTTTTTGTATTGTAGTATTATTATTATTTTTTTTTTTGTATTTCTTTTTAGCAAAATGAACTAAATATATAGGTGTTATATATAAATTAAAAAAAAAAAAAAATCAACAAAAGAAACTGGCATTGATTAATTTCTTATTTGGAATGTAATGATAAAAAAAACAAAAAAACTTTTAACTGTAGCCTAATGAAGTACTATATGTAATAAAAGACTGGGAGTGAGAAGATTGGAAGAGGAAAGCGGATTATATTCATAGATCCGACAAGAACTGTAGCGCTTGGAATAAAATAATATTTTTTGGCCATTTGAAAGTCAACTATTTCAGATAGAAACAAAAAAATAAAAATAAATCATAATTTTTTGTATTTTTTTAATGCTATTTTTTGAGGACCCATAGTTGATATTAGAATTTTATGGCTTTCAAAAACCTTTAAAAAAAAAAAAAAAAGTTCCATATTCTTTTTAGAATTCACTCATCCCCATCCCTCCAACTTACTGGTACATCAGCAATTATCAAACAAGCCCATATGAAATAACCTATGTGAATATGTCTGACTGAGTTTCTAATATTTAATAACAATTTTTATTATTGAGCTACTTTTTTTAATCGATGGAATATTATTTGGTTTGTTTATTTATTAAATTATTATCTTATCGTAATCTAAATACACTTTAAGATTTCATATGGCTTGTGACATCCACTCTAACGGAAGAAGGAAAATGTTTTGAGTGACAGCTGAGTTAACTGATCTTAACCAGTTAACTGATAAAGAACGTATGTGATTAACTTCAAATCAATAAAAATGCAATGAAGAATCTTTAAGAAATGTGATTGATTTTAAATCGATGGAATAAAACAAAAAAAAAAAAAAAAATGGGGAAACAACTAAGGAATATATATATAAGTTTATAAACTTATATGGACAAATTTCTTGACTGTTACTATTAAATGTTTAGTAAGGTTCTTGAGGTTCAGTCAATAATTAAAACAACTATTTTGGCGACGTTTCGAGACTATATTGTTCTCATAATCATGCCCTGCATCTTATTAGAAATGTCCTAGTATTCTTTAAACTTGCTAGTTTTCTGTTTGATTTCTGGAGTTCCTTCATCACTGTGATTTCTTCAGGACCGTGGGTTGTCTTGATTTTTTCATAAAATCCCATTCTTCCACTAAGATATATTCCAGGATTGACTTGATATGTTAATATGAATACATTTCTTGACTGTTACTATTAAATGTTTAGTAAGGTTCTTGAGGTTCAGTCAATAAATAAAAACAACTATTTTGGCGACGTTTCGAGACTATATTGTTCTCATAATCATGCCCTGCGTGATTGAAACGTCACCAAAATATTTGTTTTTATTTATTGACTGAACCTCAAGAACCTTACTAAACATTTATAAATTTATATTTACACACACACACATATTTCCTGGGAATTATGTCATTTTATATTTTTTTTTTTCTAAAAACTATTCAGAATTTAGTTTTAGATCGCAGATTCAATAAATAGTTTTTAAATTTAATAAAATCAGGATATAATACCGGGTTTTTAAATTATCCAAAATACTATTAATGAAATAACATATATATATATATATATATATATATATATATATATATATATATATATATATATATTTATTTATTTATATTTTAACATCTGTCCTCCCCTTCCCCAAAAATTTTAATATTTTGATTGTTTTGATAATTTAAATAAAATATATTAATTTTGCCCATGGAAAACTCTAGAAAAGGTTTCTTTTATTATAAAAATACTGAAACGTATTTTTTAGAATAGAAAATTATCAAACGATTTTAACAATACAATGAAGTAATTATTTTTTTTTTTCAAAATAAAAGCAAGTTTTAATACAAAGGAAAATTGAAATGGTGGTATTGAAACTATTGAAGCTCTTTTTGCAAAGATTATTAGAATATGTGTTTATTCGAAAAATATTAAAAAATTGAATTTTGAATTTTAAAAAAATTAAAAATAAAATGGACAGGTGCCATTATTATTATTGGATAATGTATAGAAACAAATTTGGGAATATATCCCAGATATTCTAATAATATATTTTACAACGATGTGTTTCTAGATCTCAATTCCATCTTCAGGTTCTTTAATCTAAAGATTTTTCTATCTAAAATATAAAATCATAAAACCTGTACCACTAACAACCTATGAAGGGTCTTGGGTTCATTCACTAGGCCAACGGTTGTGGAAGGAGATTTGGCCTAAATCACGCTCAACCGCCAGGTTTTCCCCTCATTCAGGGGCCACTTTGTAGAGGCTGAGTGTGCCCAAGTAGGGTCTCCCGACCTCGAAGTTGAGCAACTCTCGAAGTAACAGTAAATAAATTTTCTACTTTCAGTCAAACTCGAACTCGGGCCCAGGAGCTTGATAGTCAAATGCTTTACTCACAAATCTACCGCGCCTCCGTTAATGATCTAATACACAACAGAATGAAAGAAATATAATTATTAATAAAGAATTTATAATAATGTATATAACTTAATTCCCCTCTTGCGCCTGACTAGTTCTCAAATAGAACCAGTTAGGGAAAGAAACGATGTACAACACATACATACATCCTCGAAAGCTACAGCCCATAACGAGCCGTGGCCTCCTCCAGGAACCTACTCCACTACTCCCTGTCCATCGCCTGCAGCCACCATCCTTGCACACCATAGGCACCAGCAACTCTATCAACCTGGTCACGCCATCTCGACTTAGGCCGCCCAATCCTTCTGCTACCGACCATCCTATGCTGCATGATTCTCCAAGGGATTTTATGGTTTTTCATTGTTGCTATATGCCCTGCCCAACGGAGCCTATTTATATTGACCATAGGGACTACTGTGGGATCTGTATATAGTTGGTACATCTTCCTATTGTATCGTCTTCTCCAGACTCCATTCTCCAGTACAGGCCTATATATTCGCCTCAGGACCCTCCGTTCAAATATGTCTAGTTTTTGTTCATCTGATTTCTTAAGGCTCCAACAATCTGAGCCGATGTACAACACATAGAATAAATTGATTTTTTTTTTTATACTATATTGGATCAAGGCATTTCTAAATGCCTATATCTTGTCAATATTTATTTCATTATTGACTTAAATTATTGATTGAAGAAGTATATAATGAATATTTTAATAATATTCTCATTAAAATCCGGAATTTTCTTCCATATCTATCTTTCTGGTCGGTATGTTGAGGTAACTTTTCTCATCTCAAACGTCTCACATCTCCATGAGAGGAAATTCTCGATCATCTCAATCGTCACTTATCGGATAGCCTTATGGTAAGTTGTTTTTAATACGTTTGTTAATGTATTGGACCGTTGAACGAGGTATGTATATTAATCATTCAATTAATCCCCGTTACGAATATCCCTGTTAACTGAGAAAAAGTACACTTAACAACTGTTGAATAGAGGTATTCTGAATTGTTAAAAAAAAATAAAAAAAAATCAATAAATAAAAATTATTTTTTTCTACGTGAGTAGAAGGAATCATATTTTAGTGAATTTAGTAGGTGCATGAAAACTTTTGCTACTCACTCTATATTATAATATTCTAATAACCATCGCCCAACGCTTTTCAGTAGTTTTTAAGTAAGAAAAAAAAAACAGATCTTGCGTTAAAATGTTCTTGTTAGATATCCTAAAAAATAGATAGTTCAAAAACGATATATTTTAATTTTAAAATGTAACAGTCGAATTGTGAAAACATTGAAATGCTAGAGGCATGTTACAATACAATGCAGAGCTATTACTTGTAGTTTTTTTTTTTTGTAACTCGGAGAGTATCCAGAAGAACCCCATATCACTTATTTTTATTTAATCAGTTATTGTTACAGAATGCTTACAAATAATTTTATGGGGTTTTGTGCACTAAGGCGGGAAGAAAAGTATCCTATAGGTATAACAGCCTATCTTAGTAAGAGTGATATACTGCAGATATTTCCTCTCTAACTTAGCTACTGTTTGTTTTATTTTTTTTTCGATGGTTTTCGTGACTTTAATAACTATTTACTGCACTCCACTACCTCGTTGATTTGATCGATGGCCAACAATTTTTTCAATAGACTGATCAATCACTCATAACAATGGTTTGTAATTTAAAACTCTATTAATAATTATTGCGTCAAGATGATTTGTTTTTCCTTTTCTTGTTTCCGTATCTGTGTTATTGTAGCTCAAGTGGACGGTGCCACCTTTTTAAGGGCATTGGAGAGCAGTTTGAAGTCAGTACATTTTCTGTGACAGGTATGTTGGGAGATTTCTCCCTCTATTGTATATTTTATGTCATTATTAAAAAATTAATTATATATTTAATTAATATATATTTGATACAATTTAGGATGAAGATACTATTAGCGTCCAGCTTGCTGTTGGTGGCAGCTTATGCAGGTCCTGTCCAAGAAGACGACCTCCAAGTCATAATTGAGACGGTCAACTCGTCAGGAGCGAAATGGAAAGTATGTGAAACATAAATTAAATTTTTCAATTATGTCAAAGGAGGTTCAGTTATAAACGCATAATTACAGCATATACTCATTATGTAAATGTACTTCCTTCCACTACATGTTTCAGGAAAATAACTTTCCCATTATCCGGTAAGTCCTTAAACCAGTACTATTTTATAAACATCAACATTATTCAATTTCAATACAATCTATTTAAAAAAAATTAATAAAGAAAAGAAATCGCACTTGTGTGTTACCGCATTTTCCACTTATTTAAAAATGTTACAGTCTAACTTGTGGTAAGAAGTAAATTTATATAAGAAGTACATGCTGTACTTATGTGTTAATAAATGATAGATTTCACTGTCAAGATCAAAACAATAAATATGAATAAATAACGATATAAATATTTATTTTAACGCATTATTTTAGGCTGGCCAGAACTTCGGAGAGAATACAACGATATCTTCTCTGAAGAGACTAATGGGCTTGAAGAAAAATTCTCTTCTAAAGCTGCCATTGAGGGAAGATCTTACCATCCCGGACTCCGCCGTCCCTGATAGTTTTGACGCCAGAGAAAACTGGCCTAAATGCGACTTAATTCGCCACATCAGGGACCAAGGAACCTGCAGATCTTGTTGGGTAGGATTTTGCTATTATTTTAAATGTATCAGATGATTAATCTGATAAAATATGATTCTATTAAAAAGTCTTCTTTGATAAAAAAAGAAGCAAAATAAACATATTCTTTAACTACAGGCAGTTGCTGCAGCAGGAGCCTTCACAGATAGGTTATGCATCGCCACCAAAGGGGAATTCACGATGCCACTGTCTTCAGAAGAACTGCTGGCCTGCTGCTCATACTGTGGTGATGGTTGTAATGGAGGTTATCTCGATGACGCATGGGATTTTTTCGCTGATACAGGACTCGTTACAGGAGGAGACTACAAGTCTAACGTGGTAGGTATTCCTGATAACAATTGGTATAATTTTGTCCCAAATTATTAATTAACTATAATTAATTTATATAATTAGTTTTTTTATTTATATTTCAATAACTATCTAAAAACTATGAAAATAAATAATATCCAGGGCTGCCAACCCTACGAAATCGTAGCCTGTTCACATCACGTCGTAGGGCCATTGCCCTCCTGCGACTCTTTACCGGACTCAAAGACACCCAAATGTCAGAGGAAATGTACCAATCCGTCCTATTCCAAGTCATACGCATCGGATCACCACAAAGGTGAGATATAAATCAATAATCAAATCTTTATGATGATTTCTATTATTATTGATTATTGATTATTACTGTTTCTGTTTGCAGTTAAACAAGGTTATAGAGTTTCTAGTAGAGTGAAAGAAATTCAAAAGGAGATTATGACTTACGGACCCGTCGAAGCAGGTTACATAGTTTACGCAGATTTCCCTACCTACAAATCAGGTAAGCTGCATTATTTAGCTCTTTTAAAACCCGATTTGTTTCATCCAAATGATAAAAAACAATGTTCGTATTTAAAGTGAGTTAAAAACGGATCCCTTCTCAAGGAAATGTAATTCGTAGAAGAAGTTTTTAGTTCGTTTTAGATAACTGTGGTATTGCTGTCATCGAGCAGATGATAATAAAGTAGATTAAATGAATTATACCTGATATTCATTAGAGGGACTCATGCAAGGATGGAATTTTAAAATATATGACAATCAATATCTTACCACAAGCTTTCATTGAACCATATCTTAAAAAGGTTAAAAACCATATATAAAGATGATACTGGCCGAATCCTCTCAGCTAATTCAGAATCTTAGCTTTTCCAATCTGAAAGTGGTACCAGTTTTAATCTGATCAGGAGTAACCTGAAGTTGGTGGGAGTTGAATGGATCAATAAATTAATATATCTACCATCTCCGACAAAAAACATTCCCTACACCTAACCATGGTTAATATACGCAAGTCCGTTAACCCTAATTGGAACTATACAATATAAATAAAATACGAGTAAATGGGATGATAATGCTAAAAATAACTTGTAAACAACCCATTGGTAGCACTTATAAAAGTTCTATATAATAAAGTACTATATTAGAAGGCCATCTTCTGTTTAGGAGCCACGGAGGGTTATCTGGAATAGAGTGGGAAGGGAGTTGTGATACTAATGGATTTGAAATATTGTGGAGTTAGCTGTGAAAGGATAGGTATCTGGTTTGGGCTAAATCAGAAACATAAGGAACATTAAGATCTTTGGGGATAAGTTTGTTTGTAACAAAGTATGGAGCACTGAGGATTTTGGATTGTAAGGATTGGATTCGAGATGATTAGGATGAATTAGTAAAGCCCCAAAGCTCAACTCCGTACGTCCAAATAGGTCTAATTACTGTCATGTAAATTAGTCTTTTGTAACTCTAAGTGGAAGATTTGAACGTTTGTCGAGTAAATGTTGAAAGAGTCGAAAACGGAGTGCACTTTTCTTGCCGTTTTAGTCTTGTATGCGGGTTCCAAGTAAGACGTTTGTCTAGATGGAGTCCTAGGTAGTGGATCTGTTCAACGGGGATTAGTGGGATATCATTAAAGGATACTGTAGGACAGGAAGTCGTAGGTTTACGACAAAGAGTAAAGGTTATTTGATGGGATTTATTTTTATCCTCCATTTTCGACACCATTCTTGAAGGTTTGTGATATGGGATTAGAGTGTCTGGGAGGCAATAAAGGGATCATTGTTTTATTGGAACTAAATTATTAATTTAATGATGTCCCTTCAATTTGTATACATAAAACTGTTTACACTTAGTATATTTCGTAATATTCACTATACTTTATTCTAACACGAGGGAGTTTTAATTTACATCATATTCGGTAAATTAACAATGAAACAGGACCTTAACCGGATTGGGACCAGATCAAGTGAATCAATTATTTCGTAAAGATTAGCTCAAAATAGTCACTTCTTTGAAAGAAAGATTCTAATGAACCTTTCATGGATACGAAATTATGGAAGGTATGCCAGGACTTGAGTCTCTCCAGAAGTTAAATTCTCTCTCTTAATGTATTGTAAGAATACAATGAATTAAGAGATTTGATTGTTACTTAAGGATGGGATACTTCAGGTGTTCTTCAAAAGTATAAGGCTAGAACAAGGAGGATCCTCTTGATATATATGGTCATCCAGTAAGGAGAATTCTCATCATAGGCAGGAATAAACATGAGTCTCTTGAAAGTATTTGTATCATTTTATAAATTATATGCATGGAAGTCGGATTCGTTATAGTTTTAATAGATAAATCTACATTAGTTTTTAAAAAGTCGCATCATCATCGGGACTATAGACGTTTGCAAGTATTTTTTTTTGAATAGAAATAAATCTGAATATTCATTAAATGTTTTTTATCAACCAGGTGTCTATCATTACGTGACTGGTAAGGTGCTGGGCGGACACGCAGTGAAAATCATCGGCTGGGGTGTTGAAGACGGCACTCCATATTGGCTCATTGCCAACAGCTGGAACAAAACCTGGGGCGATAAGGGACTTTTCAAGATATTGAGAGGAAGTGACGAATGCGGAATAGAATCTGAAATTGTTGCTGGTATTCCTAAAGTGTAAATGTATTTGTTATTTAAGTAAAAAAAAAAAAAAATGCTTTAAATTAATGCATTTTTACTAAACCTATTCCAAGTAGATATCACAGTGTAACACTATTTTAGGGTTTATAAATGATTCTACAATAGTCCAGCCATTAGAAAAAAAAAATCGTAATTCTGGATTACGGTTTGATTGTTCATTGTAGTGTTTTGTACAATACACTAAAAGTCCCCAGCACAGGGTAGGTGGGCGGGAAGAGAAGAGCGGTCTTCATGTCTTATTAGGTTTTATCCCAAGTCAGTGAACTATCAAAATTTGAGAAAAATCGGTGCTTGCCTGTGTCACAGACACGGCCGTGTGTTATACTTCTATGTAAAGGGTTATATTTTCTGAATAAAATATTTTTATTTATGTATTTAGGATAAAAGCAAGGAAACTTATAATTATTGTGTTACAATATAACTTCATTAATTATAGTTCTGTGATACGAAAAGTATGACACAAGTAGCAAACAAGATACATCGAGATTTCTGATAAACGTTAAATCAATACATGTATTACCTAATGATGTTGGAGAAGTTTCAATATATGAAAAATTGAACTCGCTGAGTATTAAGTCAGGCAATGAGCGGTTTGATGGGTGTAACATAAAGAGTTTGATTTCTGTTAATACTGTGCCCGGGTGGATATACACACATCCAAGTACGAATTTGAAGATACCATTGGCCGTTACGTTTACTAGACAGATTACCAGGTGTTGCGTCTTTAATTTCCAAATAAATTTCCGAAAAGTCAACGTTAACTCTATTACAATCAGTAAAGGTATTGATGTTGCGATATATGGCAACTTCACCGGCTCTGTGACTTGATGATGATGCTACCGCCAGTGATGATGTAGTTGCAATTTGTCTGTTCTTAGCGGTATTACAATATAATCTCAGTTCAAAGATAAGGATATTCACTGGCATGGAGTTTTCCAATCAAGTTTCGCTGACTGCCAAATAAACAGATCGGTTGATGATTGCATCAGTAGAGATGTCTTCTGAGTGCGTGGCCAAGCTTTGTGCATTAATTGCGGTAATAAGTGTAAAACAATTACTGATCAAGAACACTATCACAAAGTTTTTGATAATATTGTTTATTCTAACACATTATTATATTCACTGCCACTACTTTAAACTAATGTTTTATATACAATCGGTAGATTTTGAAAACAGCTGACGATTAAAACTCAAACGAATCTCGTAGCTTCTCAGACTCAAAAGTTATACTAATTCACAAATACAAATCTAGATACGCAGCAAAATACCTCAAAATGTACGTTCCCGGCAGTGTTTGATCATCACCATTCGATTGCTCTTGAGAAGCCTTTTCCAACCGTATACGATCTCTGTATTTGGTTTTGGCTTTTCGACGCGTATAGACCGACTTTATAAATTTTTGATATTTTTTCATTCTAACATTATTATTATTATATTCACTGCCACTACTTCAAAATGATGTTTTATATACATTCGATAGATGTTAATGGCAGCTGATGATTAAAGCTTAAACGAAAATCGTAGCTTCTCTGAGTCAAAAGTTATACTAATTTCAAATCTCTAAACGCAGCAAAATAACCTCAAAATTGCAGCGCTTCTTCCTCCACCACGCACGATGCGTCACTGTTCGTGCTTATTGTAATGAATTCTTTCATCCTGTAGCTATCTAGTGGTATAATTTAATTTTGGATGTAAATGATAAATTTGAGACTACAACGCCAAACTGTATCCCCCGATTTTGTTATCATTAGTTTTTTTGGATTGCCCCCATTGGTAGCAAATTTTAAGACGTATTCACATCAAAAAAATAAAAAGTGATATCCAACCGGGATTTTCACAGCGAAAGAGACTTCTAGTATGTTTCACAGAACAACTCTAATGAACAGGTATAACAAAATCCAAGACAGTATGAATTTTTTTTCTAATCAGCAACTTCTGGACTATAAGGATTTTTGGCAGACGCACACTATATGTTCATAAATAAGTAAAATGAAGTTAGAATCTTAGAAAATGAAGAAAACTAATTACATATATATAAAATATGTAATATAATTTCTAATTATATAAAGAAAAGCTAAGTATTAACTTGAATTGTTGATACAAATACAAAGAATAGAACTGATTTGGTTAGTATATATTAACTTTGGCCATTACCACCTTTCTATTATTCTTTTTACCTGTTAAAGTGTCAATCTGTAGTGAACTGTTGGACTAATCTTGACCAAAACTGCAGAAATAGGTAATATCTATTGTTGAATATTACGTAAGATCCAGCAAATTTTCAACTTTGTAATTGATTTTAAAAAAAAAACACAAAAAATATTTTTTTCATACTTTGACCGTGAATGTTATATTTCTTCTCGTTTATTTTAAATCCTAGTTTATCTGTCTCTGACTACCTTTTTACGGTTATATTGGTTTAATACTTGAAATCCAATTTCTAACTGTTCGATTTCTGACACTGTCATTAACTAAGCACCAGATAAGATGCTTTATTTAATAGAATCGTCCAAAAATAAGATTTATCTGAATGTTCTGGTAAAGTTAAGGAGAATATAAGAAAACTCGTACGATTGTTTTCCTTTATATCAAAAAAAATTAAAGTAAAAATAAAATAAAATAATAATAATAATAAAAAAACAATGGACCATTGTCACAGGATTCCAGTAAACAAGTTACGAAGATTGGTTAAAAATAAATTGTTTAACTATCCGATGAAGTGCTTGAAATATGTAATCGATGTAATAATCCTTCGGATCTGCGAACAATGGAAATACTACCAGCAGATTTTTTGGAAAACAAAACTAAACAGTAACATTACCGAACTTGAGTTAACATTAATAATTAATATGAGCACCATTTTGAAAGTAAATTTTAGAGGTAAATCAATTATTATACTGAAATTCATCAAACTAATTGCGGAAACAAAAGATTTATAGCAATCTGAGTCATCATTCGTAGCATGCCAGAATCTTTCCAAAAATTGCTTTTACATGGACCCTGAATTATTTCTTTTTCATTACTCCAATTGGGCTATGGTCAGAAGAAACACTGGAGGGCCGCCACAAGGACATAAGGTACCTCGGAGAAAACAATATCAGGAAAACTTGTCGTATTGATACAAATATGGATCAAATGAAAATGTGATCTCCGACCAGATCCATATTTGTCACCTTTAAGAAAAGTTGGCTCCAACAAACAAAAACAATTAACGAAAATGTTTTAACATACTTAATTTTGTAAGAAAATAATAGAATTAGTTAACAATCTAGTGATTCTGAGGAGGAATAACTTTTATATTTGTAATTATCTGTATATTATTTTTAAGTTCAAATAAGTCATTTTTTAAAAAAAATTGTTCATTGAATAAATATAATACAAGCTGCGTCTCAAAGGAAAATGAATAATATGGATGACAAAGAATCCATTCATACAATTTGTGCAATTAAAAGAAACAAAAATCCTCTAACAATATAAGATATTAATATAAAATGAAGTATAAACAACAGTAATAATAATGTAGCCTTAAAAAAATAAAATAAAGAAGCACAATATATGCAATGTAAACAAACATCCCAGTGAAACCCCAAACCAAGCTTGTCCCCCATAGCATGGGAGGGCAAGCCAGTCCCACAGTAATCCTAACGCTGTTCTTTCAGCCGCATCACCAGTGTGAGAATCTAGTGGAAGCTGAGCAGGAGCGCCACAGTCACTCAGGACATCAGTAGCGAAGCTGGCCATTGCTAGAACTCCAGGAATATATGTTTATTACAATAATTCTCTGGGCCATTGCCGTTTTAAACTGCGAGGAGGATTTTAAGGATGTGTGGATGTGGATAATGAATATGGCCGAGGATTGGGATGGTTAGAAAGGTTTTGATGGAGTTTGAAGAATTTAAGGGCTATCAGGTCAAGGCCTAAAGGTATACTGAGATCATTATGTATGGTTTTGACAAAATATGGAGCATTTACAATAGTACGAAGGACTATGAATCGGAAGGATTGAATGCGTTTGATATTCGATTGTTTTGCTGTCCCCCACAGTTCAAGTCCTTAAGCTCTATTAGGTTTAATGATGGTTTTGTATAAGATGAGTTTGTTTTCAATGGAGAGTTGGAATGTACTATTTTATATTCTGTACAAGTTCTTGCCTTTTAAGTCTAGTGTGAGGTTTCCAAATATGTCTTTTTATGTCTAAGTAGAAGCCAAGATACCGTTATGTGTCAGCTATGGGTAGCAAAATTATTTTTGATATAAAGAGGAGGGCAGAATGTGCAGAGGAGGATAAAAGTAACGTGGGTACATTTCGGAGTTTTTCAAACATTTCTGAAAGGATTTGGAGAAGTCTGATCGGTCTATATGATGAACAGACGTTGGGAGGTTTACCCGGCTTTAGGATAGTAGTGGATGTTTCCATAGTAAAGGGAAATGGTTAATTCGAAGGATGCTATTGTATGAAGTTAGGAATATTATAGCTTGTCTGAGGATTGGTGAGCCAAGGATATCATAATCAGGAGATTTGCAGGATTTAAAATTTTTTAAAAGGGATTTGACGTCAGAGGGGTTTATTGCTCTAGAATGATGTCATATTTAAGTTTCTATATACATTTTATGTAAGTTAATACTATAATAAATTGTTATACAGGATGAGTACCTGTTAGTGTAAAAAAAAAAAATAGGGTGAAATGAGATGAAAAATGTAGAAAATGCCGCAGACCTCACCTTCCTACTCCAATCCGTTGCAGATATACGACAAATCAAAGAATTTTTTTTTAGGAAACCACGGTTTTTACAATAAATGTTGTAGTATCTCCATTTTGCTTAAACATTTTTCAAATTTTGACCACATTTTTGGATTTAGCATTAAATATCCTATAAGAGCAGAGTACATGTAACCTTGAATTTTACAAACTTGTGACCTAAAGAACAGCTTGATCTACACCTTACCTTATTTAGGTAAGTTACAATATCTTATATTTCATCAACGCTCACCGTTTTTCGAAAAAAAAACTATCCACAAATGTTTTGTGGATTTTAATTTAATTTAATTTATTATTTTTTATTTATTTATTTTTTTAATTAAAACTTTCTTCTTTTAATTAAAAAAAATATTTTATGATTGTTTTATTGTAGTGTTAAAAAATTGTCCGACTATCTTATATTAATACGCTCCAGTAGTTTAATTATAAACAAAAAATAAATAAACCAATAAATATTATCTAGATATTTTCTCTTGAGCAAGATTAATGTATTGTATTTAAAATTTCTCAAACACTAATAAATATTGCACAAATATTAAATTAGAACCGGTATATATTTTTCATTAGATTTCAAATAAACAAACTATTATAATAATAATTTACTGTAGTTTGAAAAATAGTTTTATAATTGTCACTAGAAAGGTGCGCTTCAGTTTTTCTATAATAAATGTAAAAGAAATTATTTCTATATTTGTATCATGTATGGCCAACAATACACCCATTCTTACAAGCCAGACTGCTTTAACACTGGCTTCATTGACTCATTAAAACTAGTTACTGACTCTTCAAAACTGGTTTAAACTTAGGAAAATCATACTAAACAATGAAAAGGCACAACACATTACATTCACACTACAACATACACATGTCTATCATTATACTAAAAGAACAAACCAATCCACAGGCTAACACAATAAAATACTTAGGACTAACATTCGGTAGAACTATGACATGGTTCTCTCATGTTAAATAGACGCGAATTTCTTTAAATGAGCGTAACGACTCTTGTTTTCCCTGCTACAAAGAAGATTATTTTACTAAGACAGCACCTAAATAAATACACTTACTTAAACCGAATTGGATTAACATATCACTTATTATACACGAATTAGAGGAGGAATGGATGGTTTAGTGGAGCCCCAGAGCTCAACTCCGTATGTCCATATAGGTCTAATAACTGTCATGTAAATGAGTCTCTTGTAATTTATTGGAAGCTTTGATCGTTCCATTGAAACTAAATACAGAATATTTCACGACAAACTGTATGAACATTCAAACAGACTCGTATAAAACATGGCTACAATAAATTTCCATGACAATACGTACTGAAGAGCTGAATGAGGGACCTCATTAAGTAAGAAACAACCTAAAATAATATCAGGAGGAGGTACCGATGGGTATTGGTATCCCTGTTTTATTAAAAGCCTTATTTATTATATACTTTACTACAAAGTTGTATCAACATTTTCTAAAACATCAGTAATTACTAATGAAAATATTCAATTGGCGTAATAATTAAAAAATAAATAAAATTAAACATTTTATCTATTTCCTCACTATTTTTTGATCCTGATCCTGTCATATTGTTGTGTTAAACAAATATTCCAAAACCATCACTCAACGCTTTTCAGTAGTTTTTAAATAATAAAAAAAAAAATCATAATCATTTTATCCCCGTTTACCGATGCGCAATGTGGGGTCACAATTTGTAGAGTCTGGACCAGATATCTCGTTCTTGGGCTAGCGCTCTTGTCTTACCCCAGACATATCCCGCCTCCTGAAAGCCTCTTTAACACTCTCTTCTTAAGAAATGCGTGGTCTTCCTCCTGGCCTTCTTCCCTTCACGTGAGTTTCTTACGCCTTCCAGGCAGTTCTTCCCTGGTCCATCCAAAGGAGGTGGACCAGGAAAGAACTGCCAACCAGTTTACAGAACAAACCACCTTAGCTTGTGCTCCTCTAGGATAGTCTCAGCCTGGTTAACTTTGAGACTAGTCCGCATAGTATTATTGTGTATCCTATCTCGCCTTACTCTTCCTTCCACTTTACGAAGATAACGCATCTCCGTGGATTGGATCCTGTTCTTTAGTTTCGAGATGAGGGATAAAAAAAAAAAAAAAAAATTAAAAGAGATCTTGCTTTAAAATGTTTTGGTTAGGTATCCTAAAAATAAACAAATTACGATTTAAAAACGATTATTTTCATTTTAAAATGTAAGTCATGAATGCTTGAAATAATCGTAATCGTAGAGAAATGTTACAAGACAAGGAATAGATATTAATCGATGGGTATTCATACAAACTCGGAGTAAAGCCAGAAAGTCCTTATATCATTGATTTTAATTTAATCACAAAACTTAAAAATAGATTAATAGGATTTAACTGCCTAGTGTACTTCAAGGCAGGAAGTATAGTAAACTATAACAAACTATTTTAATAAGAATGGTGTACTACTATACGTGTATTTCCTCTCTAACATCACTACTGTTCGTTTGTCATGAAGTTAATGACAATTGACTGCACTCCACCTTCTTGATTTGATCGATGGCCAACAATCTCAAAACGATTCCAGGTTTTTTCAATAGACTAATCAATCACTCATAAAAATGGTTTGTAATTGATAACCCTATTAATAATCGTTGTGTCAAAATGATTTGTTTTCCTTTTCTTGATTCCGTATCTGTGTTATCGTAGCTCAAGTGGACGCCGCTACCTTTTTAAGGGCTGTAGAGATCATGGCGAAGTCAGTACATTTTCTAAGAGAGGTACGTAGAGAATTTTCAAGCTCTTTAATATATTTTCAGTCGTCATTAAAAATATTTTATTTATAATACTTATAATAATTATATAATTTAGGATGAAGATCCTATTAGTGTCCAGCTTGCTGTTGGTGGCAGCTTATGCAGTTCCTGTCCAAGAAGACGACCTTAAAGTAATCATTGAGACGGTCAATTCGTCTGGAGCAAAATGGAAAGTATGTGAAACATAAATTTTATTTTATTTATTTATTTATTTTATTTTATTTCAGTCCTGTCCTAATGATTGAAATCGTAAATAATGAAGCATTGCGATATAAATATTAATTCATAATTTTAGGCTGGTCAGAACTTCGGAGAGAATACAACGATATCCTCTCTGAAGAGACTAATGGGCTTGAAGAAAAATCCTCTTCTAAAGCTGCCCTTGAGGTCACAACATGAAATTCCGGACTCCGCCATCCCTGATAGTTTTGATGCCAGAGAAAACTGGCCTAAATGCGACTCAATTCGCCACATCAGGGACCAAGGAACCTGCGGATCTTGTTGGGTAGGATTTTGCTATTATTTTAAATGTATCTTCTTTGATAAAAAAAGAAGCAAAATAAACATATTCTTTAACTACAGGCAGTTGCTGCAGCAGGAGCCTTCACAGATAGGTTATGCATCGCCACCAAAGGGGAATTCACGATGCCACTTTCTTCAGAAGAACTGTTGGCCTGCTGCTCATCCTGTGGTGATGGTTGTAATGGAGGTTTTCCTGAAGAAGCATGGGATTTTTTTGCTGAAAAAGGGCTTGTAACAGGAGGAGACTACAAGTCTAACGTGGTAGGTATTCCTTATAACAATTTGTGTACTTTTTTCCAAAATTGCCTATTATAGTTTGTTTTCTTTTTCAATAACTATTGATAAAATTTTAAATAAATAATATCCAGGGCTGCCAACCTTACGAAATTGTAGCCTGTTCACATCACGTTGTAGGACCGTTGCCCTCCTGCGATTCTTTACCGGACTCAAAGACACCCAAATGTCAGAGGAAATGTACCAATCCGTCCTATTCCAAGTCATACGCATCGGATCACCACAAAGGTGAGATATAAATCAATAATCTAATCTTTATGATGATTTCTATTATTATTGATTATTGATGATTACTGTTTCTGTTTGCAGTTAAACAAGGTTATAGTGTTTCTAGTAGAGTGAAAGAAATTCAAAAGGAGATTATGACTTACGGACCCGTCGAAGCAGGTTACACAGTTTACGCAGATTTCCCTACCTACAAATCAGGTAAGCTGCATTATTTAACTCTTTTAAAACCCGATTTGTTTCATCCAAATGATCGAGAACAATGTTCGTATTATTTAAAGTGAGTGAAAAATCAAACCCTTCTCAATCAAAACTAATTTCTAAAAAACGTTTTAATTCTATTTACTGGAGTGGTATTGATGTCATACCAGATAGTTGATCATTCATTGACTAGGTAGTAATGGTGTTAATTAAAGAAAACATATTTAATTTTAATTAGAAGGACTCGTGCATTGAAGAAATTTTGAAATATATGACAGTCAACATATAGTAATATCTTTAAGACATTATAGTATAGTACAAGAGAAACAGGAATACTGTGGTCCTGCAGTAAGGAAAATTCCCATATAGGTCTTGGGCAGACAGAATAGAACACGGTATAGTTTGTGGATGTGCCTGGTGTACTATTAAGGCTTGGGACCTCTTTATGTGTCTGTACCTGAATTATTTGTACGAAAGTAGAATTTGTGTTTAATTTTTAATAGAAAAATATACATTTGTAAATCGTACAAGATTAGGAAATATTATAGACGTTTGAAAATATTTATTTGAATAGAAATTAATCTGAATATTCATAAAATGTTTTTTATCAACCAGGTGTCTATCAATACGTGACTGGCAAGGTGCTGGGTGGACACGCAGTGAAAATCATCGGCTGGGGTGTTGAAGACGGCACTCCATATTGGCTCATTGCCAACAACTGGAACGAAAGCTGGGGCGATAAGGGACTTTTCAAGATATTGAGAGGAAGTGACGAATGCGGAATCGAATCTGAAATTGTTGCTGGTATTCCTAAAGTATAAATGTATTTGTTATATCATCCATTCATTCATATATTATGCAAAAATAAAATAAAAAATTATTTGTAACATGAAAGCGTTTTCACAAAACCCTAAAGTACCTGGATTTTATATTTAGGGGTAACAGTATTTTGCAGGGCATTTAGTAATACCAAATCAATAAATAATATTAATAATTATTGTCGATTTTTTCAAACAAAGAAGTAAAATTTTCAAAAGAAGAAATGCTAATATTAATGTAGGAGGGAGGAACGATACGCCTATTTAATAGGTACCTTGAAAATAAAAATGGTCTGTTGGATTTAAGAAGAGTAAAGAGGCTGAAGCTAAAGGAACTGGACCAGGATGGAAGAAGATAATGCTGAAGAATTAGCACTAAAGATAAGTGCCATATTATGTCAATAGCCTCTATTAAGTGAATAATGTAAGTTGTTTGCTTACCCATGTGAAGATTAATAGTAAAATCAACTATAGTAAATTATAATTTTATCCATCTCTCTATACCAGGCACTACAGTCCTTCATGGACTGGGCCTTAACAAACACTTTTTTCTACTTCTCTTTGTCAGCAGCAACGTTCCTCCAATTCTGGATATTCAGCAGAATATTGGCATATAGCATATATTGAATATATTTCCTTGGCAGCCTTTGAGGTTCCATTCTTTCTTAATGACCTAACCATCGCGACCTACTTTTTTTTTTTATAACAGTAAAAAATATCTGTTTCATCTTAGAGTTTTCTGAGCTCTATATTGCTCATAATTCGTCACTTTTGTTGCTCTTTGATTAGTCATATATCTTTCGAAGGACTCCTCTTTTGCATACAAGTAGAGCTTTTAGATATTCCCTTTTGAGAATTCATTACCATACCTCACAATTGGCCTTGTTTAACACCAGTTTATTTAACTTCATAAGACCATTAATTAAAATTTATTCACAAATATTAACAATTAATCATTACCTAATTGCCACTTAAAATAAAATTGGTTAACACAATAGATCGATGTCAAATAGATCAGACACAAATAGATGGGGCTATTGCCTAATCAGGAACTATACCTAATATTGATAAATATAAAGTATTGATTAAACCTGGAGCTGTGGAAACAGCAGAGCAATTTTCCATTAATATCCCTAAACAACGAGAGAAAATACACTATATGTGATGAAATCTCTGTACATACCTACAGCCCTCTATCTTACAATATCCACAGATTCCATAGTTCCTGAAGTTAAGAATGGATTCAAATTTAGGCCAGTTTTCTCTGGATTCGAAACTATCAGGGAACGGTATTGGAGTCCGGAACGGTATATCGTGTCCTCAAGGGCAGCTTTAGAAGAGGATTTCTCTTCAAGCCCATTAATCTCTTCGGAGAGGATATCGTTGTATTCTCTCAAAATTCTGTTCATAAATTTTGCACAATGCATTTCAGTAGCTTTAGAAATTAATTAATTCATAAATCTTTTATTGAGAGGGTATAACAACCTGCCTTAAAGAGGGCAATAAATAATATGGATGGCTTTGTGGATCCATTCACAGAATATTAAAAATGTGAATAAATGAAACGATAATAAAAAAATATATAACCTCAAACTATACCATAAATAAGCAGAAAAAAATACAATAAAATAAATAACAAAAAAAAAAGATATTTAAAAAAAACAAACAAACAATAATAATAGTATAAAAATAGAATTAAATTTAAAAGGCATATTTGAGAAGCTAGCTATTTCCAGTACTACATGTCAAATTTTACAATAGATCACAAGGCGACTACCTTTTTAACTTGTCAGGAGGACTATAGGGGTGAGTGGAACAGGATAGAATTGCGGTAGTGGATTTGTATGATGAGAAAGTTTTTGATGAAATTAGAAATTTTGAAAATTTGATGGGTATGGATAGCTTAAGAAATAACAAAAAGAAATGAAATTATGATTTCATCCATAGAAAAGATTAAATAAATTATAGTAAAACTTTTTTAAACACTTATGGCTCATAAGAATGGTTTAAAGAAGTTAGAACATAAAATACAAATATGGCAATATCTCTTATGTATTCTTTCACAATATACAACGACTTTAGGTACTTGGATTTCACCCCCAACTTAACAAGAAGTTAATAAATTTTATAAAACAAATTCATAATATCATGAAAAAATAAGATTATTAATAATTTTTTTATAATGATATACATATTAATATGAGGTGTGATACAACACACATCATTATGAAATGAAATATTTTTCAATTCTGGATAGTTTTTTTTTTCTTGAAAATCATCAACTGTAGTTATGGAAGAAGGAAATATATTAACATTATTTTATTAAGATTATGATTTTTTTTCTTCTGATATTGTGAATTTAATGTTTGAAATGTATTAACATCTTTACACTAAAAAACCTGAAAATAAAAACGAAACCACAAGTCACTGTTATATATTATTTAAAAATAAATAGGAGATATTCTTAACTTGATATTTTAAGTATTGCCCATTCATATAATTAGTGTCAATCAATACACTAGTACAAGATACATCGAGATTTCTGGTAAACGTTAAATCAGTACAGGTATTGCCTAACATTGTTTCAATATAAGACAAATTGAACTCGCTGAGCATGAAGTCGTGCAATGAGAGGTTTTGTGAGGCATCAATATTAAAGTATCCAACTATCATAACTGGTGTAGTAAGATTAGGCTCGTAATCGGGTATAATTTTAGCGATGTTTTTCGGAAAATTTTAACCACTATCGTAACATAAATTTTTTTTATTTCTGCTAACGCTTTGCTCGAGTGGATGTACACACACCCGAGTACGAAGTTGAAGATGCCATTAGCCTTTACGTTTACTAGCAAGACATCACCAGGTTTTGCATCTTTCATTTCCAAATGAATTTCCGAAATGTCAATGCTAACTCTATTACAATCAGTTAAGCTATTGATGTTGCGAGATACGGCGACTTCACAGGCTTGGCGACTTGATGATGATGATACCACTACCGATGGCGTAGTTGTAATTTGTTTGTTCTTAACGGTATAACAATCTGATCTCAGATCAAAGCTAGGCACATTCACTGCAATGGAATTTATTATTCAAGTTTCGCTGATTGTCAAATAATCAAATTGGTTAATAATTGTAGATGCGCAGCAAAGCTTTGAGTATTAATGGCGGTAATAGGTATAAAACAATGCTGATCACTTTTTACGTTTCCGGTTCTGCTTGACTCGATCATATGGTGTTTTATTATTACCATTCGATTGTTCTTGGGAAGCCTTTTCCCAATCTTTGGATTTGATTTTGGCTTTTCAACGCGTAAAGGCCGACTTTATATATTTTTGATTTTTTTTTTTATTCTAACACCTTAATTATATTCACAGTCTCCACTTTAAACTAATGCTTTATATACAATCGCAAATCTAATTGCAAATCTCGAAACGCAGCAAAATAAACTCAAAATTGCAGCGCTTCCCCTTCCACCGCGCGCGATGCGTCACTGTTCTCGCTTATCGTAATGAATTAATTGTTCCTTTAACTATCCAGTGGTATAATTTAATTTTGGATGTAGAGGATAGATTCGAAACTACAACGCCAAACTATATCCCCCTATTTTGTTATCATTAGGTTTTTTACGTATTCACGCCAAAAGAAATCCAGCTTTAACAAGATTTTGGTTAGAAATTCAACAATATTTATCAAGGATATTAAAAGAAAAATCAATAAATAGTAACAAATTTGAAATCCTAGAAATAATAATTAATTATTGAGACTAAAATGAGTTATTAATTAAGATCTACTATTCATTGATTTTAATTAATTAAGTTATAGTTACATAATACTTCCAAATAGTTTAATGGTGTATAACCCTCTTGTGTATTCAAACTTAGGCAGAAAGTATAGGATCCTAAACTATATAAGGTTACCAACTTATTTTAGAGATACAAAACTATGTTCAAATTCTCTCCCTAGTTTTACTAGTTTTATCGATGGTTTTAGTGATCGTTATATAATGACTGCACTCAACAACCTCCTAGATTTGATCAATGTCAAAAATATCGAAATGATTGTTTTTTTTTCTCAATAAATTGATAAATGACTCATAACAATGATTTGTTACTGATAGCTCTATTAATAATGTTTACATCAGAATGATTTGTTTTCCATTCTTGATTCCATATCTGTGATATCGGATTTCAAGTGGATGGTGCGACGTTTTTAAGGGCATGAGAGATCAGTGGGAAGTAAGTACATTTCATATAACAGGTTTGGAGATTTCATCCTTTATAGTAATTTTATTTCATTATTAAGGATTTTTTACTAATTATATTTAATGATACAATTTAGGATGAAGATCCTATTAATAGCCAGCTTGCTGTTCGTGGCAGCTTATGCAGTTCCCGTCCAAGAAGACGACCTTAAAGAAATCATTGAGACGGTCAATTCGTCTGGAGCAAAATGGAAAGTATGTGAAACATAAATTTTATTTTATTTATTTATTTTGTATTTAAGTCCTGTCCTAATGATTGAAATCGTAAATAAAGAAGCATTGCGATATAAATATTAATTCATAATTTTAGGCTGGCCAGAACTTCGGAGAGAATACAACGATATCCTCTCTGAAGAGATTAATGGGCTCAAAGAAAAATCCTCTTCTAAAGCTGCCCTTGAGGTCACAACATGAAATTCCGGACTTCACCATCCCTGAGAGTTTCGACGCCAGGGAAAACTGGCCCAAATGCGACTCCATTCGCCATATCAGGGACCAGGGAACCTGCGGATCTTGTTGGGTAGGATTTTTCAATTATTTTAACTGTATCAGATGATTAATGTATTGTGACATTATAATAATGTCCTCTTCAATAAAGGAATAAGCGATAAGAACATATTCTTCATTTACAGGCAGTTGCTGCAGCTGGTGCCTTCACAGACAGATTATGCATCGCCACCAAAGGGGAATTCACTATGCCACTTTCTTCAGAAGAACTGCTGGCCTGCTGCTCATACTGTGGTGATGGTTGTAATGGAGGTTATTCCGTAGTAGCATGGTGTTTTTTTGCTGACAAGGGGCTTGTAACAGGAGGAGACTACAAGTCTAACGTGGTAGGTATCCCTGATAACAATTTTTATACTTTTGTCCAAAATTTTCTTTTATAGCAATTTTTTTTTTTTTTTTTTTTTTAGGGGTGCCAACCTTACGAAATCGTAGCCTGCTCACATCACATCTTAGGACCGTTGCCCTCTTGCAAATCTTTACCGCACTCAAAGACACCCAAATGTCAGAAGAAATGTACCAATCCATCCTATTCCAAGTCATACGCATCGGATCACTACAAAAGTGAGATATAAACCACTAATTAGAATTTTTATTTGATTTTCATTCACAGCGATTTCTGTTTCTGTTTGCAGTCAAAGAAGCTTATAGAGTTCCTAGTAGAGTGAATGAAATTCAAAAGGAGATTATGACTTACGGACCCGTCGAAGCAGATTTCATAGTTTACGCCGATTTCCATACCTACAAATCAGGTATTTAACTCTTTTCAAACCTAATTTATTTCATCCAAATGTTCGATAACAATCTTCGTATTATTTAAAGTTAAAAACCGATCCTTCTTCAATCAAATGTAATTTGTAAAATAAATTTTTAGTTCCTTTTACTGGATAATTATGGTATTGATGCCATACTAAATAGTAGGTCATTGACTAGGTAATGATAGTGTTAATTAAAAAATATATATGTGATTTTCATTAGAGGGACTTGTGTATTGAAAAAAAATATATAAATATATGACAGTCACCATATGCTTTGGTTTAACCATACTTTATATAAGGTTATTTCAGATAGTATGTTATTTAAACTTATCCTGCAGTTGGAGTCCATAAGGACGCTTAGCCTACATAAACAAGAAGTTATTAGTAGAATCTGTAGATAGAAAATCTCAGCTTTTCCAATCTGGAATTGGCACTAATTTCAATCAGATTTGGGGCAGAGGGATTGAGGGAGGGAGGTTCTCTTCATTAATAAAGTGATGTAATATCTTCCTTCTCTTAGAGGAAAATAAATCGAGAGAATAGAGAATAAATCGTACTCTTTACTGTGGTAAATCCGTTAATCAAATAAAACAGTATAAGATAAAACAAAGGTTTCTGATTGCAACTAAATTACTAACTGAATATTGCTATTACAACAATGAAACAGTACATTAACCAGATTGGGACCAGGACAAGTGGGTGGATCAATTTTTTATCTAAGATCCAGGAAAATGGTTTGTTTCTGGGAGTCAAAATGGCCGAACAAACAATAGAAGAAAGCAGGCTTCGTTGATATGGCAACATAAAAATAATGCAGGAGGAACAAATGGCCAAAATAATTTATCAGACAAAGGTGGACGGAAGATTACTAAGTGGATGGCACAGAAAAACTTGGAATGGCACATTTAAGGCAGATTTGACAGGATTATGGACTGGAATTAACGCACTAAGCTAGTACAGGATCGGAATCCATGGATCAGGCACTGTAAGCAGGCTTCTCTCAGTGCACATTTAGAGGGGAATGAAACTATAGGAGGAATCCAGAGAGCCTGAGGTTCTCCCACTTACGTAGGAATACATTTAACAAAATTATTTAGTATTGTCCTTAGGATATTATAGTATAGTATAATACAAGAGAAACGGGAATGCTGTGGTCCTGCTGTAAGGAAAATTCACATATAGATCTTAGGCAGACAGTATTAGACATAGTATAGTCTGTGGATGTGCCATGTGTCCTATTAAGGCCTGGAACCTCTATATGTGTCTGTATCAGAATTATTTGTTAGGATTTGTTTTTATTTTTAATAGATAAATCTATTTTAGTTTTTGTAAAGACCGTATAAGATCAGGAAATGTTATAGCCATTTAATAATATTTTTTTGAATAGAAATAAATCTAAATATTCATAAAATGTATTTTATCAACCAGGTGTCTATCATCACGTGACTGGTAAGGTGCAGGGTGGACACTCAGTGAAAATCATCGGCTGGGGTGTTGAAGACGGCACTCCATATTGGCTCATTGCCAACAGCTGGAACGAAAGCTGGGGCGATAAGGGACTTTTCAAGATATTGAGAGGAAGTGACGAATGCGGAATCGAATCCGACATTCTTGCTGGTATTCCTAAAGTATAAATGTATTTGTTATATTATGCAAAAATAAAAAAAAAAAGTTATTTGAAACATGAAAGCATTTTCACTATACCCATTCCATCCGGTTATCACGTTATAAAACCATAATAGTGTTTATTTATGATATTAGTATAGTTGTGATTTTCTTATCTCCCCCAATAATATACTTTAATGTACCCATCAATGATCTATAATAAGCAATTTTAAAATAAAATGTATATTGATGTCTAGCAATATTAATGCGAGTGATCTAGTACTTCGAATTTTATATTTAGGGGGAACAGTATACTGCTAGGAATACGACCTAGCTGCTTTTTATTAGAAACGCTTAGCGATAATATATTTCTTTGAAACACCTGTAAAATAGGACCGGCACTCATTCAATTGGTGTTATAGAAAGCTGAAGGTAGGGCGCAATCTCAAGGTACCTAATTAGGTAATAATCGACAGGATGCAGGGTCAGGTCAGTGGTCCTTTGCAGGCAATAACTTAAAAAAAAAAATAGAGAGATATATGCTTTATTGAGACATATTAACAATAAACATAGTGCTGCCCAACTTTATTGGGTTGCTACACACACAGCATACTCATCTATCCATTTACAGATAACAATATAATTTGTAATTTAGTTATATAATATATACTTAATACTACCTAATTCTAGAAAAACCAATAATAGACAAACTAATAACTTTTTTTTTTTTTAATTTTTTTTTCCTTTTATATATTTATATTTTTTTTTTCTTATTTATTATTATTATTATTTCCCTTTCCCTATTTATTCCTTTTACTATCTTTTCCTCTCTTTTCCCCCCTTCTTTTCCTATTTCACTTCATTTTTTTTCCTTTCATGTTATTCCCCCCCTAATATTCACATATATACCACACATTCATATACATATATGCACATAGAATCAGATATAGGATAAATTAATACATATTTAACAACTGTAAATTGTAATGGGCTATAAAGAAGAAATGCAAATGTGAGAGACGATAAAATTCAATTTATAGTAGAAATGCGTGGGGTGTAACAAACATTTGTTAAAGAGGGACGGGCGAACCGACACCATAGAGATTTTATCATTATTATTTTTATTATAACTCTACTTTTTTAAATAGTTTCCAATAAATGTTTTTATTTAAACTTTTAGTATAATTCACCACAAGCGTTTTTTTTTTTTTTTTTTTTTTTTTTTTTTTTTTTTTTTTTTTTTTTTTTTTTTTTTTTTTTTTTTTTTTTTTTTTTTTTTTTTTTTTTTTTTTTTTTTTTTTTTTTTTTTTTTTTTTTTTTTTTTTTTACTATAAATTGAATTTTATCGTTAATAACTTTAATTTTATTCAAAAATAATCAATCATAGTTAATTGCCTGGCTTTCCATCGCCCTAACACAAACTATTCATGAAATCATTTCATTGAAATGAAACTTATTTTCTGCTTTTTAGTTCGGTTTTGTACAATAGTATTTGTAATCAAGTCCGATATAAACTTGTATAATATGTATAATATAATATGAATATAGAAACTTTGAGCGATTGAGTTTTTAGAATATAGAAACTTTGAGCGATTGAGTTTTATTTAAATTGCCGTAGGGAAACATGTGGTGCCACAACCATTACCACTTTTATTCTTCAATCATCTTCCATTAGTAAGAATTTTTTTTATCAGTCAAGAAGAACGACATCTACCAATGGTATACAAATAACCTGCAAACTTATCTAAATATTTTCTTTTATTCTGATCATGCTAGATTGAAAAAAAAAACGAGTTTTTCCCTTCTCCACAACTCCGAAACAATTAATTGGAGTAGAAGGATGTGTTGGACAAAATTGTTTTCAAATTTATTTTACTTAAAAAAAAAGAAAAAAAAAAAAGAAAAAAGAACATAATATAAAATCTAAGCAGAACGGTTTCTACGTTTTTTGTAAAAAATATGAATTTCACCCCCTCTCCCTGTCCTCTAATCTAATCAAAAACTTGTCCAGATAACTAGGGACTAAATAATATTCAGCAGAATATTAGCTTAGTTCAAAATTATGTTTAAAAACTGAAATATGCCACAGTAAATTACAATATATTAGATTAGAATCGGCAAATTATGACTTTAAAAAATTTTTCTTGCTCAAAATCTCTATGATTTCCAACTTTTCCTCCACCGAATATTAGACAAGGAACTTTCCCAGACTGTTAAAAGTATCTTGTTTTCTGCTGTCAATGTGCTGGATTCGCTGACATAAAAGACAATCGGCCTAACCACTGTTTTATAAATTAAAACCGTTGTCATTCTTTGTTTCTTCAACTTTGAGGCTTTTTTTTTAACCCGCTTAGCAGCTTTTTTTAGCAGCAAAACGGACTTTTATATAGCATATAATCGAGTTATCAATGGTAAATACCGAGGTACCTCAAATCTTGACAATGCTGTATTTGGAAATCTCCAAATATTCTGTCTTTTGAACACTGATCTCAAACCCAAGTTCCTTAGCAGATCCCAGAAACTCTACTTGAAGCGTTATTGTATGATCTCGACGTGCTAGATGTTGGGTTAAACGAGTAAATAGTACCTCCGGGATATGCTCTCTTTTCACAAATCGCGGACTCCAACACAAGGCTGAAGAGCAGAACTAACAGTAGACCACTTTGCCATAAAACTTTCCTTCTTTTGAATCATTTGGAGGCTGTGAGACCGATCTTGACCCAACAGGATGCCAATGAGCCTAATCATTTTTTGGGGAACTATAAAGAAGCAGACATTTGTACATTTTTCCCTGTCAAAGGTATCATAGGCCTACCTAAAACCGATGAATACAGAAGGCTACAATATATTCATTATATTTCTTCAGCGTTGGCGTTACTGAGAATATATCATCACCACATTGTTATTATACTACATTATCAGACCATTACACCTATCCTCTGTTGATCTCTTTAGTACTTTGTAAACTAGTCTGAGGAGGGGTGTATTCCCCGATAACTTCTACACATTGTTTATCTCCTTTGTCTGTTTCTGTTCTTTACAAAGCTTTGCCTCTTTTGACTGCTAAGGTTAATGGTTTGTCCTTTAACTCTCTCGAGGTGTCTAAGTTGTTCTTGGTTGTTCTCTTGAAAAGTTCATCATAAAAAGTATCATCATAAAAACCAGTAATCTTCAGTGGCAGTTAGTCGGTTGCCCAAGACCTCTTCGGCCGCTTTACCTTAACAATTCCCCAACGGTCTTCTTAGGTGTAGTCATTGTAGCCTTTTTCTCTCGTACTCTTTCTTGCAATTTGTTTCTTATAGTCTTTTAATATTTCCGTAACATAAGAAACCACAGGCTCTCTTCGTCCTCTTTTCTAGCCAGCTTCTACCTGTACTTTTTATTGCTATACTTCTTGTACTCTTTTCCTATTAAAATATTTAAGGCCACAATGATTTTCATAGAATCAAGGGTTCCATAGAAGTCGTCCTTTACTTCATCCTTCTTCCCCTCTGTACGCTTATGTAAACGTATTATATTAATATAAAATAATAGTTCTAAATATATATAAAATGGTTTTTTGGGTTTTTTTTTTTATGAAACCAGGTGTATTTAAGGTGCTGGCTGGACACGCAGTTAATTTCATCGGCTATGGAGTTGAAAACGGCACTCCCTATTAGCTCACTACTAACAACAGGCAAAAAAGATGGGGTGATAAGGGACTTTTCAAGATATTGAGAGGAAGTGACGAATGCAAATTTGAATCTCAATTTGTTGCTGGTATTTCCATAGTATAAATATATTTGTTATAAGAAGTAAATAAAAACGAGAGTTTTTTTTGTAATATAAATGCATTTTTAATAAGACCATTCCCACTGATTATTACAGCATTAAACTATTGTAATGTTCAATGACAATCCACCCAGTAAACCTGAAATGAAAAAAAAAAAATAATGGTAATATTAAAAACAATCACATAATTCTAGATTTTTGATTGGTTGTTCATTGGGGTGCTTTGTACATATATAATTAAAATTTCCACCGCCGGGTTGGTGAGCGGGATGAGGGGAGATGAATGTTTTATGGTTTTTCTGAAAACTGTGAACTATAAAACAAAAAAGAAAATTTATTTTATATTCAAAATATAAGAAAAACCTTATAAAAATATAATTGACCGGCTTCTCTCAGCACACAGGAAACTTTAAGAATGTTGCACAGAACACCCTAATGAACAACTGTACCAAAATCCAGAAAAATGTGATTTTTTTTTTTCTAACCAGCAACTTCTGGCCATTGCGACCTGGATCATACCGATTTCTGTTATACGTGTAAATTAGCTCTGATACTTGATGAAATAAACAATGTTTATTCCAACAGATTTAGTAAAAAAATAAATTACGATAAATTTTTTAATATTTACATATATATATATATATATATATATATATATATATATATATATATTTACATATATATATATCAATTATTTGTGACATATATAAATATATTATGTAATAAAATGTAACTATAAACTACTTCTACTACGACCCGTGAGGAGTATTGGATTCAGTACTTTGATGAGGATGTATTATTCCTAAGCCAACGATTTAAATATTGCCAAAAAGATAAACGGCATCAATGTTTCTGAATTGAATCATACTTAAAACAGCGTTTTGAGGTGAACTTCCGGACGTTCCAAAAATTATTTCTACTTGATATTTACAACAGTATATAGTATATAATAAATCAAGTAAACGTGTGGAAACGATTACAATGGCTTGTCATTAACTTGTAAAGAATTACCCATTTAATTTTTACTTCAATATTTTTTTTTTCAATCAGAAAGTCTCTATGCCGTCTCCTTTTTAGACCCCACGGAGGATTGTGAATCTTCAATTATAATTTTATATATATGTATAGGTCTATTAAATTAAAAAGTAAATTATTTTCGAATAAAGTTTTTATGATTATGAGTGAATATTCCATAATCTCGCAGTTTTCGACTAAGCGAGAATAACAGTTCTTGAAGTTAGTTTTTGAATTAATAAAAAAAAATAAAATTAGATAAATTGATTAAAAGATAAATAAATAAAATTTAAATAAAAAAATAAAATGGGTTTTTATTAAGAATTATAAAAAAGAATAACTCCAAAAATGACAAATTTGAAATCTTTTCCGATAATTTATGAGAAACCCCTGAGCTATTAATTAATGCTCTTTGGTAATCAATAACCTGATAAATTACTCAAAACAATGAATTTGTAACTGACACCTCTATTGATAAACATAACATCAAAATGATTTGTTTCCTTTTTTATGATGTGCTATCGTAAATCAACTTGATAGAGATACCTTTTAAGTGCATTAGAGAGCAGTACGAAGTCAGTACCATTTCTGTTACAGCTATATATTACCACCTCAACCTCTAAGGAAATAATATTTATTATACTTAATTGGAACAATTCAGAATGAAGACCCTATTAGTGTCCAGCTTGCTGTTGATGGCAGCTTATGCAGGTCCTGTACAAGAAGACGACCTTAAAGTCATCATTGAAATAGTCAACTTGTCTGGAGCAAAATGGAAAGTATGTGAAACCTAAACATTGTTATTTTCTGGTTTCCCGTGTTATTCTCATGATTAGAATAGTAATAAAGTATAAAGATATAAATATTAATATAAATTGATTATTGTAGGCTGGCCATAACTTTGGAGAGAACACAACGATATCCTCCCTGAAGAAGTTAATGGGAGTGAAGAGAAATCCTCTTCTAAAGCATCCCTTTAGGGAAAATCATACCATTCCGGACTCCGCTATCCCTTATAGTTTTGACTCCAGAGAAAACTGGCCTGAATGTGAATACATTCGTCATATCTGGGACCAGGGAAATTGCGGATCTTGTTGGGTAGATCACTGGTGTTTTGTTAATTTTATTTAATGTTACAGATGATTTAATGCATTGTAACTTTATTAATAAAGTCCTCTTGAATAAATAAATGAGCGATAAGAGCACATCCTTCATTTGTAGGCAGTTGCTGCAGCAGGAGCCTTCACAGATAGGTTATGCATCGCCACAAACGGGGAATTCACGATGCCGTTGTCTTCAGAAGAACTGCTGGCCTGCTGCTCATACTGTGGTGGTGGTTGTGATAGTGGTTCTCCTGGCGCAGCATGGAAGTTTTTTGCTGATAGAGGAGTCGTTACAGGAGGAGATTACAAGTCTAACGTGGTTGGTGGTTCTGAAACCAATTTGTATATATTTTTATACGAGTTATAATGTCCAATATAATTTTTCTATAACACTTTGGGAATTAATAATTCGCAGGGCTGCCAACCATACCAAATCGAACCCTGCTCACAGGGACCGTTGTCCCGCTGCGACTCTTTACCGGAAGCAAAGACACCCAAATGTCAGAAGAAATGTACCAATCCAGCATACTCTAAGTCATACGAATCTGATCACCACAAAGGCAAGACAAAAGAAATTAACAATTAGATTTTTTATGATGATAGTCATACACTGCAATTACTGTTTCTGTTTTCAGTTAAACAAGCTTATAGTGTTCCTAGCAGAGTGGAAGAGATTCAGAAGGAGATTATGACTCACGGTCCCGTAGAAGCGACTTACGCCATCTACTCCGATTTCGCTACATACAAATCAGGTACATGGTTAAGATAAAGTTATGTAATTTATCTCTTTTTATTTTCAAACAATTTTCCTATGTTTCAAAGTGAATTAAAACCGATCCTTTCTCAATCAAATATAATTTACAAATTATTAAAAAGGATTTCATTTCTTTTAGTGAATACTTTTGGTATGGAGAGCATTGACAGGTTAATAATTGTGTAAATTATAGAAATTACTTCTGATTTTCAAGGAAGAATTCATGTATTGATGGATTTTGAAAATCCACTGCAAGCAAGTTCCCACAAACTTTACTCTTTATCAGTAAAGATTTTTGTTTTCGAAAATGTTGTAGTAGATCATGAGACGCTGTTGATTTTTGATAGTTCATTCTTTCAATAGTTAGTCACTTCTTACCATATTGACTTTGGCCTCATTCAACAACTCCCTTCATTCAGCTCTGTCTATAGTATATCGTCTAAAACAGTTCATGTATAAAACCTGGTCTTCCTCAACTTCTCTCAACTATCACAGTCGAGGCCTCCCGCGCCTTTGCACACCACCTGTTCCCCATAAAGAAGTTTCTTCGAAATAACACTAGGATACTTGTAACAATAATCTCCACATGTCCCAACCATTTCAATCATTTATTCCGGATATAGGAGATAATCTTACACCGTCTACTCCGATTTCTATACGTACAAAACAGGTGGCTCACAGGTTTTCCGTATCTTTTATGTGATTATGATCACATAGTAAAAAGTTTTTTATTAAAACATACATAAAAAGCATATTGGCCGATTCTATAGCATGGAGAAACTTTGATTTTCCTAGCTATAAAGTTGCACCATTTCGAATCTGATCTGGTTTACAGGGTGGGGGATTAATTGTTAATAAATTAATATATCTTCCCTCTCTGATTAGAAATTATCGTTAATCGATAAAAGAAATCGTCCTCCTTATCATGGGTAATGTACCATAAGTTCGTTTATCCAAATAAAACAACAAAGGATACAAAATATTTTTATTGTAATTAAATTATTACCTGAATATTGTTAATTGAATTTATTTACATGAACTGCTTAAAGTGTGAAGTGCTTTGCTTACTTTAAGTGTGGAGTGCTTTGCCATATGCGATATAGTTAACTTAAACTTTGATGGAGTTTCTGTTTACGTAATTTAATTTATTTCTGTTGAATAAAAAATGAAACAGGGCCTTGAGCTGATTAGGACCAGGTGAAGCAGATCAATTATTTGGTAATGTTCCAGCAATTTTATTTCATTCTTAATGGTCCGAAAGAAATGAATTACGCAAAATATTTAACGTTCTTTGAAAGGGAGGTTCTAATACAAATTTGACGGAAAGGAAATAAAAAGAGGAAACCAGGACCTGAGGCTCTCTAGATTAGAATCTGGAGAGCCTCAGGTCCTGTTTTTAGAAAAAATGCAGCGAATAATGCGGTTTTGTCATGCCCTGAGGATGGAATACTGTTGGTGGCGTTTATTGCATTATTGCATTAGGACTAGAGCAAGAGAAGAACCCGGCCGAGCGGTAAGAACAATGCTCATATATATGATAGACAGGCAGGAATAAACATGGAACAACGTTTCATGAATCTATTGAAAGGATTGGTATAGGCATTATTTGTATAGTAGTAGAATTTGTTATATTCTAATGAAAGATCTGTACTATATTTGTAAAGGTCGTACAATATCAGGCAATTCCTAGTTGTTTGATAGTATTTTATTGAAAGGGAATAAGGCTGAATATAAGTAAAATGTTTTTTATTAACCAAGGTATCTATCATCACGTGACTGGTCAATATAGGGCTGACCACGCAGTGAAAATCATCGGCTGGGGAGTTGAGGACGGCACTCCCTATTGGCTCATTGCCAACAACTGGAACAAAACCTGGGGCGATAAGGGACTTTTCAAGATATTAAGAGGAAGTGACGAATGCGGAATAGAATCTGATATTGTTGCTGGTATTCCTAAAGTATAAATTTAATTGTTATATTATGTTGAAAAAAAAAAAGAAGAAAAAGTTCTTTGTAACGAATGCATTTTTACTAAACCCTTTCCTATAATAGCCTATATTAGGGTTTATATTTGATGCAATAATAGCCCAGACAGCAGCAAAAGAAAATAAAATTCATAATTCTGGATTTTGGTATAGTTGTTCATTGGAGTGTTCTTTGCAACATCTTCACACCAGGAGAAAAGCAGGGAAATATAGTTTTAATATAGTTTAAATAGTGTAAATGAACAACTAAATAAAATCAAGAAATATGTGATTTTTTTTTTTTTTTATCAGTGACTTTTGGACATTGTGGCCTGGACTAAAAGGATTTCTGACAAACCTGTAAATTAGTTCTGATACTTATGAAAAAAAAAGATACTTATTCCAACAGATTTAGGATAGGATTACCGAGGTAATATGAATGAGAGAACCTGTTGAAAGAATTTGTATCTGAATTATTTGTCTAGAATAATGCCTTTGTAAAAGTCGTACAAAATATCTTGACGTAATAAGGGACTTTTCAAGATATTGAGAGTAAGTGATAAATGTGAAATTGAATGTGATATTGTTGATGGTATTCATAAAGTATAAATGTATTTGTTTTATTAAAAAAAAAAAAAATACATAATACACTAAACACGAAAACTACTGAACCAATCTGTACCAAATTTAAACTAAATCATCTTTATACTTCCAGGAAGGTTTAGCAATAATAAAGTTTACAGAATTTCAGTTAATTTGTTATTAAAAAAGCGATAGTACATGGATATAAGTGAAATTTGAAAATCGACCGATAGGTGGCGAGTGCAATTCTACATGAGAGAACCACAACCCCTTGACAGTTTCACAAAGCTGCTTAAACCGGAGTATTTCAATGCGATTAAGAACTTTAATTCTCAATACAATTTCTTTCATTGAACTCTTAAGATAATAGGCTATTTATATAATACGATATCCTACTAGTCAAAAAACATGGAATCCCTATTAATAATAAGATACAAAGCTTCAAAATGCAACGTAAATCCATACTTCCAAAATGTCGACACTATTCAGAGAATTTTTTTTCCTATGCAAAATTAAAATTTTTTGGATTTTTCGTATTAGGTATACCACTCTCATAATGTTCATAGAGAAAAAAGGAAAAATATGTGCAGATTTTTTTTCAGAAGAATCTTCAAAATAATTTGGTAACAGTGGTTAGTAACTGTCATTTAAACTTTAAAGAATTTTTTTTTTTGGCCACTATAGACTACGGGCTCGTAGCTACTTTTCGGTGAGGATCTTATTCTTTCTCTTCCAGAATTCTTTCATTTTATGACTATGAGCCAGCTTTCTCTCTTCTGTCCAATTGGTCCCAGTGGTCTTCTTAATGGTAAGGGATACTAGAAAAACTCCATGTCGGACAGCTTGTCGGAACTGCAGTCGGTCCTTTGTTTTATCGAGTGGGATCCATAGTTGTTCCAGATCTGACTTCTCTGATGTGATCTACTTGCTCTTGGAAGCCTTGCCTCTACCTGCCACAGTAAATATGTATCAATTTTTATTTAATTTTATTTTTTTTGGTGGGGAGAATGGGTCTACAAACCGCAGAGGTTAACTAGCCCATCCTTTGGCCTGGCAGAGCTTAACTGTCTATCTTTGGCTACAGCTTTGCGATTTGTTGCAAGTAGTTCTTTTGAATTTTTATTAATTCTATCTATTTCTGTAGATTTTGTCCGTGTCTTTTTTTTAGTTTCGGGTATCTGTTATTTTCCAGCGTTACATTATTTTTCATCATGCTTCTCTCCTCTACCGCATTTTCGCATGTTTTTGTAAACTACTTCTGGGCTTATACATTCTACTCTTTATCATTAGAAGAAAAAAACAACAAAACAGTGTTTTTGTCCTCTTGATAATTTGAAGTTATCTCAACTGCATTTTCCTTCACAATAACATCATAGCTTGAAGTTAATACTTTTTCATAAGTTGAAGTTCCCACTTCAATGATGCGTTTTTTAACATGCTCAGACCTATTGTTTGGCAACATCAAGTTATTTAATTAAGATAAATTTAACTAATTCTATTCCACCTGACTAAGGATAGCGACTTCTTCCTGGATAATAAAGCAGAACGACCGCAAAATTATTGCTTATAGTAGACGGAGTCTCTGGTAACCAAGCTCCCTTGGGTTGGAGATGAATGATCATTTCGTCCCACCTCTCATTAACTCTGAAAATGTAATGTATGATCCTTGATAGAAGACGTTTATTTAAAAGAAAATCTTTTACAATTTTGTATTTTTTTTTTTTTAATGTACGAGGTGTGATCAAAAAGTTCCAAGACTGAATTTTTATACATTTATTCATACAACATACAGGTTATTCAAATTTGTCTCCTTCGAAGTACTCCCCTTGGGAAGCTACACACTTTTCCCACCGGTGTTTCCACTGATCAAAGGCCCCAGAAAACTCTTCTTTTGTAAAAGTGTTTAGCAGCTCCGTTTTGTTTTTTCTTTGATTTCGTCAACTGTTTGAAATCTTCGTCCTTTCAGGTGTCTCTTGAGCTTCGGGAAAAGAAAAAAGTCGGCTGGAGCCAGGTCAGGTGAGTAGGGGGGCTGAGGAATGACAGTCATTGCGTTTTTTACACAAAAATTACGGATAACTAATGCAGAGTGAACAGGAGCATTGTCATGGTGAAGGACCCAATCACCACTTTGACACAGCTCAGGTCTCTTTCTTCTCACAGCATTACGAAATTTTCTGAGGGCTTCAAGATATACAAAACGATTAATTGTTTGACCTTGTGGAAGGAATTCATAGTAGACAACACCTTTACAGTCAAAGAAAACCGTAAGCATGACCTTCACATTTGATTTGACTTGGCGTGCTTTCTTGGGTCTTGGAGAACCTTTTGATGTCCATTGTGATGATTGGGCTTTTGTTTCCACATCGTAACCAAAAACCCATGTCTCGTCTCCCGTAATGACATGTTTCAAGAAGCTTTCGTCGTCATTTGCCTTTTGAAGAAGTTCCTTAGAAACATGAGTTAGGTGTTTTTTTTGGTCTTCAGTCAACAGTTTTGGCACAAACTTTGCTGCAACACGACGCATTTGAAGTTTTTCAGTTAAAATTTCCTGACATGACCCAAATGAAATGTTACACTCTTCTGCCATTTCACGGATTGTTAGTCGACGGTCTGATCGTACGAGAGCGTTCACTTTAGCAACATTGTCATCATTGATTGACGTTGAAGGGCGTCCGGAACGAGCATCGTCGTCTGTGGATGTTCGGCCATCTTTAAACCTCTTGAACCACTGATGGCAGCATGATCGACTTAGACATTCTTCACCAAAAGCCTCTTGTAACATCAAAAAAGTTTCAGAAAACGTTTTGTTCAGTTTCACACAAAACTTCACACAAACACGTTGCTCTTCTTTCACATTCATTTTCATAAAATAGCCAAACTCTATAAAACTAACCTCAAACAAACTGTGCTAACGTTACGTTCAGTGATGTTATGATTGATCTGCAAACACAGCTGTGTTCCTGTTGAGTTAGGCAATACAATGCTGCCAACCGCATCGCTGTGAGACATTGCATTCCCATAGTATATAAAAAGTCCTGGAACTTTTTGATCACACCTCGTACATTGTACTTGACGGTTTTACTATATACCTAGGGAACACTTATTTTGAAAATGGGGGAGGTCTATTTAATTACCAATATTTTCAATCTTAACGAAATTCTAACCCATATCTTGATACCAAAATATCTGGCAAAAATAAAATTAACGCTTCAATTGTACTAAATTGGTGAATTATTTTTTAAACTAAAATCCTAAAAACTAAAATATGTATATTGAGAGCCTTCAATACTTATTATTAACCGACTGTATTTTTTTTTTTTCTACGCGATTGTTCCGTCAAATGGGAATCGATCTTGAGGATTTTTTTATCCATGGGTAGGTCGTACTTCAGAGGTGGTCCACTAAATTTTTTTATTGAAATCAACTCAGCACTTTTTAAGAAAAATCAAAACAACAGTTAATAAGAAATATAACCTCCCACTATAAAAATATTACTCATGGTTGTATAATCATATTACTCTTGTTTATAAACCCCATTTACATATATTAACAAGAGTACACTCACTTACAATTAGAAATTGAAAAAAAAAAAAAAGACTTTAAGATTAAACCTACACGTACAAACTAATATTTTATAAAATGATATTTTAATTACTTCGAAACAACTAGAATCAAAGGACAACAAACACAATTGTCGATGTGTATATACTTATTCGCTATTTATGATCAGTTATTTTTGGAATCGGTGCCAACCAAAACAAACGGTATTAGAAAAAAAAAAGCTGGTAATTAAAAAGATCTTCCCAGTATTTCATCACTGCCACACCACTGTCTTGTGTCATTCAATAGTTTGTTGCAAAGGCAGGATTAAACTCCAAAAATAACTGATTATAAATTGCGAATAGGTTTTTAAGTATCGTTGATTGTCCTTAAATGCTCTTTGTTTCGAAGTAATGAAAATATTCTTCATTTTTGAGTTTAAGTTTGTACATGTAGGTTTAATCTTGAAGTAAGTTGTTTTTCTTTTTTCATTTTTTTTCTGTAAATTATCTTTATTTTAAGTTCAACTCAATTGAGTAAGGTGGAAGCACACTTACTGGCATCAGAATATCATTTAAAAAAAAACAATGGCTAATATATAATTAAAAAAAAACCTATAGAAACAACTTACTCACGATGCTATAAATAGAAATAATTACAATTTTAATCTGAGTTTTATATTTTGAATATGGAGGATCATTGTTGAATTTTATTTAATTACAAGCTCAGTTTATTAAAAGATATTGTGTGAGGATAATTATTTCTCTTTTCCGTGACTTGGCATCTGCATTATTGTATTTCAGTGTAAAATTCAAGTCATTGAAAAGGCTTGTACTTCTTATATAGACGTACAGAAGAGTTTGTAATAAGTGTCGAAGCTTTCAATCACAGGTGAGTCGGTAAGATCCGTTATTTTTTAAAATTTTCAGTATAATTTTGTTTTAAGAATGTATATTTATATATTATATTATTAATGGTACAATACAGGATGAAGGACCTACTTGTATCCAGCTTGCTGTTGTTGATAGCTTACAAAGGTTTAGCTCTGCAAAACGACTTCCAAATTATCATCGATACTGTAAACTTGTCAGGAGCAAAATGGGAGGTATGAGAAACATGCAAACTTTTGTTAAATATCCATTCTTAGAGAGTGATATTCTTGTGATGTGTAGATGTTCACATTTTCCGATTATGGTAATCTATTCCCGATTCTCGATATCAGTATTATGGTTTAAATTTATTATCCAGATCCGCTACCTAGGACTCTATTTGGACAAACGATTTACTTTGAATACACATATTAGACTAATACAAGAAACTGCTCGAAGTTTATTAACAATTACCAGACAAACGTTCAAAGCTTCTAATAAATACAAATGACCCATTTACAAGACAGTATTTGACCTATTTGGGCGTACGGAGTTGAGCTTTGGAGCTCCACTAAACCAACCAATTCAACTCGTATCCAATCCTTACGATCTAAAATTCTTCGAAAAATGCTTAATGCTCCTTACTTTGTCACCAATAAACTTATCCATAATAATCTCAATGTCGCATATTTAGCTGATTTAGCCTAAACCAAATTCCTATCCTTTTATAGTAAGCTCCAAAACCTTTCAAATCTATCTGTCTCTCAACTTGCTTACAACTCCATTCCCGATAGCCCTTCGTGGCGTCTGAAAAGAAGATGGCATTATTGATGAGTAATTTTTTTCGAGTATTGACCTATTATAGTAATCACCAACACATTTACTTGATGTATATATCTTATACAGTCGTAAATACAAACAAATAAATAAAATTAAAACAAAAATCATTATTAAAATGTAAATTATAATTTAATTAATGTAGTGTAGTTATCAGGGCCTAATTCAATTCTTTTGGTATCGCAAATGTTACAACAAAATACTAAACAACATTTTACTGAAGAATTTAAATGCAGGAATGAACTTAAGATATTATGAACTTGGATATTTCACTACAAGGTGTTTTAATTAAGTTGAAAGTCTTGAAGAAATTTTTCCTCAAGAATATTATTATTTTAAGAGACAGAAATCGAGCATTGTAAACATATCAGCACAGACCCCATATTTATTATACAAGCTGCCAACCCTAAATTGAACACTAACAATACTTACTTAATTGCTTGTGGATACCAATAGTTATAACTAATACTTAAATCACATCTCTAGATATTTTCCTTAACCTGTTATAAGCTTCTACATATCATTGAATTATTGCTATGTTATAATCAATTAGACTTATAAGATATTATATAAGGATTACGATAATATATTTACATAATAGAAGTTTTACTAATTTGAATATGCATGAAATATAGGCAGGCCAGAACTTCGGAGATAAAGTATCGATATCTTCCTTGAGTGTTTTGATGGGTGTCTTAGGACCCACGCCCCCAGGAGCGCCTAGGAGACCAAAACACAACATTCCGGACTCAGAAATTCCGGAAGAATTCGACTCGAGGGAACATTGGTCGCAGTGTGAATCCATAAGTCACATCAGAGACCAGGGGAATTGTGGATCTGGTTGGGTTGAGTATAGCTCTTTTTTTTATAAAATATTCAACATTGCTCATTAGCTAACGCCGTAAACTACCATTTCGAAATATGAAAAAAAAAAATCAATTTCTTCCTGACTGGGAAAAACAATAGATCATGTATGGGTCATTCTCATAGCCTCAGCTAAAATTTAAAAAAAAATTATATTTTTAAAGTTGCTTAAATTTTCATTATTTTTGAGTTTTCTATTATAATATACCTTCTATTTATTGAATTCCCAGTTGGGGCCGATTTCTTTTTTCCATTTACCACTGTTTTGAAGCATTTTATAGAGTTTTTCATAGAAACGCTCTTGACCGTTACTCTTTCTTTAAACATTTTTTTTTTTTTGTATTAAAAAATTATTAATGTCCTCAAATGGATAAAACTAAATAAATAAAATAATAAAATTTATTGTTGATACATAAAAAATTAAAGTAATAAAAAAATTGTGATCAATTCTGGAAGAATTTTACAAAAAAAACAGTTTAGTTGTTCAACTATTATATTGAATGAAATTTAATTTTTAATATTTCTTTTTAAGGCATAACAATATGTTCATGTCCATACCGACCCTCAACTGAGGGTTTTTTTTTTTTTTTTTTTTTTCTTCTTTTTTTTTTTTTTCTTTTTTTTTTCGTTTTTTTTCCCTACCTTGCCTTTTCAGGCATACGGGGTTTTGACGGCAGCGGTTTCAACATGTACTCCGAAACATGTTGAAGAAAATAAAAGATAAATAGGAGTTATGCCTTAAAAAGAAATATTAAGGTTTTGTTATTTTGAAAACCCCCCCCCCCCCCAAAAAAAAAAAAAAAATTAAAATTAAGTCAGTGATGTTTCTGCCTTATAAAAGTGTTGTTAAATAGGTATATAACCCAAATATAAAATTTTACGAAATTCGATTGAGTCGTTTGTAAGTGTAAATCCCCCCCCCCCCCAAAAAAAAAGAAACTTAAATTAATGATGCACCCTTATAAAAGTGTTGGTAAATAGGTATATAGCCCAAATATAAAATTTTACGAAATTCGATTAAGTCGTTTGTAAGTGTGAATCCCCCCCCCCCCCAAAAAAAAGAAACTTAAATTAATGATGTTCACCCTTATGAAAGTGTTAGGAAATAGGTTTATAACTCTGATATAAAATTTGACGAAAATCGGTTGAGTTGTTTCGAAGTCCGATTCCGCTCCCCCTCAACCTCCCGCCAAAAAGGAACTCAATTCAGTGATGTTTCATACGTATAAAAGTGTTGGTACATTAATATGTAACAATTTAAAATTAAAAAAAAAAAAAATGGTGTGACGGTCGTGAGTGTGACGGTCGTGAGGAACCTCCCTTAAATTAATGTTAATTGCAACACCAAAACCTTACCTAAACGGCTATTTTGACTAATCAGTTGTATACATCTACAAATAATCAAATATGGAGTCCAGGAGCTTTTAAAAAATACGAATCATTTTAAAAACGCGTGACGGTCGTGAGTATGAAAAAGTACGAGGAAGAAAACTTACCCTGTATTGATGCAAATCTTAGAAAATACACCAAAAAATGTCTTCTAAACACATCACTTATGAAGATAACCTCACGAATTACTCTGTAGATAGCAATAATTAGCACTAGCTTATTCTTGTAGAGAATATTTAAATAACTATTTAGTGTGACGGTCGTGAGGCCAAAAAGAAAACGGAATTTTCAGTTTCCCTTTATAGTTTAAAAATGTTTAAAAGCATGTTAATTTATTCTTCAATATATGGTCTCATACTCTAGAAAAAAAAAACATAAGTTTTCTAAAAATAAATACTTAAATAACTTCCTTGAAATCTCATACTATAGCTAGGGACAAGTGAAAGTTATGAGTTTATAAGCCTTTTTGTAGCTATAGAAAAATAACAAAAATATATTTCAAAACTAGGCTGTATGCACCAACTTTAAGGGGTCGGTGTACGTTCAAATCCACCAAAAATATTGATTTGGAAGTTTTAGTTCCATCTTAAGTCCAGCAGGACAGTGAAAAATCACTGTCATGAGAATGGCCCGTGTATTTCCATCTATAATTTACATTTTAGAATTAAAAAGGACCACATTATATATTTAAATTAAATTAACAATTAATCATTATTCGAAATAAAGTTGAGAGAAATAAGGGGTTTCAAACCTGACTTTTTTTCATTGAAACCAATATAGCTCTTAAACGGTAGGTCCTAGCGACGAATGTTATATAACAAAAAATATTTTCCATTAAATTTCTCGCATCACCTTCGGATGTAGAGCTTGTCAACATGTTACATTTTTTTAGTGTGAAAAAAAGTTACACCAAAGGAGTATAGACTCCTAGCCAAGAGACATATCCATATAAAAAAAAAAGTTATGCCTGTCAGTTTATTTATTTATAATTTATATTTATTTAGTATATTTAATCGTAAAAAAAAAGGGCCTGGGATTAGAAACAAAATATATAATGGCTTATAAACAAAAATGTGTACCGTTGATTTATAGTTTAACTAGCATCCCACACCACGGCTTCGCCAACTCTCATAAGAACGTAGATAATTTGAACAAATAATTGAAATTTGTTTTGTTCGTCGATAAATTGTAGGTAGTATTTTTATAATATAGCGTAAACGATATACCGTAAGCTTCGTAACGGTATATGGTATCGGTAAAAAATATCGATGTATCGATATCTTATGTATCTATTTCCATCCGCACTTATCAACATAAATTTTCTGACAAAGCATTAAATGCCACGGCCTTCTCGATACTGGGTTTTTATGGTTATTTATTAAATTATAGGATGGTGATGAGCTTATGTCAGATCTGAAATTTTAAATTTTCAAAGATACAACTTTAAATAAATTTATTAAATTCATATATTGTACTAGTTTTAAATCTCTTTACTCCCAACATTAAGTGACTTCCATGGTCATGAACTCTTTCAAGCAAGAGTTTGTCAAGAAGATTTCATCGTACAAAGAATCTGGTTTTGGGCTCAATTAAAAAGATTCCTTAAAATATTTTTCGTTTGCAGGCAGTTGCTGCAGCAGCTGCCTTCACTGATAGGCTTTGTATTGCCACAAACGGAAGTTTCACACTGCCACTATCGTCAGAAGAAGTTCTTTCCTGCTGTTATTTGTGTGGCTATGGTTGTGACGGAGGATACATTTTTGAAGCATGGAGATTTTTCGCTTATCACGGACTGGTTACTGGAGGAGATTATAATTCCCAGGAGGTAAGTGACTCTAGTTTATGTTTAGCATTTTTATAAATTTACACTAGTAAATTTAGATTGAAAATATTCAATTCCTTCTTCTTTTTTTTTATTTTTCATCAAGTGTTACGTACTTTTAGGTAAGGTGTGCCTTATCAATGCTCCTTTTTTTCCGTATTTCTAACGAGCATATGTCAGATCCCAAAGACATGTGAGGGCATGTAAATCTCATATTAAAAAGATGAGATCTTTTAAATATCACATTCAATATATACAACTAGCATCCCCCGCCGCGGCTTCGCCTGCTCTCATAAATAAAGAACTAAGACAATTTTAACTAACCATTGAAGTTTTATTTGTTTATTCATAAAAATCTTGTATCGAAGTATGGAATTAATATTCATTATTTCCTCAATGATATTTTAACGCAGATCAATAATATTAAACCTGATTAACTGTTTGAAGATTACGTAAAAGCATAGTTAGACAACCAGTTTTTAATTTTTAATCTGTAAATTGGTAATCCAGATTGACAAAGACTATTAAGAACACTTTACAGACTGCATAATCAGTTGTTAAGACAAAAAGCCATATAAGACACACAATATCAAAGAGGAAAGGAACGACATTTTTATTTACAAATAATTTTTATTCGGCAGAAATTATGTTATTAATTTCATCTGATTGGATTTTAAATTCTAACCATATAATCATATATCAGTGTAGCAAACTTCGTTTATGCCACTCAAATCTTTCCATTTAAATTATTTTTAAAGTAAACATTACTATTTTAAATCTCCCTAGAACTATAAACATGATGTATTTAAAATCTGATTACAGATGGGTCATTTATTTTTATCATAATGCAGAATAACACCAGCCAGTTCAGCTATTATATATATATATATATATATATATATATATATATATATATATATATATATATATATATATGAATATCAATTGACTGACTGAAATATTTTCGGTTCACGTAAAGATTGCTTAGTGTTGCCAAGCATTAAATGACGTTCCTCGTTACGATATGGAACTCCAATGGAAGCCCCGAAAATTGAGAGACTCGTTCTATTAAATATTAATGAAATCTTTCCTCGACATTCAACTAGGCTTTACAAAGTTCCATGCCTTCTCTATTATTTCCTTATCTCTCATTCAATTTTTCTTTTAATTTTTTAGAGCATTGATTCAAATAATTTATTAAAGTCATTGATTTAAATGTTTTTCAGTAATTAACTGAGATATTGCTCTTTTCAGGGTTGCCAACCATATGAAATAAAAGACAAAGCCTTTATAGAAGATAGCCTAGAATCGTTCTTTCTAGGTATTATACCTTTCTTAAATACGCCCATTTGTCATAGACAATGTACGAATCCATCCTACCCTAACCGATACCTAACGGATCATCACAGAAGTAAGTAATAAACAACTTATTTTAATTGTATTACTTCAATTAATTTATTTAGAAAATAACTTATTGATGTGTAGTCAAACTCCCTTACGCCGTTCCAAATGACGTCAAAGAGATCCAGAAAGAGATCATGACCTATGGCCCGGTAGAAGCTGCTTTCACTGTGTATGAAGACTTTATGGTTTATAAATCAGGTATGTTGGAAATCTATAGTTATTGAAGTACTATCAGTGTAGTCGCTTCACAAGCAATTAACATGTTATTATGAACGTCGTACTCGTAATAACATTTACTAGATATTTTTGTATATATATGCAGTTTTAAATTTTAAATAGATAAATTTTAAAAAATAAATAAAATCAATATATACTATTTCTAAATCACTTAAAACCCAATCAAAAGTAAATATTTTCAGTTTATTCAGTACATCGATATACCGTGATTTTTTTTTTATATGAAATGCTGTTTTAAATGTTCCTATCATGTTACAATAAAATTCCTGTTTATTTCACTACTTTAGTTAATTAACATCTTAAATAGGAAAAAGAATATTTTCAAATGTTTAAAATTTAAAAGTAAGTAGTACATTATGAATTGAACACAGGTCAGGGTAAATATACATATATAACATATGATTGGATATGGATAAAGGCTATTATTAAAAGTAATAATTTTTTTTCAGTAGATGTATAAATACGTTTAGCACATTTTATAAAATTAAACGAATACATTTGTAAAATAATGTAAAAATAATTACAAATTTGTAAAACAGTTTTAGATACATAATACACTCAACAAAGGACCAGTATCCCGAAACACGTAGTAGTATACGGAAGTTCAAATGAAGAGAGAAAATTTTTCAAAAGAATAACTACTTATAAAATTATATGTTAATAATTATATCAATTTGAATAGTATATGAAATGTCTCTTATGAATAAGGTATATACCATCACGTGACTGGGTATATCTTGGGAGAACACGCTGTGAAGATCATCGGATGGGGAGCTGAAAACGACACTCTCTATTGGCTCGCAGCGAACGAGTGGGGACAAATTTGGGGTGAAGATGGGTTTTTTAGGATAAAGAGAGGAGATAACGAATGTAATTTTGAATCTGACATTGTTGCTGGAATTCCTTACATATGAATTCATGTGCCACATTTTGCATTTATGTAACTAGAGTTTGTTTTTAATAAAACTATTTGGTCTAATATAGAGGAGTTGTGATTCCCCCCGATTCCCCATACATAGTCCACAAGACAGGAGATGGCGTTTTGTGTTGCCATCATCCTGCCTACCAAACATTGCTGCAGATATGAAATTATCAGAATTGTTGATTATCAATTTTTTTTTTAATTATGACAAGTGTGAATGTAAATAGAAATTTAAAATGTGTGTGGTTGCGCACACACACACAAATATGTATATGTATATATATTAGGGTTGACAGAAAAACCAGAGTAATTATTGAAGAAAATTAACAGAAACAACTTCAAAAGTTATATTTATGGGTAAAATATCAGATTCTTTTGAGATTCCCATTAAAAACAAAATACTGAAACATCATACAAATATCATCACTTCAAATATCTAGGAGAAACCATTCATCACACAGGACTAAACACATTTTCTAATAAAGAAAATTCAAATTACAAAGGACATATACACTAATGTGGAATCACTACAACAAAAAAACTATATCTCGCAACGCAAAACTATACGCCACTACCATGCAGTTGTTTTACAGAGGCAAAATATGCTGCAAAAACCATAGTAATCAGAAGAATGACGAAAATTCATGACATTGAGAAACATGAATAAAAAATACTTACAATTAGAAAAATCCATGGCCCAGTAGTCAGACACAGGGTTTGAATAAAACGACCTACAAAAGAATTATAAGGCAGCGCAGACACAGATCTTATATGAAAAAGACGCTTGCGATTCTATGGGCACATCTACAGAATGAATGAAGACAGACATACGAAACAAATTTTTAATTTGATCAGATCGAGTAAAATGAAAACCAATTGGTATAATGAAGCACAGGAAACGAAATAGCGGATAGAAAACATTTGAGAGACAAAATCAAGAATAACAAATTTAAACAGAAACCGACAAGAATCACAGGCCGAAAATAGACAGAAGTCTCAAAAAAGAAACAGTGAATTAAGAAAGAAGTTTTGGGAAGAAAATAAGCAATTATGAACATTGTGTATATTTCAAGTTCAAACGCTCTCTTTAAGGGGAAAAAAGATAATAATAAATATATAAACTTACTTTTAAATATCCTCGTCTCCGAACCTTATATAATTCCTTGGGAGTGGCAAAAGAAAATTAATGTTTTTAAATTATCTGCACTCATGTAGGGCAGACATAAAAAATATTTACATACGGACGTAATCAATCACTATATTGAGATCATTATTTGAAATTATAATTTATAATCACCCCTTTAATTGTTATGTCTTGAAATGTTTTCGATAAAAAGAAAAAAATGTCGTATCATGTTTAATTATATTCTTTATATCATATGTTTATATTTATATCATGTTTATATTATATTCTCGATGTGTGAAGTGTGTATGAGGTGGGTGTTTGTTACTCATTTTTTTATTAATTAAAAGTAAAGATACATGGTCTATCATAAACCAATATCAAAATATAAGATTAGCTTTTAATAATTAAATTTTTTACTAATTTACTAGTTCCTTTAAATTTAGTATAAATTTATTAGTTCATGAACTAAAAAGCATTAAACTGTACAACCTTCTTTTTTTTTTCTTTAATTATTTCTTTATTTTTTTTGTTCTTCGGAAAAATTATTTATGTACCACATTGCCGAAATCATAATTCACTTTAATACTTAACATGAAATTATATAAAAACGGTACTGTATAAAATATGAAAAACAAAACAATGTTTTTTTAATTTTTACTTGAGCCCTGGATTTCAGAGACCTTATTTGACATTTTTTATTTGACTAAACTCATAGGGAGGCTTTCTCCTCCAAAAAAAGGAATTGCCTTCTTAATCACCACTTCAAATTTTTGTTAAATCACTCCCTGTAAATTGGAGTGAACTTTGAAGGTCCCAATTAGTTTAGGACTTTAAAGGTCCCCATTATTCTTAAAGTTATTAAATCGAAGGTAGGGGATGGTTGGCAAGACTGGTACTGTTTGCATGCGACTAAATATATGTACCTGATGCCTACTGTTTAACTTATAATAAACCACTTTTAAATTTAAGTTGTATAATAACCACGTTTCTATTTAAGTTGTGAAATAAATCAACTAAAACTATAAGATAAACAAGAATATTAGTGTGGTGGTTGTCGTGATGAATGAAGTCAAATCACCTCTACAAAAATCAGTTAACTTTTAGTCTTCAAAGCAGGATATTTTTTTTTTAAACCTGTGTTTTGTAAAGAATGGTTAAATCGTCCATGAGGATTGAAATTAAATATTTCGAAGTAAATGGTATTTTAAGAGTAATTACAGGATTTATGAGAACTATTAAAAATGTTCGAAAAGTGCATAATTTTGATTTGCTAACTTCTTCGACAGCCAGTGATTTAAAATGACATTTCATAAAAACAAAAAATCACGATTTATCATTGTATTGATTTATCATTGATCCATGGTGTACCAATATTGCTTTATTTTTTTTAATTTATTGAAATTTACAACTGTATAAAATATATAGAACAAGTAAATGTGTTGAAAGTGAATACAATGGCATGGAAATAAAATGTGAAGAACTACTCACTAGTAGCACTTCAATAAATTATTCACTAAAAAGTCTCTGGAATGGAATAGGAAGCAAGTTGGGAGACTAGTGGATTGGAATGGCAATGGAACCTACGGTAGAATAGGTATCTGGTTCGGGCTAAATCAGCAACATATTGGACATTAAGATCTTTATGGATAAGTTTATTTTTAACAAAGTAAGGAGCATTTAGGATTTTTCGAAGGATTTTGGATTGTAAGGATTGGATACGAGAAGCCCTAGAGCTCAACTCCGGATGTCCAAATAGGTCTGATAACTGTCATGTAAATGAGTCTTTTGTAGAAAATCGGAAGTTTTGAACGTTTGTCTAGTAAATGCTGAAGAAGTCGAAAACTACGAGCAGTTTCCTGTCGTTTAAGTCTTGTATGAGGATTCTATGTTTGTCCAGTTGAAGTCCTAGATAGTGGATCTTTTCAACAGGGATCAGTGGAATATAATTAAAGGATACTGTTGAAATTCGTAGGTTTACGACGTTGGGTAAAGGTTATTTGGTGAAATTAGTTTGGATTTATTTTAATTCTTCTGTTTCGACACCATTACCAATATTTAGAGCTTTACTATACGGATTATTGGTATTTTTCATACGATGCCCATCCCTGCTTATGAATCGTATGGATCGTAGCATTCCACCAACATTCATCAGATTATTTAAACTAATACATTAATTCAATTATTTTCTTAAAAATAAAATAAAATTATAAAATTATTTGGGAATTGGATAGAAACCGGCTCTCTCCTTCCTTAAACTTGGCCCTTGATTAATAACCTTTATATCCACAAGGTTTTCCTTGAGTGATCTCATGCTGTGTAGTGCATTAGTTGTGGAGTCCAAGTAGGGTCAACATGGCGGCGAGGGCCTCAGCGAATATCACAGGTTTTTTATTAAGAGTTGTCCAAAAAAAGTAAGTACCTCTTGATCATTAATTGTGAACAAAAACAGGTTATTGGGTTCTCCAGTGCATTACTTGCATCTATTTCTATGACTTCTATTCTTCCTAGATCACTAGATATTAAACTCCATTTTATTTAGGTTCAGTAATCTAGTTTTTACATAAAATCATTTTCTTTTTTCAATTATAATATAACTATTTTCTGTCTGTTGGCATTAAACTATCATGCTTACCAACTTCAGGGAATACCAACTTATTAAAGAAAAACGTCTGTATAAAGTTAAGAACTTTTTATTATTTTCCGGCAATAAAAATGAGGTATTTTGTTATATCAAGTAATAGAAGTATACTATATGTAACTATCTATAATGTTAAAGTTTATAACAATAAATGCAAGATTTTTTTTTTTTTTTGGTCACCTTATTATATTTTCCAGGGTTTGAAATCGATAATTGAAAAAAATAATAAAAAAATAAAATCCGATCAAAATTTTTATCTGGAATTTTTAAAATCATTTGATGATTTTTATTAAGATCGATTTTCATTTTTGATTATAAGTGATAAAAATCAAATTCTGATCATTATTTTTGAACAAAATTTTTACAATTAACATTAATAATAATTTTTGAGTAATTCCTTTCTAAATCAGAAAGTTAAATTTTGTCTATGATAATATCATGGAAATAATTCAAAAAATAATATTGTATACAAACATATTAATCAATTTGTGTGTAAAAAGTGATTTTTAATTTCTGATCATTATTTTTTTGATCGCAATTAAATCATTATTATTTATGCAATACCGTATCACTCAGTGAGTGATCATAATTTTTAATCAAATCGATAAACATAAAAAATCAATTGAAATTTTTATTTGTAAAAACAGGAATGATTTTTAAATTAAAAATCAAATATAATAATTATTATATGATTTTTTTGGGGGAAAAAAAATATTGATTTCAAACTCTGATATTTTCGTTTATTACAAAATTAATTATTATCAATAAATACAATCTCATACGATCTTAAATCTCTTTGACTGTGATGAAAGCAAATAATAATGGTTTATAATTTTTTTTAATTTTAAAATACTGTTTTTATGAATAGTATATAATTAAAATCAATAATATTTTAATCAATATTGATTAATAAATAAATAACTTTTTTTTTATTCAATCATTGGCAATCACTGGCGTCTAATACCGCTTGTATGGATTTATATTATATTATATCCAAAAATTATATTATTATTTATGTATTTATTCATTCATGTACATGCTACTATTATTATTTATTATTATAAGAACGTTCAAATCATTAAAATTACAATTATTTGTATATTAATCATATTTTAATGATTTTGATATTTTTCTTCTTTTAACGTACGGATCGTGTAAAAATTTTCAACGCATCCTATCTCACATGAAGGCTAGCTAAAATTATAGCATAGCATTTACTTCAGTTCGGAATTCTATTACAAATAAATTAATAAATAAAACTAATTAAATAAGAACGAAAAATATATAATATTTACAAAAAACGTAAGTAGGAAGTAAAGATGGTTGTTTCAAGGCGACCAGTCGTCCCGAACTTGGACCCCTTGACCTGATTCGGCAAAGGCTCACCTTGCCGCTTAGCTTACACCCATTATGGAAGTATTACCACGGTTATGATATAATTAATTTGTATAATTATAAACTTCCGCATGATATACACTTTGAAAAATGTGATCATAATAAATACATCAGACGAAAATGCCAAATTGTGACAATCACAGTTTTCTAAAGTCAGAAGATAAAATATATCATAGTACTTTTTGAAAGCAGTAGAATTAAGCTTGAATGACGTATGAGTATTCAAGATAAGACAAAACTAGAAATCTTATTCCATTGTACATGAATGAATTCTTTGTCATCCACATTACTCATTGCCCTTTAAGAGGCAGCTTATAAGATTTATTTAATAAAACAATTAATACAAAAATAAAAATAAATCCCAATTAAAAAAAATAATAGAACACTCATAAAGCAAATCAAATATAAAACTGTGAAATGATTACATTCTTTCTACGACTAATTTTATTTCTAGTGAACAAATGGTTTGATGAATCATAAGAAACAAATCAGAGAAATCAGGAAAACCATAAAATAAAATGAAAAGAAACATTATCATCAAAGTTAATGATCCAGAAATATTCCAATCCTTTGTAATAAATAAAATAAGTACTTAAAATAATAACTCAATTATCATAAAAATAATCAAATCTAAAAATGATTGAATAAGAAAAATGATATTTACATAAACAATTTTTTTTTTTTAAATATTATAAAATGAAGAGAGATTAGGAAAAACTAAAGATATAAAATATAATTTAGCAATACAAATTGTTATTCAATAATAAGAATAAATAAATAAATAATTCTTAAGAACTATAATATAAAAAATAAAAATTTAAAATGGTGCAAAAGAAAGATAAGAAGCTGTATTTAAACTTAATGGAAAATGCATTTCGTTATTCTACTTTTTGATTTCGGAAACATTATAAACTTTAGTTTTGTCTAATTTACGGCTTGACTTTTCTAATTGTAATTCCCAATCTCAAACGATTACAAACCTAAAATCCTGTTAATGTTTTAAAGAAATACATTAAAAAAAAAGAATAAAATAAAAAAGGAACACAATAGAATATAAGCTAAAACTGGCTGTTTCGATATTTCCTTCGCTGTCGTGAGGAAGTGATACTAAAAAGTGGAGAAGGACGTCGAAATGGTTTACTTTTTAGTAGGGTATTTTCGATAATTTTGCAAAATCCTGCAATTATGTACTTGAAAATAACACTTCCTCCAAAATGAATACTTTAAAGTCTCATTAAGAAGCACAACTTAATCAATTTTTCACAACGCAGATATTAAAAATCCTGCTTTGGAGATAATAGTTTAATAGTTAACTCGTTTTAAAGATAATTTGACTTATTCACTTCTTTACGACAACCATGGATTAATTAATGGAATGCAATAAAAACTGAACATAAAAGTATTAAAATATTATATGAAACTATTCACAAATATTAGGTATGTGTTTATTCCAAAAGTCGGTTCTAGATTCCATCGATTAGGGTAAAAGTATTAGTGTCGAAAATCAATTATACAAAGTCGATTCTTAGATATCGATTGATGCTCTTGATATTTTCTCCTGCGTTCGAGGATCATGAGATAAATTTTATGTCTTTAAAATATACGATACTTTTTTTATTTATATGTATGCATTACTACACATCAAATTCTCTTTCTAATCTAATAAAATAAAAATGATTTCATCTTTAGCATGAGAGGAATATTTTTATTAAAACCCCTTTTGTTTGTCAGATTGTTTACTACAGACAATAATAAATAATTACACTAGTCAACACAATTTTTGTTTCCTTCATTTTTTTTTATTGTTACTGGTTATTTTAAAGGCCCTGACTATGAAAAAAAATACTGGGAAATTGCTAACAGTTTTATTTTGTGAAATATAAAGTTTTACTGTTTTGATTAAAAAATGTAAGGAAATTAATACATAATGTTAACAAAAGTTTATTGAACATTATTATCAAATGATCTTTTATAGGATTTCATTGAATAAACGACTTTAGGTAGATCTCTTTGCATAAAATATTTGTGTATTCTTCTTTCAAAGTCGTCGAATGTCCAATAGTACGTGTTACTACTATGAAACAAAACACCTTTTAAACTTCTTTTGCTGCTGTCCATAAAAATAAACTAATCCCTATGCTTGTAGTTTATTAAACCCATCTGTTGTAAAATACCACCAACATTGTTACAAAAGACTAAATCCTTCTCTTGAGAAAAATACGGTAACAGATTCTTTTCTCGGGTACGATAAAAAGTAATGTTGGTTTCGGGATTAAGCAAATTTGTTTCTTTTAAAGATATGCAAAAAATTCTGAAGATTCCTTCGGTAAGTTCAGATCCCTCACTAAGTCATTTTGTTATTTCTGAAAAATAGTTGAGGTTCTCACTGGCTACATTTGTAATCTGGATCAGAGTCATCACTTGATATATTTTGTTCTCGTTCACAGAGATTCGGACCATCAGAGGGTTGAGATGTGCTGAGTTGTACCTGTCGAAATTTTAATTAAGATCGTTGAGCAGAAGATAATTTAGGATATGAAGAATTACTTAGATTTCCAGGGTTTATTCCATTTATTTTCACAACCCAGAAGTAGCAGTCGTCATGATGGTTTCGAGGTTCACGCCAAATCATGGGAGTTACGAACTTTACTGTATCTCTTTTCCAGCTGAACCATAACCGTAGACACACAACACATTTTTGGCAAACAATATGAGGAACCCATGGCTTGTCCTGATTGTACAAATCTATTTTGAAGTATTGATAATATGCAATTTTTACAAAGTCTGATATAGGTTTTCGATATTTTTCAAATATATATTCGCCAAAAATATAGCAAATACAATCTGGATTAAGCACACAACACCGCCTGGACCATTGCATATAAAAAAAAAAAAAAAAAAAACAGAATATATTTTACTGTCAAACAAAATTTAAAATCAAAGTAAAAATACTAAATAAGGTTGGTAAGCTACAACACAAAAACAAAAGCTGTTAGAGAAACATTGTTGCCATATTTAAAAAATATGTATCAAATTGAGTTAGAAACAACAAAATAATCACAGGAAACGAACAATTTATTTATTTTTTGTTGGCCAGTGTTATCATTGAAAATTCTTGAAATTTATGACTAATTAATAATTCTATTATTATTAGGTATTATTTTTTTATTATTTTGGTTTTTTCGTTTCATATAATTTATGTTTGCTTGATTGACCTATTTTAGGAAAAGCCTTTTTATAAGACATAAGTTAGACACAGAAATCGACAAATATTATAAAACACTCCACCATACCGTGATTCCGGAATGTATAGAATTCGTTCAGGAAATACCCGGTTATACACAAAGGATGAAAGAGGTAATGTAGTAAATTAATAATAATATTTATTGTTATTAATTATAGATTCATATCCATATTATGATGTTTAGGAAACAACTTTTTGCTGATATTATCCCACCAACTATTATGAATTATATACGATATTAAAGCATTTTTTCCATAAAAATGTATTCAATAACATATCATTATTCATTATTAAAAGCTTTTTAACTATAACATATTATATGATTCAATAAGCATTAAGTTGTATTATTTTATTTTTAATAACGAATAATATATTCTTCGTTCTTAGATCATAAAAAGCATTTTAAATTGAGTTGGTTGTAGATTTAGTTTTCAGATAATTATTGAATATTAAATTCAACCCACTGTGCATTTTTATTTAAGAAATAATTGTATACATATATATTGGGTTTGGGAAAAAGTAATCGCTTTTAAATATAAACATAGCTTCATTGATTTACTTATTAAAAAAATATTGCTTTGTGAAAATATTTTTGATAAACGAAAACGCAACAGTCTCATCAAAAATTGTTTAACATTTACGGTGATCAAGATAATATAATATCTTAACTTAATTCAACTTTGGACAAATCATTAATTCAACTTTCTACATTCAAGTGATTCAAGAAAAAAGGATCTTACTGGAAGTCTCCACCCGACCTCTTAGTCAAAGGTAGTTCTTGCTAACCAACAACACCATACACTTGTCTTGAATGAAGTTTTATAAAAAAAAAAAAATTATTTTTTTTTATTTACAATTTATTGAAATTTACAACTGTACAAATATACATTAAGTAAATGTGTTAAAAAAGCTTACAATAACATGGTAAAACTTGAAAAGAACTACTCATCAGTAGCACTTCAATAAAAATCTACACAAGAAGATCTCTAGGCCATCTTCTTTTCAGACTCCTCGGAGGATTATCGGGAATTGAGAGGGAAGAAAGTTGAGAAACTAGTGGATTTGAGTGGTTATGGAGCTTACTATGAAAGGATTGGTATCTGGTTTGGGCTTAATCAGCAACATATGGAACATTAAGATCTTAATGGGTAAGCTTATTGGTGACAAAGTAAGGAGCATTGAGGATTTTTCGAAGGGTTTTGGATTGTAAGGATTGGATACGGGGTGAATTGGATGGTTTAGTAGAGCCCCAAAGCTCTAGTCCATATTGGTCTAATCACTGTCATGTAAATGAGTCTTTTGTAATTAATTGGGAGCTTTGAACGTTTGTCCAGTAAGTGTTAAAGCAGTCTTTAACGACGAGCTGTTTCTTGTCGTTTTAGTCTTGTATGTGGATTCCAAGTAAGACGTTTGTCCAAGTGGAGTCCTAGGTAGCGGATGTGTTCAACTGGGATTAGTGGAATATCATTAAAGGATACTGTAGGGCAGGAGGTCGTAGGTTTACGACGAAGTTTATAAAATTTGAATTTTAAACAATAGGTACTAAAAAAACGCACTACTGGTCGAGTGTGAACAAATGAACGGAGCCGGGAAAATGAACAGATCGTTTGTTTATACATTGTGTCGTACATTTTTGACAGAGCCTTTACTCTAGATTCATCGGATTGAGGAACAACTCTTTTCTCAGAAGTTGGTAAGGTGTCAACTTGTTTCATCGCTCCTTTTCAGTGTACACTTAGATGAAACAAAAATCAAAGGCAATGCGTAAACCTATTCCTCCAAGATGAACAAAGTGATGAGTGTAAATGAGTTTTAATAAAATAGCGCGTATCGACCGAAATGGAGGGTATAACATTAATTAGTATTCGAAATTAACATAAACAAATTAGCTTTGAAAAACACCAAATTACTTTTTATCCAACCCAAAATATATATTACCTTAACCTTCATTTTAAACTTGAAGTATATTTTGAGATTGAACGGTTGAACTTAATTTTATTTTATAAGGTATGGTTCCAAATAAGAAATTGATGTTAGATATTCCGAAAAAACAAAACGTACACATATAAAGTAGTTAAAAATTCTTATGAATAAATTCACCCATTATTTCTCATATCTTAACTAACTTAGACAAAGGCATATGGGGTCTAATTTTTTTTTTCCTTTTTTTTTTAAATCAATTTATATTTATTTCAGTGTTTAATACATGTTACCCCATCGTATTTCGATGGCTGGAACTTCTGCATTGAATTGATCTTCAGAACGGTGGCAGAAGAACATCAACAAACCGAAGAGAATATTAAAAAATCCAGGATACTCAGAGGTTTAATGGATATAGTACGTATATGTTTTGTTGAGATACTCTGTTCCTTTTGAACCACTGGAATACATAGCTTAAAATAATGTGAATTGTCTTTTTCTTAGTGTATTTGTAATAGTCCAGTAACGGTGTGCAAGAATTCGATTAAATATCAAGCTAAAACAAAACATTCATATCACCAATTTTAAAATAGTGATCCATTCTTGCACTACCACATTGATATCAAAGGCGCATTGTAACACCTGTAAAATTTTTAAATAAAGAAATTCCTTTTTGCAAATTGTAGATGACAAGACATTGATATTTCAAAGCCAATATTCACAAAAATATGGCATGATTCACTCTGTCTACTTTTTTTATCACAACTTTCTGAAACAAATATCTTTATTAATAGTCATAAGGTCCTAAACAATTTTGGAACTGGTAACATTAAAACGATAATTTGTCGGATTAATATACTTATGAAAAATAAAAGATTGAATCCATTAACAATTTTCTTTATCACTGCAAAGAGCTTTTGGAAAAACTCTCTTGATGAGTAAAAGATTAAACCTCATACCAATCAGTACCTTAATAAGTATACACTTGAAAATGACACTTTTGCTGAAATTGTTTTAATAGAGATAAATAAAATTGTGGACGGACAAAACAAGTTTAACAATCATCAAAAATCCACAACTAGCAAAGCTTCTTAATACATTTAACGTATAGTTTACGAAATTAATCATGTCGCAGTGACTCAATCAGACGGTTAATAAAAGCATTGAATCGCTTCGATTGTCATGCCATATTCACTCTAAATACGCGGTTTTTATCGAACGGCCACTTCAGTATGTAATAAATACTCCCGAATAATGAATATGTGAAATAATTTAAACAATAATTTTCCCAGAGAGGCAGTACCTTCGGTTAAAAAACACTTGAATCTAATATAAATTTATTCTCTTCTCTCCCAAACATTTTATTATGTATTAAACAGACACTGCATGATGTAATTAGTTGAAGTTTAGTTAAACACATCCAATTCTTTGATACTGAACAGATCATGGTCAGATAATGTCCTATAAATTTGTTCATAGTATTTTTGGCGCCCATTTTGATTATGCCATATCAATCTAGCCATAAAAACAATGGTTCAAACGGAGAATGCTCAGGCTGGCGAAGAAAGGAGTGATAACTAAATAATTTTATGTTAATAATAAATTAAATTTATAAAAAAAACTGTATAAAATAATTATAAATGCATATTATAAACACAATAATGTTTATAATTATTACATTGGCGTTTATTAGTTTTTATCAATCATAATTTCTTTATTATAAAGTATATAGGTAATATTTGCTAATAAGAGCCTGACTTATAATAATAAGGATTGGTTAGATTTTCTTCTGATAGCTATGATTTACCTAAGGCAGTAATAAGTCCATTGCATATAATTTATATCCCTTTTTTTTTTTTTTTTTTTTTTTTTTTTGGATTTTTTTTTTCTTTTATCGTATATTACGATTATACTTACGTATATTTAAGTTGTTCAATGGTTGTCTATTTTTTTGGCACAGCATATAATTCAGTGGCTGGTAGAAATTATATAAGAAATAAAGAGAGAAAATATATATATATAAATATATATATATATATATATATATATATATATATATATATATATATATATATATATATATATATATATATATATATATATATATATATATATATATCAAAATTATATTTTGTCGACCCTTAGAAACTATATAATTAACTGTTTAACAATAATCGGGTTTTTGGTCCTTTATATTTAACTAACCTTTATATTTAAGTGCTTGCTGCAGGAGTCGGTGGGCTTACTGGCCTGGAGTTTCGGGGTACCCAATTTTTGTTCTGATGAGGACCCCATTAAATAAGGGGTCGAAACGTCAAAAGGAAAGGAAAGAGGAGAAGGAAGAAATAAAATATGTATATGGATAATTAATATTTATTGTTAAATATAAAGGACCAAAAACCCCCATTATTATATATTAAACAGTTATAGATATATATATATATATATATATATATACCAGGTATGCAAGTTTAAAATGTCGTTTTAATTCCAATAGAATGCGCTCTTAGCCTATTGAAGGATTTGCTTATCTCTAAACGCTATTTTGTTTGTTAGTCATTTGTTTACAAAAGTCAGTTGTTTTTAAGTCGTTTACGTGGACGTATCATACCTTTCTTTGGTGTTAAAAATGTCTAATTTTAAGCCAAATAAAGAGCATTTGCGGCATGTCATGATTTTCTTATTTAATCAAAAGAAAAAGGCATCTGAATGTCATCGAATTCTTGTTGAGACTTATGGCGATGTTGCTCCAACCGTCAGGACATGTGAACGTTGGTTTCAAAGTTTCAAACGTGGTGATTTTGATGTTACTGATCAAAAACGAGAAAATCGACCAAAAAAGTTTGAGGACTTCGAATTGCAATCTTTATTAGACGAAGACAATACCCAAACCCAACAAATGATGGCAGAACAGTTGAATGTCACTAGGCAAGCCATTTCCGATCGCCTGAGAGCTATGGGAAAGATTCAAAAGGTTGGAAAATGGGTTCCACATGAATTGGACGAACGACAGATGGAAAAAAGAAAAACTGTGTGCGAAATGCTGCTTTTACGCCACGAAAGAAAGGGGGTTTTTTGCATCGAGTTGTAACTGGCGATGAAAAATGGATTTATTTTCAGAATCCCAAACGAAAAAAATCATGGGTAACGCCAGGACAACCATCCACATCGAGTGCAAGACCGGATCGTTTTGGGAATAAGACAATGCTGTGTGTGTGGTGGGATCAGAAGGGAGTAGTCTACTACGAGCTTCTCAAACCCGGCGAAACAGTCAATACCGAGCGCTACCGACAACAAATGATCAATTTGAGTCACGCATTGATCGAAAAACGCCCAGAATGGGCTCACAGGCACGCCAAAGTCATTCTTCAGCATGATAACGCTCCTGCACATTCAGCCAGATTGACTAAGGAAACGATTTCTTCGATTGGTTGGGAACTCCTACCCCACCCGCCGTATTCACCTGACCTGGCGCCTTCTGATTATCACCTCTTCTCATCGATGGGACACTCATTGGCGGAACAACACTTCAACAATTTCGAAAACGTACGAAAATGGCTCGATGAATGGATTTCAAATAAAGATGAAGCATTCTTTTGGAATGGTATCCATATATTGCCCGAGAGATGGGCAAAATGTGTAGAAAGCGAGGGTCAGTACTTTGAATAAAATATATTATACTTTTTTTTTAAATTACTGTGTATATATTTTAAGAAATAAACGACATTTTAAACTTGCATACCTGGTATTTATATGTATATGTATGCATTGTAAATATATATCAAGAAAGCAACCGAGTAAAATAAGTTTGGAGGAATACAATTGTGGGCAAAAGCCTGAGCATTCTCAGGTTGTGATGCTGCTGCAAAAAAAATTTATTGCAATTACTCATAATACACGTTTTCAGAACTACGCAATGGCGGCGATATTGGATGACTTCGCAGATAAAAATGAGGAAAGAAGTGGTAAGAAGACTTGGGCTTCGATATGCACGGGTGGCAACGAAGCAGCAATCTACGACACATATACAATACACTATTTGATAAATTGTGTTCTTCGGCGTCACTTTAGGAATGATCCTGGCTACAGCCGGATGTTGGAAATTCTTGGTTTTGTAATATATTTTTATTTATTTTTATTTACTAACAGTGTTCCCTGTAGATACATTTAAAGTGATGGTGGTATGTATTTTATCAGTATTTGATCAGATAAAGAAGTTTTTTAGGTATGGAATTTAAAATATGACCTTTGATCAACAATTGTTACATAAATATTGTTTCACAACTAACATTCCGACATCCTTAAGTATATATAAGCCTAATAATATTAAATGATATAAAGTTAGTTCAGAAGTACTCAGGTAGGTACTTGTTTATTCATTTTTATCTATTTTATTAAAAATAGTTTAATTTAAACTGACGTTAAATGAATTCACCAAGCAGACTAAGATGAATTCGTGAAAATTTTTTTTCTGATATTTCAGACCACATTCGTTCTTTAAACACCTTACTTTTACTTATACACATTGAATAAAAAATACCTACTTTAAGATAAATAAATTTATTTTTAATAAGATAATGTATGATAGAGACCTCATTCCCCTCACCCTATCTTCTGAACTAGATTATATTATTTATTATGAATATATTATAAATCTTTTCAGAGGCAATAGTGTATTGATAATTTTTTTTTTAGTCAGAAACATTACTATTGCCTCAAAATGTAATAGAGATAAATGTGTGTATTTGTGATAAATATATACAAACAAAATAAATAAAGAATAAGTAACTAAATGAATGCCTAAAAACTAATGATACTAATAAATAATAAGTGCATTTAGTAGAAGAAAAAAAAAATGTTTTGTAGAAATCATTTACTTAGATTTGTTTTCAAAAATGTTAATACATATTTTGAGACTATGTTGGATAGAAAACTTATATCATAGAATCTATCTTTTTCTAGTTTTTAAAAACAAAAAAGAAATATAGAGAGAACCACATTTTACATCTGTTTGAGTCAAAGTTTACATAGTTGTTTTGTTTTTTTCCACCTTTCCATCTCTAACTCATTGAAAATTATACACTTTATCCACAAGTTGCATTAAATAATTAAATTAGACTGTTTTCAACTCCATCATGGAAGTTATTTTTTTAAAAAAGCCTAAGTGTTCCTACCACCTGTAAAGCAACCTTGTCTAATTCTTAAATTTATTAAACAAAGTTCAGCAGCCTAAGAAACAGAAAAGTTCTTTTAAAAAAAAAATTGATGATTATGAAAAATCGTTCTCAGACCAAATTTTTGTTCAATGTTAGATTTTCAATTATAGTTCTATTGCTTTTTTTTAAATTTTTTTTTTTTTTTTTTTTTTAATAAAATTGTTTTTTTGTTTTTACAATATTAATGGTATTAACTTCATCTCTTAAACATTTTTAAGACCAATGGCACAGGAGCGATAGGACAAACACTGGATATCCTTAATCGTAAGAACACTAATAACATCATTGATGTGTGGAAATACACAGTCCAACACAAAGCAATGAAGCCTGTAAGTGCGGCATCAGGATTAGGTCTGGTTCATGTAAGTATCAGGCAAAAATAATAAAAAATTTATAATAATAAATTAATGTAATATAATATTACAGATAAAACATAATGTATGCAATGGAATAATAATTAAAGCAAAGATCATAATCGTTCATCAATACCAAAAAATAGATTAATGCCAAAGAAATAGAGTGTTTTAAATTTATTAGTTCTAAAAAGTAAAATATTTAGGTAGTAAAAGCATTTTCTGCACTTTTATAATAATTCTATTGTAACAGATTTCAATAGAATTTCAATTTAATTCTTCTAACCATTTCATATCAACTTACTTTATGGAATGAGCCACTGAAGAATACACAAAGCTTTCACTTCTTTAGAGCCTTCATTTCATATCAATATATTTATTCGACTTTGTTTTTTTGTATATGTTTTTTTCTTCATTTCCAATATTCTATGTCATGGACTACCACAAAGAAATATTTTGTGCAAAAATGGTTGTGCCTTCTTTTAAATGCATTGACCTCAAAAAACCTGAATGCCTTTACTGGCCTCAGGATAGAACTGTTTATTGCTACAGTTCTAGGAGTAAGAATTTGTATTATAGGATTTCTTCAGAAGAGTGGTGTATAAATTCAGTTGCAATTACCTTCATATGCTTCAAAATATAAGACTATAAATTAAAAAAAATATTTTCAAAATTTTTGCAGATAATAGTTATAACTTTTTTTTCAAAATTTCAAGAAATGATTGATAATGGTTGACAGAGTTTTCATTTTTTTTTTTTTTTTTTTTTTGTTTGTTAGAGATATTCACATATATTTTTGTATTCACATCAAATAATGCTCCTTAAAATTCTCAATTTCAAATCAAGAGCTAAAAAAAAACTCATGACATTGACAAATTAGCTTATAAAGAAATCTATGAATATCGAAAACATTTCTTTAATACGTAATTAAATGATAAGAAAAAAAGTCCTTGATGCCAATGAAATAGAGCGTTTTATATTTATTAGTTCTAAAAAGTCAAATATTATCTAACTACAACTACTTCTTCTACTAGCTTTTAAAGCTGGAATGCAGGGAAAGAGAAGCTACGGTGTCAGCTAGAATTTACTGTTGTAGTATTTTCATAGTTATAATTATGATTGATATTATTATTAAAATTTATTTATTTTGTTTAGTCAATAATCATCGCTATTGCTTTTGGATGATGAAAATTGTAATATTTTTCAATAAAACACTTTTTTTTTTCTATAATAATAGCTATAATAGTAACTGGGAAGAAAATATTGAACTGAAACTATTAATTATCAATTAATGAAAATAAAACTTAATTTTAACAGTGTTATTTTACTTATTTAACTCCATTACACTATGTAGTAAGTAAATATTGTATTTTTTTTTTTAATAAAAAAATAATAGACTAATTACAGTTTCATTGAGTATTTTTTTTGTGTTTATTGTTTTTTATTTGAGTGAATCCATATAATGTAAAGTATGACCATGTATTCATTAATTGTATCATTAGGAAAACATCTGAATAATGAAATTTATCGATCATTTCCTGTAATAATTATCAAATTATTTTTTCTTTCCAGGCTGGAATAATCTGTGATGATTTAATTGATAAGACATTAGACATATTTGGCCATTTCGGGCTCCTGTTTCAAGTATGGGTAGGTCATATTATGATTTCAATAATAATCACTATAAGTATTTATTTAAAAGCAACTTTTTTTTTCTTTTTTTTTTTGGTCAGAAAACTATTTATTTTATTCTCTATTTTAAATAATTGATAGTAGTAAAAATTTATTTTTAAATATATTTATAATTAAATATAAGTACTCAACTATTACTTCCTGTCCATTTCTCTAGATTCCATGTTGAAAACTAAGTTTTCCACTTGTTGAACAAATACCTTATTTTCAAATCATATTTGAGTTTTGTTGGTTTTATCTTGAATTTCTGGTATTGTTTCAACTATCACTATTTTATTATTTTTTTATTTGGCAAAAAACATTACACCTAAAGAAATATCACTATACACAAAACGTCTCAGATGTGAACTGACTTAAATCAATACAGTTTTATTTTTTTCCTATTTACTTCATTTTTTAAAATAAATTTTCATTTGTTTTTTGTTTGTATATATGAGAAACATTAACTGAAAAATAAATAATTTCAGTAAGTTAATATTGTATTTTTTTTTTTTTTATTCTTTCATTTTTGTTGCTTATAAGAATTGATGATTTCTAAATTGTTCGCAGTTAGTAATATTAAAGTTTTGTATCTCGTTAAAATTGATTAGATTTTTTTAAAAATTCCTAATAATAACACAATCTCTTGACAAGAGTATAAAAAGGGGAGTAATGAAGAAATATTAAATAAGAGAAGTTATAATGACTGAGATATATTGAGATAAAAGAGAATAGTGAAACTACAATAGTTATACAGTATAACAGATAGATGAGGGGACTTGATCAATGTTGCCTCTTTGCTACGAAGTGTAACAAAAATAAAATACCTACAAATGTGGATTACACCAATATAATCTACAGAGGTTTCAGACCTTTCTGTATCTATATCCCCTTTTACATAAAAAAATATTGTCTCACCCTCTCAGTTCTCCTAACAACTTAATTTAATAAATAATCACCTAGTACTAGGGACGGAACTAGGAGATTTGTCAGGGGAAGCATTCAAAGATCAGTTTACGTGCCCCTTCTTTCTCATCCCTCCTCCCTCCCCCACCTTTAAAATAGAGTACTTCTATAAGGTTTGTTTTAGATGCGGTAGTTGAAATTACAGACAATATTTATGTTATAATGAAGTTTTAAAAAAACTAATATGAAACTATGAAAAACTCTTATTTATTACTTTAATCATCATCATCATCTAATGGCGCTTATGGTCCTAGTAGAACCCTGGCCTCCTAAGCAATTCTCTGCCATTCAAACCTTTCTTCGGCAATCCTTCTCCATCCTCTCACACCCAGAGTCCGAAGATCGTCTTCTACATCTTCCAGCCAACGAAGTCGAGGCCTTCCTCTCCTTCTCATTCCACCTGGGTGCCCCTCCAACATCATTTTAGGGAGCCTACTTGCCTCCATTCTTTGCAAATGCAAATTACTTTAATACCCTTACATGACTAATACAAATATATATTTTTTTAATTTTGCCACCCCTGAAATCTGCCGCCTGTGGCACGTGCCTCCCCTTCCCTGCCTTAGTTTCCGGCTTGCCTAATACTGCAATTTGGTTAATGATCAACAAGGTTAGTTAGGTTGAATGTATAAATACAATAACTTTGAAATCAATCTCTAACTAATGATTCAGCTAAATAGTAGATATATTAATGTTACAGTATATTACATTAATTTAGTATAAACTTTGTATTTTCAAGTTAATATTTTTATATTTAGTAAATCAATTCTACTAAATCAGACATTTTGAGTTTGTGCAATACTATTTCTATTAACACACACATACTTTTTAGTCTTTAGAAATTTTTTAAATAGAGTCTATATCATTTGAATTTGGTTGCAACTACTTAATTTATTCCACAAACTTATGTTTTTTGTATGCATTGTATGTATGTGTACAATGTTATGGACAAGATTTATAACCTAGCTTATTTATTAAAATAAAATCAATTAATTTAGAAGGTATAAGTACCATTATGGTAAGCGTATTCATGTCAATAATTATAAAAGTTATATTCAGAAATTCAGGAAGTAAATTTTTTTATATTTATAATGTTATAGGATGATTTTTCGGAATACTACTCAGTAAACCAGCAAAGAGGTAAGGAAGCTCCTGATAGCAAACATAATGTAAAATCCTGGGCAACTATAACAGCCATGGCTCATTTTAATGCTGCCCAAGTCAAAGAGTTCAAGGTCAGATTTTTATTTAGATTTTGTTGTGATAAGTTAATGTTATTTAATACTAATTACATATAAGTTTGATAGCTATTGCATCCAATAAAAAAAGAGAGGTCTAGAAGCAGATGGAAGGATGAAGTGGAATAGTCTTCAAGAAACTAGTTACAAGGGATTGGAAAAAAGAAGCCTCGGATAGAGAGAAATGGAAGATTGTTGAGGAGGCCAAGGGTCACACAGACTTGTAGTGACAGAAATAGACTGACTAACTTTTTAGTCAAGTTTATTATTTATTAGCAATGAATTTTCTAAAATAGTATTTCTATAAAGGATTTTTATCACATTATGAGCTTTCTACTAAAACTACCTGCACTTTTATTAAACAGACATATAGTTAACCATTAAAAATTGTGTTTGTAATTAATACTAGTAGCAACACTGAATCGATATCATCATAATGAAAATTTTAGACATTGCTATAAGATTATTGTCTTAGAGGTTAAATTTTTTTCTGATCTCCATCTGAATTTCTCGACTTAAAATACTCATTTTTAAAAATATTTGCTAGTTCTTTTGCTCATAAATAAATCCACCTTCTTATTTGCCTTATAATTTCCATTGAATATTAATTAGTCTAGCTAACCTAAGATGACTAGGTATCCTGTTTTTACAGCTAAGTCCTGATTCTGAGAGACACATCCTGATGTGAAACTAACCCTTTTGGGATGCCCATTTTCCTGGGCCTCTTATATATATCAGAGTTCATTAAATAAGGTTTCTAGTAAACCTCTTGTTCTAGCTGTCATTTCCGTCTGCTGTCACAAAGTTATATTAATATAGATTCAATAATAGTTTGTGAATGTCTTTGGTTCACAGTTTTCTAATAAATTGTATGATATTTTAAGTGATATGTTAAGCCTATAAATGTTTATCAATATTTCTAATAAATAAAATCTTATAGCATATATTTATAATTATTAATATTTTTTAATAGGCCTGCTATGGGTCCAATGATCCAGCCAAAATATCCAGACTGCGTGAACTGTTTGATGAGGTGGATTTACCAGGGAAATATGTGGAATTTTTAAATAATACTCGTAGGATCGTTGAAGAAAAAATCAGCTATCTTCCAAATGCTGGACTCCGTATCGCTTGTACTAGCTACATGGAATGGTTGATTGGTGAAGCACCCTATGATATTGAACTTGAGAGATTAAAAGCATTCTAATTTTTGACAGCTAGTAAAATAGTAAAAAAATCAAATTATATAATTTTTCAAAAATTATATGAATGGACAATTTGCATCAAAACAGTTTTATAAACTGTAATAATGTCTAGCAGTTTATTTATAATATGTACATTCATAATGGTCACTTGTAAATAAATTTAATTTATATATTTATTTATTTGTATGTATCTATATATATATATATATATATATATATATATATATATATATATATATATATATATATATATATATACAGTGAAGTCTCACTTATACAAAACTCACTTATAAGAAACATTCAGTTATAAGAAGAATTTTTTGTTCCCTGGCGAAAGAATAACTACCTTATAGCTATTCAGTTATAATAAGTATTCATTTATACGCAACATTTTCCATTCCCCCTCACATTCGTATAAGTGAGACTCCACTGTGTATATATATATATATATATATATATATATATATATATATATATATATATATATATATATATATAGTGTAAATTATGGTATATATAGTCTTGCTTTTTTTCCCATCTCAGTCAAGTTCTCTTCTTCTATCATATAAATAAGTTAAAACAAAGTCTACAATAGATTTAATAACATTAATCATACAGCTTTTTCCATCAAAATGTGTTGATTTATATGTAAATAGCTATGCAATAATCAATAACAGATTTCATTGTTTTTCTGTACAGTCATTTGTTAATTAATTTGTAAAATAAATCCTATTATTATTTATTGCCTGCTTATTAATTAATGATTTTCTTGAATTATTTATTTTGTATTATTGACATATGAATAAAGAGCATATTTTAAATATATTTACAGTGGGTAAAAAAAGTATTCATACACCACATTTTTATTCGGTAAAAGTACAAATAATAATTAATTGGACCCGGAAAAACTTATAATTAGTATAAAAACAACACTGTGCATTAATTCTTACCAGCAAGGAAATAAAAAGCCCATACAATCTAATTTATCAACAAAAAAAATCAATATTTTTAAGCAAAACATTTATTGGTACACCAAAGGATTCATGTAATAACTTTTTAAGTTCATTATCAGATCAATGTTTTCGTCTAAAAGTAATCCTTTGCTCTTATGTGAACAAAATGAGGTGGATGAACTTGTTTGATTGTGTACTAAAAGATAATTCCTCAAAAATGGGACGCAAATCAAAAGAATTGAGCCCTGCTTGCTAAGGAAAAACAAGATTTCCAGCAAAGTTTACCAAGACTTTGATCTATCGGTATAAAGTCAGCATTGTCTCATACGACCGTGCAATACATTATTAAAGAGTTTAAAACCGGATTAAAGGACAATCAAAAACGTTCTGGACCCCTATCGATGTGAGAATCACGAGAAATTGTGAAAATAGAGTTAAAAATTCTAAAATAAGTACCTGCGAAATAGCGGAACATATCGCAACAAAATACAGTAAACATGTTGCACTTCAAACTGTCAAAAATAGACTCCATGAAGCAGAGGAGAGCGTCAAGGGAAGAACCCTTCATAAAAGAAAAAAAAATAAAAATGGGATAAAAGATTTCAGTTCGCCCCGGGAACATTTCAACAAACCACTCTCATTCAGATGAAAGCTAATTTAATATTTTTGGATGCGATGAAAAGAAATTTGCCTGGAAACAGGAGCAACCTTTTTTTAAAAAAAATGCAACCAACTGTAAAGACGTCAGAGCTTAGGGTCGTCTGAGCGCAAGTCGGGTTGGTGAACTCGTTATTTTCAATAGAATTTTTAACGTAGAAAAGTATGTGAACATGTGGCGAGGTAATTGATAAAAAGTGTACGAAATTTAGGGATTGAGAACAGTTATTTGTTTCATTAGGACAATGACTCTAAGAAAACTGCCAAAAAAAACGAGGATTGGCAGCTGTAAAATATCCCTAGGATTTGTCTATCACCACAACAGTCACCAGACATTAATCCATTTGAAAATCTATCGGAATTAAGAAAAATCAAATCCTCATCATGGAACGACCTAATTTTCAATCTGAGGGGCAGAAATCGATCCTCAGAACACCTACAAAATTGTTGAACTGATGCCTAGGGGGTCGTGATAAATGTGAAGGGTTATCCAACCAAATATTGACCTGTTAAAAAAAAAACATTTGTTAGATTAATATAAATACCATCGTTGAATAAATTTCCTAAGATATGTATGAATAATTTTTTTGCCTGTTGGTTTTGAAATTTTCGTGTTATTCAAATTAAACTGTTATATAATTTTTGAGGCACATATGAATTAATGCATATATATGGTATACAATGTTATCTCTAATTGTTACTCTAGCTGTAACAAAAATTCTAGCTGTTTAAAAATTAATTAGGCGTACTTTACTCCTAAAAACTATTTGTACGAATACTTTTTTTACCCACTGTATGTAAATTTTATTTATGAATACTTGTAAAATGTTATTTTACAATGTAAATGAAACTATATTCTTTGTCTATCACACATTAAGTCATAAACACATTCAGATAAATTTCCTCCAAACTACTTATTTCCCTAAATTATCTCTTGTTGAAAAGTTATTACAGTATCACAGAAAACTAGAAAGAGGAAAATATGTTCGTAGAATATAAGGTTACATGTACTCTGGTCTTATAGAAAATTTAAAGCAAAATCAGAAAATGTGGACAAAGTTTGAAAAATGTTTGAGCCGAGTGGAGATATTATAGCTTTTATGGAAAAAAACATGGTTTCCCTAAAAAAAAATCTTTGAATTTTTATTTATCTACAATGGATTGGAATCCTTGGAAGCTCGACAAATATGCATGGAATTAATTTTATAGGAAATTTTATTAGCTTTAATTTTGATTTAAAACATATTTTTCTAGAGTCTACCGTTTTCAATATACAATCCAAAAAGTCCACAATGGGACCTTCTCCCGACTGCAAACTTCCCCCAGGGGCGGGGACTTTTAGTATGTTTACCATCTAACTACTCCTAAGGAAACTGTGAAGTCAAAAATTATCGCATATTTGATGCACTCTACAATGTGTTTATTGACTGGACTACTGTAGTTGGAACGGCAAACGTGTCTGATATTTTTTGACTAGGAACCTCCAAACTAATTACCAACAATGTCCGTGAAAGACTGTGTCCACCCTCATCAGTACATTACGTCATAAGTATCAATGCCAGTTTCCGAACTATGACTTCCTATCATAACAAATAATTTTAAAATATAGTTCCTGTATTCTTAAAAGAAATAATTCGTTCGTTCTTATTATTTTAAACCCACAAAAATCTATTTTTTATGACAAACATGGTAACTACTGGTGTTATTCTCAAAAATAGTATGGAAGCAGCTGTAAATATAAACAGAAATTTGTGGTGACAAAATGAAAATATTCACAAATTTCAAATCGATCTCATTTAAAAAAATTAATGTACAATTCGAGAAAAAAAATTTAGAGAAAAAATGTCATAGTAACGACCCATTCAGCATTTTATTTAGCCCTTATCGCAAGCTCTAACAATTAAAAATATTTAAATACCCTCAAACGTGATTTATCAACTACTAGTAGAAATTCAGTGAAATTGAGCTGCACTTGTTGTATATGAGCTTTGAAACATCAACATGAACGAAATATTTCAGTTAACGTGTCTTATGGCTTATAATTTAGGTAACAGAAAAGGAAAAAAAAAAAAAAAGGTGTGAATAGATTTATAGCCTAATTTTTATGCTTGAAACACGCCGTTGAATCAATTTTTCCTTTCTGTTTGAAAGCCCAGTAGATTTATACATCGCAGTTCGCAAACACGCATTTATCTAATATTTTTTAATATGTTGTTTGGACCCCATAAGGGTAGATGACATCTAAGTTTGCAACCCTGAAGACCTCGTTTAAACTCGAAAACCATCAAAATTTTAGCACTATTTTCAATTTTTAACTTATATATTTTAAACTATGTGGTTTTTGGCAACAGGGTTTATTTATATTATTAAATAGCTTTGAATTTTCGACAATTTAAACCTAATAGCAACTCCGTGACCTAATCAGATACAGGGATACAGCTCTCCAAAAATTGGTGATTTTTCATTAAATTTGAATCTTTTTTATTAGTCATTTTTTCGGTCACATACTGACGAAAGTACTGTTTTACCCAAAATATCTTAAGAAAAAAATTAAATGCAAATTCAATAAGCTTCAGTTTGAGTCCTGTAGGAACCGTGTCTGTAGGCCAAATGGTTTTCTCAGAAATGGGAAAAAATTGGAAAATGGGAAAATCGGATTTGGAGAAAAAGTGATTAATCGTAACACGTCAACATTTTATTTAATAAACGTGTATAGTCTAAAAAGAGAGAGATATATGCTTTATTGAGACAATTAACAATAAACATAGTGCTGCCCAACTTTATTGGGTTGCTATAAACACAGCATACTCATCTATCCAATTAAAGACAACACTGTAATTTATAATTTAGTTATAATTATATAATATACTACTTAATATTACCTAATACTAGACAAACTAATAACATTTTTTTTTTTTTTCTTTTTCCCCCCTTTTTCTTCTTTTTTTTCCATTTTCGCTTCTTTTCCTCTTTCACTTAATTCTTTCATTTTATGTTATACCCCCCCTAATATTCACATATCTACCACACATTCATATACATAAATGCACATTTAATAACTGTACATTGCAATGGGCCATCCTATGCACCATGCATGTGGTGGTGAATAATTCCCAGGGAGGATATAAATAAGAAATCAAAAACGAAGAAAATGAGAGTATAATATACAGAATTAGTTAAAATATCTAAATATAGTTAATACAATGCCAGTTAAATAAGCAGGAAAATGACAACTAAAATTAATTTGGAGACATATTTAGTAGGTACCAACCTAAAATATAGAAGAATTTGAAGAAAATTAAATTGGCTTTAATTTGAGACCTAAACCGTGTCTGTAGGCCAGTTTTCTCAGAAATGAGAAAGATTGGAAAATGGTAAAATTTGGAGAGAAAATTATATGATTGGTTTGACAAGTGTGTAAAGTTGGTGGCAGGAACCTACCTACTTCTTTTTCATTTTAGAAATATATACAAGTATCTATTTCTGAATTTAAAAAGATGCATTTTTGAAGGGTAGCACTAGGATGCTGCGCAAAAAAAAGCAAGGTATCAGCTTAAGGAAGAGTTATCTGTAATCCACCTCCACCACCTTTCTGGTAGTAAAAATTGTTTTAACTCCTCCTCAAGTCAGTGTGGAGCACGTCCTCAACCACAATGGCATCTAAGGCATCCGTGAATTTCACCGGATATTTACTAAGAGTTGCTCAGAAAAAGTGAGTGAATGGCGTTTTAATAATTAATTGTTGCAATTAACACGAAAAATGAGCTTCCCACGCTTGAACTCCAATGATTTTTAATTTTAATCTGATTTTTTCTAAAAGATAAATTCTGTTCCTGATAAAAACATAATATCCAAAAATACTAATAACTAATTCATACTGTATAGCCAAGTTTTTTATATATATATATATATATATATATATATATATATATATATATATATATATATATATATATATATATTATAATTTTCGTTACAGGCCAGCTAAGGACCACGATTAAGCCCCAAGCTAGCTTTATGCTATCTCCAATACTCCTTCATCTATTCACTTTTGTCTTTCCTCTCTTCTGCCGTCCATCTTCTCTTTTTGGAGCTGTTTTTCCTTGAAAACCTTCGCCCTCTAATTTTGAGTCTATAGTTTGTTCTGTCTTCAATTTCTTCTTTATTTAAGCCAATTTCTATTAAATCTTTAAGTATCTTCTGATGCCAATTAGGTTTGCCTTTTAATCTTTCAAAATGTTGTACAATGTTTCTTGTTAATCTGCTTGGGCTTATTCTTTGTATTTGCCCATAAAACATTAGTATCCTTTTCTTAATTCCATCTGTTATTTTTTAACGATTTCTTCATTTTCTTCTATTGTTCCTAAAATTAGAGTTTCACCTGCATATGAAAATTCTGACCGAATTACTGTCTTTATGATGGTGAATTTTTGAGTTTCTGGACAGTGATTTTTTTTTTTTTTTTATTGTACACATATTTAGTTGAGTGGAACGCAAAGTCCATCGTTTGAAATCTCGCTTGAATAGCTTCTTTCTCTCCTCCATTAGGCTGTATGCTTTCTCCTTGATACTTAAATTTGTTTGTTCTTCTTATGTTTCCGTACTTTGTGCTTAACTTTGATGGTGCACTTTTGTTGTTTGTCATTACCTCAGATTTCTCAAAGGAGATTTGCAATCCTGCTTTTTATGCTGTTTGTTTAAATAATTCTATCTGTTTTTATGCTACTTGAATACTAGCTGCCAGAATTGCTAAATCATCTGAAAATGCTAAACTTTAAATTTTAAGGTTCTCCTTTTTTCAACCAATTTGTATTCCATTTTTGATGTTAGATTCTACCAGATCTTTCCTCCATTTTCGGATCACTTTTTCAACTACACAATTAAACAAGACTGGGGATAGTCCATCGCCTTGCCTAACTCCTGCTGTAAACTCAAATGGGTCTGATATTTCTTTCATGAATTTCACTCTCGATTTTGTATTTCCCAGTGTTTCTTTTATAAGCTTCTGTGTTTTTTGTCTATTCTTAATTTTTTCAGGGTTTTGAATAGAGTCAGTCTAGTTTCAAATTATTGATTTGCTCTGCACAGAACCTACCTCTTCTAAACCCTGCCTAATATTCTCCTACTTTTGCATCCAGTCGTTTTTTAAATCTTCTGAGGAGTGCTGTGGAAAGAATTTTATCTGCTACAGAGAGTAAGGATATTTCCCTGTAATTATTGACGTCTGTTTTGTCGCCTTTCTCATGTAGCGGACTGATTAGTGCTATTTTCTAGTCGCCTGGTATCTTTTACTCTTCCCAAATAGTTTTCATCAGTTTAACTAGAGCCAGTTGTGTTTCTTTTCCAATATATTTTAAAATTACTGCTGTTATATTATCTTCTGCTGGTGCTTTTAAAATTTCCATAGAATTTAAAATTGTTCTTATTTCTTCTTCATTTGGAGGTTGGGTTGTTTCCTGAACTTCTTTAGGTTCACTAAATTACAATCTTTCTTATGGTTCCTCACAATTTAGTAATTTATCAAAGTATGTGACCAAGATTTTGTAGTTGTGATTGTTGTTCATACCAAGTAACCTTGGATACTAAGATCCCACTTAGTGGAAAAAGAAACTTAATTGACTTAGTCACTCCTAATTGAAATATAATGTGTTAAACATATTGCAATTTTCTTTTATTGATTAGTAATTTATCAGAAACTAACACACCACTTGTGAAATTAGTGTCTCCAAAACCATTTTTTTTCTACAAATATATGAATATGTTTTGAAAATATATTATTTGTTTATTTTAGGAAAAATGTTTTTATAAGACATAAGTTAGACACAGACCTTGACAAATATTATAAGATTCTACATGACACAGTGATCCCAGAATGTGCAGAAGTAATAAAGGAGATACCTGGTATTTCGCAGAGAGTGAAAGATGTAAGAAAATTTTCTAAGCCATGTTAAATTATTTTTATTTATAAATTCAACAAGTTATTTATAAAGTAATGTTTCGTAATTATCTAATACATAAGGGACAATCAAAGTCCGTTTTTTTCCAACTTGAGATTGCAGAGCCAACAGAGAGCATATCTGGCTGAAAGAATGTCTATATAAGGTATCTTGGTTATAATAGTAAGGAAAATATAGTTTCATATGTGTTATTACAATATAGTTTTTGGTCACAGACAATGCCGTATCTTAAATTCTAAGGATTTTTGTTACAATGTGACTAAGATCCTTCTCTCCAACGGCCCTTCCTTTGTTAGTAATATTATTTAAAACATAATTCAAATTGATCGATATAGTAAGTCAGTCCCATGTCCATTGTGTTACATTATTTTACATAAGAATGTGGAAGTCAAAATTGATAGCAATCATCACAATTATAATTGAACCAAAGTTGTCAACTTTGTACCTTAGCTATCTGGCATTGGGGTTTTCATGCGATTTTGTGATAGTCACATAGTGCATGCGCAAACCACTGCTACCCATAAACAGTTTTGTTTCAAACAGCTATTGGAGTCATGAAACGTGGCATTATGAGCAAATGAAATATAAATTATGTTTGGCGCAGTGTTATTAAAGAATTAGAGAGAATTTTTATTTCTATTACACTTAATTTCTGGAAAATATATTTTAAATTTAGTGTCAGTGCGATATAATAAATGATAATTCGCAAATAAAAAGGAACACTAATAGTCTAATGGGGCAATTTCAAACTGTAATAATATATTCATAATAGAAATGGTACGTATTTTCTACTGGCAGGACTGACTCGACCTCTCTGTCAGCACTTCCTTATCGCATCTACGCTACATAAATTATCCCTTTCTTGATTTGTCTGGTAAAATAATATGTCATATTAAATATTTGCAGTGTACAAAGTACAAAAATCCTTTCAGAACACTATTTATTTTTATTTCTATAAACGCAATGTAGTTTACGCTTGTTATTTTAAAACGATATCAATAACACTCTAATGTACTTATTTTGTGTGCCTGAAAAGTATCTGTATTAACAAATAGATGATTCTTTAGTTGTTATTTTCCAGATACTTTTTTCCGTGACTGTACATATCCGTGACGCTTGCGACAGGTTGTGGAAGTCCGCAACAAATTAGGGAAATACCGGAAATATTAATGTTTAAGTTATTTTGTGCGTGTATTTTTCAGTTTGAATAGAAATGAAATGTTATTAAATATTTAATGTTATATGTTATAAGTTTAATGTTAGCATAAATCATAGTGTATATTTCACTGTATAGTTCAAGGGATTCTTGGTAAGTAATAAAACAAATAAGCTTACTTACTACATCTACTCGAAGATTCTATTATTCAGTGAATAGGGTATGAAAAAATTTGTTAACAGTGTTCAATAAAACCATCACATTAATAAACATTGGATTTTGACGTCTCTTAAAGCCAATTTTAACAACCTACCTTAGTTTAATTTTAAATTTAACTTAAAAAAGATAGTTTACCAACTCTATAGAAAATTAAGATAAAACTACTTAAACGTCGGCTCTTTCTTTTGCAGTGTATCGTCTTTCCAAGTATAGTTTATAGTGAAGCTGAGCTTATCTAAATTTGGATTTACAGTAGGTTGGAATGAATATAAAACCTTAGTTAGTTGAAAATTGGTTTTGTACTTAGATTTAAAACACAAGTATCTTTTCACCTTCCTGTTATCCCAAATAAGCTACATTCTGTCCTCTTTTTTTATTTTATTCACTGATGAGTTATTTAACAATAATATCTTAATTCACTTAAGAAAAATTATTTGTTATTTAGACCATGTCAACACCAGGAGAAAAACTAAGCGGTTCCCAGAATCGGAAAAGAAAACTACGGCAAGAAAAAGAAGCTCTGAAATCTGGAGTAATAATGAAATCATAGTTAGGAAAAGAATCGCAAAAAGAAAATCCAGAAGATAAGAAGGATGAAGATGTAAAATCAGATTCTGAGTCAGAACCAGATTCAGGTTGTACACCTACTGCTGCTAAACTTTTATGTACCAATAACACAATTCAACAAATACAAGACTCTGAAGAAGGTACATCAGAAATGATAAATCCATGTTCACATCTAATGAAAATCACAGAAAATACAACAGAAACACAGAGATGTTGGTCTTTCCGCAGAAAGTAAAATTTCTCGCGTTATGAAAAGCGTTCTTGATCGTCTACAACAAGAAATATGTACACGATTAAGTGACCTTAATTTCAAATTTGGATTTCTACTAGACGTTGGGAATTTATTAAACAAGGAAGAATGTTGATAATGACCTTGAAATTTTTTTAAAAAATTTGGGTGAATTTTATAGTACAGATTTCAATGGAATAGAACTCTTTATCGAAATATGTGACTGCAAAATGTTACTCCGCAATAGAAAAGAAATTGAACCTAAAACTCCATTAGACTTTCTTACTTTTATAATCTCGTATGGAGAAGACGTTTTTCCAAATCTGAGAGTGGCACTTCAAATACTCCTGACTATCTCACAATCACTATCAATTGCTAGCTGCGAACGTTCATTCAGCAAATTAAAATTAATTTTGATATATCTACGTTCAACGATAGGAAAAGATCGCCTAAGGGATCTAGCATTTTTAAATTTGAAATGATCAACTTTTATGATATCATTGATAAATTTACTTCATCAAGGAAAATTCATACATAGTAATTAGTTTTATTAATGTATTATAATCATATTATTAATATATATATATATATATATATATATATATATATATATATATATATATATATATATATATATGTATCTCCTTAGAGATAATAAATATTTACTTTTTTACAGTTTTAAAACTGCGTGTTTTTAAAATATTTCTTTTTAAATATGTAAAATAAATAATCTTTTGAACTAATTCTAGATGATCATATAAATTTCAAAATTTAGTCTTGTTTTCTCAACTAAATTTTTTGTCTCAAATTTAAAGCCTAGCTTCAGTCTATGACTTTATTTATTTTACTTTCTTTCTTTATTAATTTGTGAGTATATTTTACAACTGATATTAGATGGTTTTCGATTGGGGAGAGGGGCGCTAAAAGGATATTGTGCCCCCGACGGGAGCTAAGCTCGCTACGCCACTGCAATAGTTCCCACTGTTTCCATCCCAGCTTCTCTTTCTCTCATATCTTGCGAGAAATGAAGAGATGGGCTCAGAACGGCATAAGAACTCCCCATAGAATTATAAGAACGATTAGACGAGCCATCCCAAGCACAGTCCCGTGTACATAAGTGTTCTATTTATTTTTCACCAACAATAACAGGTAATCTTTTATTCTCTGACGTAAGTCAGAGTAAGAAGTAAATCAATGAACTACTGACGAAAATAGTTTGCAAAGTTTAGTCGTGTCTTATCATGCATAGCGATTAAAATGTGCTGGATGTTGCTGGCAATGTTATTTGTATTGTGGCCTTTAAAATAATTCTAGATAGTCCTTCAAAATTATTTTGCAAAAACAATTTCATTAAGGATTTCTTTTTAAGAACCAAGAAATATTAGGATTTTCCAAAATGCAATGGCTTTCCTTAACCCAAGTTTTTCATGGCCTCCCTGAATATTCCTATGCCAGAGGTCCATTCCTCATGTTCTCTCCAAACCCACTTCCCCTCATGTTTTCTTCTATTTCTATCTTCCATAGAATTCTTGGCCTACCACTATCTATATACTTTCCCTAGAAGCCTTCCATCATACATTCTTAGTTAAGTTCCTTATCAGTTTAGAGATTTTTCTCAATCTCCTCCTGGATATTTTTTCACAGTTCCATTTTTTCTTTAATTTTTTTTTATATTTTACTTTTTCACTCCTTGAGATGCCTGTTGCTCTTCACCAATAGCCATCTCAGAAGCTTCTTCCAGAGCTTGGCCTTTATTGTGCTTGTTTCCACTCCATAAGTTATTATAGTCTATACAATGCTTTTAGATATATTTATAATTGTTTTAGTAATGCTATTCCTATTCCATAATATTGAATTTTGCATAAAAATATATTTTTATTTTTTTTGCCTTCTGTCATTCTGTTTGTAATTTCCATCACAGAAGTCATTCTTATCAAGATACTTAAAGTAATTAATTTTTTTTTTTTTTTTTTTTTTTATATACTTCCCCACTGGGGGGAATTCCTAGTATATTACATATAAATATAATAAATGTTGGTAATTTTGTGTGATGCGTGATTCCTACTAAGTCCTTTTGTGTAACTTACTCTCTTAAATTTATGATTACTATCTAGTTTGGAGTTTCAAATCATTACTAAATCAAGGTCTTTAGTTATAATACTTGTTAGCTTCTGAAATAAGGAGTAGTAGTGACAATTTGTTCTTTTTTTTATTTTTTTTTTCTCCAGTGTATATCATATACAACCCCAACATTTTTCGAAGGTTGGAACTACAACATAGAATTAGTTTATAAAATGGTGGCAGAGGAACATCACCAAACAGAAGAGAATTTAAAAAAAATAAGAGTACTTCGAGCTCTGCAAGATATGGTAAATTTATTAACTGTTAACGTAGTTACTTTTGTTTAGTAATATAAATTTTACTTAAAGATACTGAACTAAATACACCCTATCCTCCAAATACCACTTTTTTAACCACCCACTATCTATCCAGATCCATAAAACTGTCAATAGCCACTTTTTAGTTATATAAAATAGGAATGATAACATTATTATCATTATTATTTGTTATTTCATTCTTTATAATATTATTTTCTTTTAAGGCTCTGAAGGCCCTTGATTGCATATTATTTTTTATCCTTAACCCTTTTCAGGGCAAGCATACATATTTAAAAATAATTATATTAACTGTGTTTTTTTCTTTTTATTGGTTTAAAATTAAAAAATCTTTTTAAAAAAAAATTATTTCTTTTCATTTTTTATAATTTCTTTTTTTAAACCTCATTTAATGTTTTTTAATGATGGGGTCCCTCCAAAGAATCTATCAAGCCATGGTATACTGTGGTACAGTAAGCCCTGAAAAGGGTTAAGGGATTTAAGGTCCCAGAATATATAAAGAACTTTTTTTTTGTTAGATCTCAGAAAAGAAAAAGAACATTAACTAGATCAAACATAATGGCCTTTCCTCAAAATACCTTAGTAGGGGTTTACCTATACTTAGCGGTCTCTGATTTAGAATAGATAATATTTAAATAGTATTCCTAAATAATTTCTTTTGACAAGTTCAAAGAGTGCTATATTATGAACAAAGCAGTTCATTACTCTTATTCCAATTAATTGTTATGTACGGTTGCAGTGTTACTCAATGATAGGTATACTAGATGACATCACTGACAAAGGAGAGTACAGAGTCGGTAAGAAGATTTGGGGTGCAATATGTGAGGGAGGCCAAGAAGCTGCAATCCATGACACTTACACTGTGAACTACTTGATTACCTGTATTCTTAAGCGCCACTTTAGATATGATCCTGGCTACACTAGAATGTTGGAAATATTTTCTTATGTAATATGATTTTTCAGCTTTCTATATTTTAATATGGTATTTTTTGGTGGTATTTACATCATTTTTTTACGTTTATTAGACTAATGGCACAATGGCAATAGGACAAACTCTGGATGTACTGGGCAGATCTAACTTTAATTACAATGATGATATCTGGAAATGCTGCATTAATTACAAAGCAGGAAAGCCATTTAGCACTGGACCGGCATTGGGTCTGCTTCATGTAAGGATCTTAAATACATTATTTATCTGTGAGTTGCATTAAGTCATCCAATCAAAAACCTATATAAATTAATTATATATATTACACTCCCCCAATCAACCTATAGATCTTATCCATAGACATCTTCTTTAATCCTACCAGCTACTACTTCAGTGATTCATTTATAAAACATTTTTCAAGAAAAAAAATCAGGTATTTTCTTACTTTTACATATAAATATGCCCACTGCCTCAACTACTGATTTCTGAGTCACATTTCAACAATTTCTTTCTTCCTATGTATCTTTTAAAATTCTTCAACTCTACTAGGATTTTCCCAGTTTCCAATCTCAGTCTTTGTATTTTTTTTTTTTTTTTTTTTTTTTTTTTTTTGGGGGTGTCCATCTTAAACTTTTGCGTAATGGCCTCACTCATAAACTTACATTGTATCCTTTTCACTGATTTTAAATTCATAAACCAATTTCAGTGAAGGTGTCATGGTTATCTGGGTTTTTTTTTTTTTTTTTTTTTTTTTTTTTTTTTTTTTTTTTTTTTTTTTTTTTTACTATGAAATTTGTATTTATTCCCTTCAGCTCTCACATTTTATTTAACCCCTTCTTATTTTGTCTACTTGACTATTCAGATATTTCATATCTATACCTATAATCCTGCTGGATGAGTAGATATTGATCTAAATAATGAAGCTTACTTGAAAATACAGAACTATGGTGTTTATTTTCCAAAATAATAACAGCCAATTTTCAGTTGTTTCCTCTAAAATTTATAATAGTATAACTTTAGACTCTAACTCAAAATTTCAATATGAAGAAAAATGTCCAATAAATTAAAAATGAAACTGCAAATATATCTCCTAATGTAAATACTTGAAAATATCTATATTTATTATATTGGCAACATTTCTTGGCTAAGCCATATAATATACTAGCATACCCTATTGCCCATTATTTATTGTTACAGTCCAAGGTAGTAACTAGGATCGAGGACTGCTCAGGCAACAAATGGGCGGCCCAGGCCCTTGGCCAGGTAAAGCCAGAGGAGGCTAGATCCACCCCTCAACAAAAGCATGTAGTCGAGAGAGGGTTGGAGTGTTTGATGAGGGTTTAAATTGGCCAGCCTCCTGTCTAGTCAGTCTGTAGTCATGTGGCAGTGACCAGTGAGTGATAAGTGAGTCGAGTGGCAGTCGTCAAGGAGTCCTCAGTCTGTCTGAGGCTGTGACTGTCCAGTGGCAGTGACTTGGTATTGCAGTCAGTCATGAGTCAGCTATGTGTCAGTCAGTATTCAGTGATGTGTCAGTCAGTGATCAGTGAGTGAAGGAGCAGTCATCAGGGAGTCCCCAGTCAGTTAGTCACTGACTGAGGCGTTGACTGTCCAGTGGGAGTGACTTAGTATTGGCGTCAATCATGAGTAGTATCATGTGTCAGTAAACTTAGTAGTGGTAAGCCTGTGTCAGTGAAAGTAATGACATTCTCTGTGTGTCAGTGTAATAGAATCATATATACAATTGTCAAACCTTGCATTAAGTTATTCAAGATAAGGACTACCCCAGTATTGTATAATATAGAACTTAGTATATTTAGATATAAGTTAGACCTAAGTCATAATTCCTATTGTAAGCTTATATTAGATTAAGAATCTAGATGTTTGATTAGCTATACCCCCTGTGGCCCCCTGTAACATTATTAATGAATCCAACATTAAAAATTAAAAAAACAATAGTGAAGGGCTGTTCACATTATGTCCATATAAATTGTATTATATAAATATGATGTGAACTTTAAGATAATTGAAAAAAAATAAAAAAATCATTTTTTTATTTTTTTATTTAAAGCCCTATTTGTTTTCTTATTATTATAAAAACCCCATCACAACTAACAACACATGAAGGGTCTTACTATAATCATATTAATTATTAGGAGAAGTTAACATATATTTGTATCGTAAACGAACTACATAAATCAAAATATATTATTATTTTTTTCCGTTGGAGAATTTTATTCAGATCACTTCTATGTTTTAGGCTGGAATAACCTGTGATGACCTGATACAGAAAACTATGAATATATTCGAATACTATGGACATCTGCTCCAAGTATGGGTATGTGAGTATTTGTAATAATCTATTATATATTTGTCAAATACCACTCACTCACTTAACACGAAATCTCAGAAACCACCGAACGGATTGGAATGAAATTCGATATGTAGATTCCTCTAGGGCCGTAGGTGCTCGCTAAGAAAGGAATTTTAAAAAAATCGGCCTGGATCGCGGCTAATTTGCGAAAAATGCGATTTCAATTTTTATTGGGTGAATAATAAAAGATTAATTATCATATGGTATTTGGATATAAGCTAAGTTAAAAAATAGGTTAGATCTTTAAGCCGCAAAATTTGACCACCGTTTAAGTTCCTTATAGTTGTAAACAAACAAAAATACGGTCGATGTCGAAACCTTATAATATTGGTACTTTCTGTGAACTCATGGTAGCTGCAGAGGTTACTTACAACTTACAAGTTTGAGTTGTTTTGTGAAGAGAAGCTATTAAAAGACTTATGTTAAAGAGGAGGTTAAAAGACTTATGTTCTCTGGTGATGACGGTGGTGTAAGGCCAGTTCGATGTAGGGACAAAAAACAGATAAGAATAAATAGTTCTACCAAGTGTATCGCAAGTGTATAACAAGTGTTTTGACAAGTGTATCATGATATCAAACCGTAGCGGAGGGGGATATTTTCAGCTAGTAAATAAATAAAATAAATAAATAATTATTAAATAAATATAAATAATTATTTATTTGTAATAATATTAATGATTATTATAAATTCAGTAAATTAATGAATGGTCTATATATCTTATATTTAAATTCTACTTATTTTATTTCACCATAAAAAAAAAGTAAGTGAAGATTTTTTTTTTTTTTTTGTAAGAAGAATAAATAATCGTTGCCCAAATAGCTGAAATTAATTACCAATGAATTATAATAATGAATAATGAAAATTACCATCTAATTCTACAAAACTAGCCATCTGATTGTACAACTAATCATTACATTGTTCTCCATCAAAATACTCCCTTCAACAAAAATGTTGATTTCTTATGTTTTGAAGTGTGCTGAACACGAATCTGATTTCAGAAAATCTCAATCAGGCACCATTTTTTTGCCAATTTGTGTTTTAGGTCGAAAAATGAGATGTTTTTTGGCATTTAAAGGATTATTATATCATTGAAAGCTTTAGTAACAAATTAAAAAACCTATTTGATTTTGAAACTTTTATAATGTATTGAATAATGAAAAAAAATTGGAGAGCATTATTAGTATTAGGCTTTGTTGTATGAATGACATTGTTGTACACATTAATTATGTTCAGGTTTAAATATTATTATTTTATATATTACTGTTTTTCACCAAAAAAAATTGTTATAAAAATATATGAAAAAAGTGCTATTTCAGTTACTTTTTTTTAAGCAACCTCCAATGTCTAAAAAATGGAGCTTTTATAGTTATATATATATTTTTTTTTTGTGGCTATTGATTCGAATTCAGCACATTTGTAAATATAAAATTCACAAAAAACAATCATGGGAGTGTAAAAAAAAAAAAAAAAGCAAATGAAATTTTAAAAAAACTTGCTATTTCAGGTTTTTCGAAAATAACGTCTATTATCTCAAAAATAATGCTAGATAGAATGTTTTGGACTTCAGATTTGAATTCAGCATACATGAAAATATAAAAATCTGGAACAATTTCTCAAAGGGGTGTTTTTTTTTTTTTTTTCTAGAGCAGGGCATTCCACCTCATCCACAAGCAATAATTTAATGAAAAAAAATTTGGGATAGTTACTTTTTCTATAATTCAGTGATGAGGATACGTAGAAATTAAATTGCTGACCTCATATTATTGGTGTCTAAGCATATGTAGCAACTGCAAAAAAAAAAATCATGATATATCGATATTTTTAGTCACCAATAGATTGTGTATCAATATTAATTGCTCTAAATATCATCAATATAAAATATTAATATTTTTCTGATGATACCCATCCCTAACCAGCAAGATCAAATTATAAATTTAGTTTTCTTTGTTAAAATGTTACACTGATCTCAAACAAATAAACATTATAATTAGATATTTCTCTTATAGTTACTTTACTATTTATTTCTAATTTTGAACATTTCTGTTTCCATATTATTATCCTTCCTTTGAAAGAGACTAATAAATTTCCACTTATCATATCTTCTTTTTGATTGGCAGAAATATTATAAATGGTACAAAAATGCATTATCTGGGCCTCTGCCATTCTTTCTTGTGCAAGAGCTTTATATACATATATGATATTTAGAAGATTTCGTGCATATACTCGTAGGTCATTTCGTGCATCTTAGATTAGGTCTTCCTATTCTTGTTTTAGGTTTGAAAAAGAACTTCCCTAGAATTTCACAGCGATCCATTCTTGCAATAAGTCCTCTTTCAACCGTTATGAATGTTTCAAGATTGTAGCTATAAGAATAATTAAGGTGGCCCATATCTAAAAGACTGAAATCACAACATAGAAAATTTTCTTCATACGAGGATAATTCATACTTTTTTTTTTCAACAGTGTCGATATTTTTATTTTATTTTGTATCTTTTGTTATCATTTTAATAAAGCTTATTCAAGAAATATTTGTTGTTCACTATAGCAGCTTTATATATTTGGGATACAACACATAGGAATAAAATTTTCTTTTAAATATTTTCATTTTAACAGTTTGTTCTTTTGTTTTATATTACAGGATGATTTTATGGAATTCTATTCAGTGAAGGAACAATCGGGCAAAGGACAATGTGATAGCAACTGCAATGTAAATTCCTGGGCAACTGTAACAGCTATGAGGCTCTTTAATGCTGCCCAAGCAGAAGAGTTTAAAGTGAGAACCTGATTTCAATTTTCCTGTAAAAAGTAACCTTTATTAACTATTTGAGAATATGAAAGGACAGTAATAGGAATAGGACAGCTGTGATTCTATAGCCCAAATCCCTTTAGCATCAGCTATCATCCCTTATTTTCTCCCACTTTAACTATGGTTTCCTGTATCATTAAGAGAGGCTATTGTATTATTAAGAGAGGGGGCTTTAGCTGAAAGGCTAAAGATGAGACTAAAAAGAAATATGCAAAATATAAATTGGTGATTGATGCTGCTCTTATGGTGTGCCTCACTCCTGGACCTCAGATGATTTAGTTACACTTTTATGGGGAAGAATGCCTGTGAAGCCGGGCTCCACTCCTCTTGTCAAGAATGATCTCCTTACACTTTTCTCCTCAGTGGCTAGAAATAGCTTTACCAAAAATTGGGTGTTGGAAGTGCATCAAATGGTCTGTTCTTACTTTTGGAAATGGGAAGAATGGATGGAGGATGGTGGACGATAACCTTTAAGGACTATCTCGACACCCCTCGGTGCACTAAGTGTCAGGGTTACAGTCACACAAAAGCCACTTGTACAGCTGATGTTCCAGTCTGCATTTGGTGTGCATGTAGCGGTTATATAATAAAGATTGCTTGAAAAAGAAAGACCTGGAAAGCCCTTCCTGCATAAATTTTGAGCGAGCAAATACTCCTGTTGGTTAAAGGAAGCACAAGGTAGGCAGTTGGGAATGCCCTGTGCACCTAAAGTGGTCTAATGAGGTAGTGAAAAGAACCTTCTGTGAATAAAATCACCATCCTTCAGTTTAACATGGGTCATTGGTGTCTTGTCGCAGATGGGTTGCGATCTCTCGCCCTACACTATGATATTACGGCGGTCCAGGAACCGAGCTGCCATGGGAACAAGGTTGTTGGATTTGGCTTTACTTCGAGAATAATAGCCCTGAGCAGTGGAGAGAAGAGGCTCAGGGCTGACATAGTCATTATCAACCCGAATCTTGATGTAATGGTTCTTGAGCAGTATACCAGAGCAGATAGTATGTGGCTTGTTACATCAGGTGTGGTAACATTGGTTTCACCCTAGTATCGGTGTACCTTCTCGACGGAAATAATAATCTTGAAGATGGTATATCTGCTATGAAAGCGATCACACGAAATCCCAAAAACGCGATTGTTTGCTCAGACACTAATTCCTGGAGCACTGTCTGGGGATCCAATCGAACTAATAGGAGAGGTGCTAGTCACTGAGTTTATAGCTAGAAGTCAGATAGTAGTTGTTAATGATCCCTCTACCACTATGTATAATCATGTATATAATGCATTTGTGTAGGCTTGGTGATTTGCTTGAGTTTTGCCGTGTAATGTTCCATTTATTCACCAAATCTTTTGTAATTAGCGCCCTGAGATGTGAGATCAGAGCCTTGCTGTAAGAAGCCGGTAGCTCACTCCTTGCTGCCTCTTTGGCTAATCGGTCAGCTCTTTTGTTGCCCTCCTCCCCAGCATGCCATTACACCCATTTTAGCCTAACAGATTCTTTTAAGGTCATTAGTTTAAGAATATTTTTCCTCATTTCCTCCGTCAGTGGGTCATGTATGTTTATGTTACTTAAAGAGTGTAGAACGTTCATGTTGCCAGTATGAATGATTATGTTAGAAAGAGAATGTGAGGGATTTGCAAACAGATATTCAAGCGATTTTAATATAGCTAGTTTCTTGACTTGATTGTTAGAACACCACGGATCAAGTTTGTATTTCTGTTCTATTATGTTCCCTTCCCTATCATTACTGAACCAAGTGCAGCCTTTGTTATCTTCATCCTTCCTAACGTCCATGTATATGCCTGTGATGTCTATGTTATTTGTTTTCTTTTGGTATTAGATATGTACATATGAACAGAGGTGAAGCCATAATTTAGAATTAATGGGAAGTTCTATATCGTTATGTGTTAGATGTCTGAAGTCAGTTTGTAGTTTTTTAATGTTAAACAATTCTATTTTTTCCTCTATTTTTAAATTGATTGGTAATAGTCTAGCTAGAAGGATAGCTGCCTCAAAGGAGAGCCATACCTATATTTAATACAACAATTACATACTTATATTTAATACAACATGCCTATATTTAAAATTTTATAGTTTTTACATTAACGTTTACATAGGCTTTATTAGGTGATGAGGTTGTCATCAGCATCATTTCTGTTTGGTGGTCTTTCTGGGGCATGGCCCCTTCTTCTTAGGTTGAAGTGCTCTAATTTTTTAAAAATAATACTGAGTATATGAATAAGTATCTTTTTTGATACATCTGGAATATATTTATGCATATCTACTAATTCAGCCAGGCATTATTAGTCATTGTTTTTTATTATGGTTTATTAGTTTTGATGTTTATTTTAATAAGTTGTTGGCTATTTCAGAGAAGGTTATGTTTATTTTAATATTCTTTAACCGGCATTGGTCGCTAGGTGAGCATTTCCCTCACCCTTCTAAAAATTATTTAATAGGTTCGTCAGAGTTTAACTTTCATCACTGAATCTCAGTATAGCTGAGTTTAGGACATTTGCAAATAAGAATATTCAGTTTCTAAGTAAAACGAATGCAGGTGTCCAGGATATTGGGAGATTTGTACTGAAAATTGCCATGTCCTCACTTCTCAGTATCAGATTATCTCTCGTGCAGTTTATTCATGACATTTTACTGAGCAAGTTTTCTAGTTTCTTTCGATTGATTAATGATTATTTGGGTTCAAAATTAGTCGTGGATCTAAAATTCTTGAATTGTTGGATAAAGAGCCAGTTGAGAAGATAAATTGAAAGTAATTAGTTGAAAAATCGCCGTGAATTGTATTTATATTATTTTTCAATCATTTACTAGGAATCTGAAATTTTTACTATTCCAGATTCTTGTTTGTGGCTTCTCGAGGCAATACAAAATAGATCTGGTATAAGTCTGCCGAAGAAATATAAAAAGGAAAAATGAAAAGAAATAGTAAAAAGTGCCTAAGTGAATGTCCCAATTCACAATGAACATACTAAATATATTTGTAATAATTGTATAGAAATAGAAGAAAATGATCTAGCTGATGAAAAACACATTATTATGTAAATAGTAAAATATTTAATTTTTGTTTGGTTTTTTTGTTGTTTTACAATAAATCTTTGTAAAAATATAATTTTAATTCTTATACTCCATACTACAATTATTGATACATTATGATGACATTTATTTACCATTTGTACATATTTGGTAACATAAAACTGCATTTAGTTTTATATGAAAATCAACGAAGTGAGGGAAATGCTCTACCTAGCGACAAATGGTGTACCAGATCGGCTAGCAACCAACGCCGGGTTAATAACACCATTTTCTGTTACTAGTTACATAGTCAATTATTACTTTTTTAATGGAAATACTCAATCAATAAATCAAATGCAACCACAAGTTGTAGCACTGTCAAAAAAATTTCATCTTTTAGAGAGAGGTTAATTAACTTTTATTTATCATTTCTGTTTGTTTTCTATTAGTAGCAAGTTTTATGATTTTTAATACATGCTTACTTGGTCACTTAAACAAACTTTGCTGTTACGAAGGTATAAAACCATACATATATGTATCAAATTTTAAATAATATATGAAATAATTTTTCTAATAAATGAAATCCCATAGCATATATATATATTGTTATTAATGTTTGAAATATAACTCTATAGGCCTGCTATGGATCCAGCGATCCAGATAAAAAATCTAGGGTGCGTGCTTTGTTCGATGAGGTGAATTTACCAGGAAAATACTTGGACCATTTGGAGGAAATTCGCATGACCGTCGAAAAGGATATCAGCAAACTTCCAAATGCCAGAATACGTAAAGCCAGTACTAGCTTCTTGGAATATTTAGTTGGCGAAAAATGTCATGATGTTCAGCAAGATGGCTTACAAGCAATGTAATTTTGCAAAGAGACTACACTTAATCTTTGATGATTTCCAAATATATCATAAATCTAAAACTGTTTTAATCCATTTCCTTCATGCATAACATTGATAACTTCATAGTTACTTAAACATATAAAATAAAATGTTATCCTGTAGCACCTCTCAATGAACTGATAAATCGAGAAATGATATGAAAAATTGGCTTTGACAGACAACATCGTTCATGAAAGGAAGATCAGAGAAGTAAATCAAATAATCAGGACTGGGGTTACTTTTATATAACAAAAGTTTTAATGAAAACTTTATATAACTGAAAAGTTTTTAATGAAACAAAACTAAAATTTTCCTTAATTAATAATAAAGAAAAGTCCAGTCAAGTAAATAAATCTTAGTTGTTTTTAAATAACAAAGAATGTGCAATATTTTTACTATTTTAAATAAAAAAAAACAGTCCGCTCAAAACACTCATAACACTGCCTGAGATATAGTGGTTTATTCAGGCAAAGGCAATTTCAGAAACAATTTATGATTCTAATTTATTTTTACCAACTTATTTTCCTTAATTAATAATAAAGAAAAGTCCAGTAAAGTAAATAAATCTTAGTTGTTTTTAAATAACAAAGAATGTGCAATATTTTTACTATTTTAAATAAAATCTCAGGAATCTAAACAAAACAAAAAAAATATCATTAATTAATTTAAATTATATACTAATTGTAAGTATCTTTCTTTCTTTCTTTTTTTAAGGAAATTTATTCTTTTCTTTTTTTAAACTGACCTAAGTTCTATACAGATGATACAAGTAGAGGACTCAAGGCCAAAGAGAAGTTAGCCAAAGGAAAATTCACAGTGGGCAATTTATACAGTGGCACAAAATGGATTCCTCTTTTCTCGAGCTTCTAGAACTTGTTTGTTTAAAAATTTTAAATGTTATTTAATACAGTAAGGAGGATACCTAGTGACTTGAAAGCTTTAAGGATATTTCATTATTTGTATCTCATTCCCAAAAGAATAAAACTGTTTCTGTTATTATAAGATCAAGAATATGATTTTGACATCAACACAATTTCAAGATTCTACAAGGTTTTTTCATTTTTTTTGTAACAACTATTTCATTTGGAAAACCACTGTAGTATCTTGAAACATATTGAAAAAAAACTATAGGATAAATATAAAAGAAAATTCATATTAAAAATTTACAAGTACTTGAATGCTGAATTTTTAAATATTTTGGTTTATAATATTAGGATTAACAAAAAGTTTTTAATTTTTATTTATTTTATTACTTTCCGCATCTACTACATCTATGAGTCATTAGCGGCTAATATAATATATATATATATATATATATATATATATATATATATATATATATATATATATATATATAGAGAGAGAGAGAGAGAGAGAGAGAGAGAGAGAGAGAAAGAGAGACTTGCTCACAGAATTAAAAAACATAAGAACATAAGAAAAACATATCCAATCTATTTAAGTAAATACATTAATCAAAAAACAAAATTATACAAATTTTGTATAGGTGTATTTTGTATTGTGGGTCAAACATATACAGTCGCTAAAAAAAGTATTGGCAAAACATTTTTAAAGGTTTAAAGCAAAAGAACAAGAAAATTAGTTTCAATGATATATGTATTTAAACGAAAAAATTTTTTATAATAGTATCTCATGTGATTTTTTTTTTTTTTTTTTTTTTTTTTTTTTTAAATAAAGAATTCTTTTAATAATAATATGTAATGAAAAATTAACTAACCAAATTCTAGTCTCTAGAGATATTTTTTGCCATTTTTCTACCCAAATTGCTATTAATGTTTTCCTTTATGTAATATTCCTTTTTTGAATATTTACGTCCAAAAACCGCCACAAAATCTGTATGGGTTTCATATCCAGGCTTTGAGGAGGTTTTCTGAGTTGATTCAGAACATTATAATTATGTGTACCTTAAGCATGGCGGTGGACATGTCATGGTTTGGGAACATATATTTATTAATATGTGCAGCAATAATACTGCTGCTATGAAATACTTTGGAATAATTTTAGCACGTTGTCCAACAGGTAATGAAATAATTATTGAAATTTTGTTGTAACTATTGTTTTATCGCCATTACATTCGAAAAATAGATTATTATATTGTCAGTTTATAAAATACTGGAAGGTATACAGTTTGGATGGCTGATCGTACGGACTCGACGAACTTCATTCTAGAAAGTTCTAAATAAATGTAGAACCAATTATCAAAAATGTAGATTAAAAAAAAAAAAGTTTAAAATCAATATATTTACTTTTGATATAGATACAAACTTAACGAGTGATTTGATGGATTAAGGAGATGATTTAACTATTCATGGTTTGACAGTGACGCCATAGATATTATCCAATAGTTATTCTGAAGTCACACCAAGTGCTGTTCAAAAGCTGAAAGTACAATCACTTGATAAATTGCTTAGGCGAATGGAAGTATCAATCGTTAGGTGATAAAGAAGTCGGAGCCCATGAGTTCATCCATCTTAGGAGGAGGGAGGGGGGGGTGCAGCCCATCAGCACTTCTTCTTCCCAACCTTCGTCACATTTCGTTTACTCCGCTAATGCTAAAAGCGAAAAGGTTTTCTTCTGTAAGTGGAAATGTTGACTTTAAGGATTATTTTATTCATTTTGAACTTATCAATGGATTATTATTGGAACACCATAACCATGTAGATTAATCTAATTGTTTAACCATTATTGCACTTATTAAACTTATAGTTATATACACTCAAGAGCAAAAAAAATAGGACACTTAGATTTGGTCTCATAATTTTGTTAAATAAGTTGTGAAGCGGCACAGAAAAAAATGCTTTGCGATAAATACATACATTCCTGTCTTGAAAGAATGTGAAATTGATTTTAAAAAATAATTCCTATAATTGAAATTTGGCAAATTCTACTTCTGTGTTATTTATTTAATTGTTTTAATTTCTTTTATGCCTGACAGGATTAACACCTTTCGTTGTGAAAGAGTGGAAAAACCAGCTATTAGAAGAATATCCCTTGTCAGAAAACCTGATAAAAATGAAGAATAAAGTTTTTTAAAAATGTGTTAATTTCTTATTTCTTCTTTATTTTATACTTTTTTGTTATTGATTAATAAAAATTATTCATTTGTGACAGATTTTGTGTTAATAACTTATAAATAAACCATTTCTTACCATAAATTAAAAAGGTTAATGTATTTAACAAAATTATGAGACAAAATCTGAGTGTCCGGTTTTTTTTGCTGTTGAGTATAGTTGTAAGTATTATAAAATGCCTATGGAGTTTTGAGATTCTATTATTAATTTAAAATTAAACCTACCATGACGGGTCAAATGACCCTTTTCGGATTTTTTGGCAGAAGTTCTTGGAAACAATTCATTAAAAAAAAAATAATAATAAATAAAAATATGAAAATCGAAATAAAAATTAATAATACACATTAATAATTGAGATATTGTTGTAGTAATATGTACACATGAAATGTCGGTAGGATTAGTGTTAATGTTAAAGTTTATTAAAATAATGATTTATTGTTACATTTACCTGACCGGTTTAATTCTGAACGGGAATTGAACTTGTGTAAATGAGTCATTCTTGAACAAGAAAGATTAATTTATTTTTATAATTTTTCATTAAAAATAAAATGTAATAAAATATTTTTTATGGGTATGTTTAAAAATATTTGCCCCTTGGAAAATAACTTATTCATTGGCACACTTGCTAAGGCCTCCATAATCCATGATCCATTCATAGTTAGAAACGAAACTATCAAAGATAAGAAGTATTAATTCTGTACCTCCGAACCAGAAGAGCGTAAGTCACACTAGGCTAACTTTTCAGAAGAATAACCTAAGTGGACTTATGTTTGTCTGGCACAATCATAGGTAAGGACTTACGTTATTACAACCCTTAGAAAATAGAAAAGGCGATTTTTCAAGGAACTTAAGTAGTTATGGCTTGATGTAAAATAAAATTCTACATACAATGGTACAATAATCTGAAAATTGTAAAATTTGGACTTCAGGTTCTGAGGTACAGAATTAATCTGTGATTCAACGCAGCTGCGACAGAGACAATACCTATCGTAAAACTGGTAATAAAATCGATTGATAATTAAAAATTAAAAATTAAATCTACTTATAGTTAAAATCGATCAAACTTGAAAATCGAATAATTAATTAAAGTCCATCCATAGTTGTAAAAGAGAATATCAAATTTTATATTAATATGGATTAATATAATTGTAATAATATTTTTTTTTTTTAACATAATAACTTTATTCACAACTGTACACAATGGACAACCAGGGAATGTGAAATTACATTGATACAACAGACATGATCAGGCATGAGGGAGTCAGCACCCAGTGGTACAATCTCCAGGCGTGAAACTAAATTATTAGCGATTAGACTAGGAGATCCCTCATCCACTTCCTTTTCAGCCTCCGTTGAGTTATGTCTGGTATCTGTACTGTTGCCATATTATGTATCTGTTTGTTAGTGTGTCCACGTAGTTTCTCATGAAATTGTCGATAAAGTTTATGAATATGGCTCTTAACTGTCGGAGTACGTAAGTCTGTATGTAGTATATCGTTTGACACATAAGGAGGGGAGTCTGTTATCAGTCTTAGGAATTTAGATTGAAATGTCTGTATTTTCTGAATATGTGTTCTTTTGGCCGGTCCATAAATTTGCGATGCATACGTCCAGATGGGTTTAATCAAGTAACTGTAAATGTTAAGCTTTTGTTTTAAATGTAGTTTTGAGAGTCTGTGAAGTACTGAGTATAGAAGTCGCAGTCTTAACTGTAACGTCTGTTTTTTTGTCTTGACGTGTGGGCCCCATGTCCCATGGCCCCATGTCAGTCTTCTATCAAGCGTAAGTCCTAAGTATGTTACTTTTTCAGTTTGATGTAAAGGTTGGTTGTCAATGTAAACAGGCGGGCAGGTCTTGCGTCGTAGTGTAAATGTAATATGAAGGGATTTGTCATAATTAAGTTTTATTTTCCATTTCTTACACCAAGTTTGAATCTCGTTGAGGTTGTGTTGAAGTGTTAAGGTGGCTTGTGTAGGGTCCGCGTCTCTAGTCATGATTGCAGTGTCATCTGCGTAAGTAGCAGTTAACACGTTATTGTTCGTCGGTATGTCATAGGTATATACTAAGTATAGAAAAGGTGCTAAAATTGAGCCTTGAGGGACTCCTGCTAAAATAGGTTTGATGGAGGAGATATCTGAGCCCTGGCGAACAGAGAAAAAGCGGTCTGAAAGAAAAGATTGTAAGATAAGGTAGTAAGTGTGTGGTAGTAACGGTTTCAATTTTACTAGTAACCCCTGGTGCCATACTCTATCAAAAGCCTGGGAAACGTCCAAAAACGCCCCAGAAACGTAAAGTTTTAGTTCTAAAGCAGCGGATATGTAATCTGTGACTCTATGTAACTGTTGTGTTGTTGAATGATATGAGCGGAATCCAAATTGGTGATCAGGTATTGTATTTAATTCAGTCAGTAATTTAGTAATACGGTCCAGTAGTAATTTTTCAAGTATTTTAGAACAGAGCGGTAAAAGACTAATAGGTCTGTAGGAAGAAGGTGTGTATTTGTCTTTGTTCGGCTTATTAATCATTAATATCAAGGAATGTTTCCATTGTAAGGGAAATTTCGTTGTTCTGAGAATGGCGTTATAAAGGGTTGTAAGAAAGCTAATGATTTTCTGGGTAGTTTTTGGAGTACCTCAGCTGTGATGAGATCATAACCAGGAGCTTTATTTTTTGGTAATTGCTTGATATGGTTTTGCACTTCAGTAGGAGTGAAAGGTTTAGGAGGAAGTGACATTGGTAGGGGTGAGTCTAAGATTGTCTCTAAATGTTCCTCTTGGAGTGCGTCAGTTAAGTCATCATGTGGTCTAAATAGAGTTGAAAGATAATCGGCAAAAATTTCTGACTTTTCTCTCTCGCCAAGATCCGCTTCGGTTTTCACTGAACAGGGTACGGTCCTTAATCCTTTCGTCACAAATATGTCTAATATGTCAGGCTTCTTGTGTCTAGAATTTGGTAAGTAAGTTGGTTGGTTGGGAGCAAGTACGTCTAATGACAGTCGATGAATAACAGATCTAAGGTTCCTACCTCTTGGAGTGCACAGTCGCGAACCCCAGTACTGATGTTTTGCATTATAGTCCCCTCCAGCTAAAAAACGAACTACCAAGAGCTTCAAAGATTTTTGTAAACATTTGCTCTGTAATTATGTACTTTGGGGGGCAATAAATGGCAGCTATCGTCACGTTCTTGTGTTTGGTCTGTAAGTGTATTCCTGTGATTTGTATCTGAGGAGTAGAGTCAAGATGAATGGAAAAATGTTTTAGTGTCGATTTGATTGCAATGGCAGTACCTCCGTGTGCAGTGTTGTCAGGATGGTCTGTTCTGTATAAAGTATATCCAGAGATGCTAAGTTTATTTCGAGGTGTCAGATGTGTTTCCGTCAGTAAGGCTATGTCTGTGCGTTTGTGATGGAGGTGTATTTCTAATTCAGTCTTTCGTTGTATAAGTCCGTATACATTCCATAGTAGGATTGATAAGGAGCCCACAGTCAGAGAATTAGGGGCCGGCCATATTGGGGGCATACTGTCTGTGTTATTTGGTTTAATTTAGTAATGAGGCTGATAAGAGGTCGGACAAGGTTGTTAAGATTATTTAGGGCAGAAATAAGTTCTGATGGATCAAAATTAGTAGGCGGTGCTTGAACTGTACTTACATGATTCATGCCTGACCAAGTCTGTTGTGGCTGTACCATAATATTTGAATGAACATGGTCTTGATAGTTCGGTTCTGGAACACTGGGCTGCTGTTGTAGAGGACGATTTTGCAAAGGTGGAAACTGCCTTGGCTCAGGAGGCTCTACAACCACCGGCTGAGAACGATTTCTGTTGCTGCGTTGAGCTCGTAATTCTCTGAAGGTCTGACATCTTCTGTAGTTAGCAGGATGAGCTCCTTCGCAATTTGCACATTTTGCGGGTGTTTCTCTGGTTTTTTGGCATTCTGATGTCTCATGGGCTTGGCCACATCGCACGCACCGAGCCTGATGCTTACAATAGCTTTTCGTGTGACCAAAGCCCTGACATCTTGTACATTGCGGAATATCTCGTTTTTTTCTTGGTTCTTCTATCTTTACATGAGTATAATATAGAAATTCAATTTCATAAATTTTTTCATTGTATGAATTTTTTGATATATCAACGAAAAACATTTGTAGTGGGGTTTTTTGTTCTTGTTGAAATAGCATTTGTAATATTTATTGCTTCGTATCCATTTCTCAACAACTCATCTTTTATAATGGAAGGAGGAGTAGAGTGGTGTAAACCTTTTATAACTATTCTGGCATTTTTTTCTTCAGCCAGCTGAAATATGTGAAAGTCTGCGTTCACTTGTCTTAGGCTTCTGACTGCACTCCTGTAGCTGTCAGCTGTTTTCGGAAGTAATGTTACTATGGCCTTATTTGTTGTTTTTAAAGTTAAATTATTAATGCCTACCTCTTTTTCTAGAAATGAGACAAAGGCTGGATAGTTTTCAATACCACGTACATATATTGGAGGTGGCTTCTTACTAACAGGAGTTATATTAGTTTGCTGTACTTGAGCATTTTGTTTTTCTGATAAGAACAAAACTTCGAACTGGTTTGATAATTTTATATCACTGATCTTTTTAGTCTGTTTTCTGGGGTCTGCTGTAGCTGCTGGTCTTTTTTTTCCGATGACAACTTCCCATGAATCATGGTTAAGGGCACCAGTAGGCGTATCATCAATTGGCATCTCCATACCTCGGGATGCTTCAGCCATACCCGAAATTTTAACTAACTTCTTCGCTACGGTACACTACAGTTTTAAATTAACACTTTTTGCCTAAAAATTACCTGTTTTTACTACTGAAAACTGTTATATTAGGCGGACACAATTTGAAAACAATCCCCTTTCACTAATTCCTAATTGTAATAATATGCATATTAATTTATCTGCGATTTAACATAATTATGAATGAGACAATCCCTACCATAATTGTCATTTCTCTAATGATAATTATAGCTATACAAATTGTAAAACTGAAATTATTTATGCCAATGTTCTGAAATCGTGTATTCTCAACATTTGAATCGGTGAGTGCAGATACAAGGTAAGTCCGGATTTTCAAATTTTTCATGAGTGAGAAAAAATTATATTACTTCTCCAGAAAATACGCTACGTATCAATTAAACTACTTATTTGACTAACGTGGTTTCTGCTACCCGCATCTTGCCTTCCTAAGCTAGATTTGATCGGCAATGAATTTTCGCATTTTTTTGCGACTTACGTTGCTTACGCACTAACCGATTCCTTTATAAATTGGAGTTAATTTAAATAAAACCTTTGATTTATAATCAGCACCAATGTTTTATCGATGGTTATTAACTATTTTTATGTAGCAGTTAATACAAATTTAAAATGTTTGAAAAACTTTATGTAAGATTTGAATAAGTAATATTAAAAACGACATTATTTCGAGAATTAATATATTTCTAAGTTAACAGGGATATGTAATTATTAATGGTTTTTTAGAACATATGAAAATACATAATAATTATATGTTTTATTTTGTTGTAATTAAACAAAAAAATGTGAAACAGATATAAACCGTAAAAATATTAAAGAAGATGGAATATTTCTTTTCAAAATAATATTAATAATTTTATTCCAGTTAGATTTTCTTTTTTATTTCTGAAAGAGAACTGGAAAAGGAGTAAGAGAAAAAAGCTTTTGAAAACTGTCAATAGAACCTTTGCCTTCGTTAAGAAAATTCACTGCTAAAGCTCAAAGGAGTATAAAGTAGTGACGGCCATCTGAAAACTTTAATATAAAAAAAGGTTTTATATATACTCAGGTATATCTTTTAAAACGTATAATGTTATAATTAAAATAAATAATAATTATTTATATTGATTCCTTACAATAGTATTGAACAATTCTGTCTTAATTTTAATCTGATTTTAACTCGTCTAAATTGAAATGTTATCTACTTTCTCTAATTACACTTCAGAAATTTATAGTTTTTTATTGAAATGTCAGTTCCAAATGTCGATCTCCGGTTCCGCCGATCCTGAAGGAAAGAATCGATGATACCGCTGATGTTGACGATAGTTTTGTAATACCTTAGTTTGTAATTATTACACATCGATCCTTCTCCCTATTAATTAAAACAGAAAAATGTAATAAAATATACCCTCCCATCTTTAATATCAGAGAAATTTTGTACAAGGTAAAATTTAAAAAGAATTGTCTGAAAAATCATATATGTCTACTGAAAGGTAAACACATAATGAAATAATTGCAGACAAACGATAGTTCCAATTTATTATCCTAGAATAAAGATTATTTTTCATGTACCTAATATATTCATACTGGTCTGTGAATGGTCGAATTTGATATATACTTTAAGTTAAAAAGATTGCTATTTTATAATTGAGTTTAAAAAACGCGTTTATCGGATTTTTTTTTTTTAATCAAATAAAAATGGAAGAAATAAAAAGTCAATATTAACCACCTACCAAGATGGTCCTGGAAAAAATTCGTCTCCAGGCTGGACGCTCCCCTACGCTGAAAGACACTACAGGGAGAAGTGAGAGAAGAACTATATGTGACCATTATCAGTGTACATAGGGTAAACCAGACAGTTATTAACACCCTTAAGGAAATATCCACACTAAAATTATAGAAGAAATAGTCCAATAAATTTTAAATTTGCAGTAATTTTTATCCTAAATTACTATACTTTAAGCTAAACAAGGAAGCTCACACCAAACATTATTCCTGGAATGTAAATTACAAGATAGTGACAATAAATAATTTAAAATAAGTTATTGACACCCTGTGGATATCTTTTCAAATACGGACAGAATTGGAAGTACTTTAACATAGTTGAGTTGTAGTATTAAAAAGGAATTTTATGATTTTTTTTGGCTAAATATTTTTTTTTTTATGATTTTTATGATAGGGTGTCGATAACTGTCTAGTTTACCATAGATTGAATATGATAACTGGAAAAGCTTTTCGGTTAAATTCTTCCATCTTTTATTTTTGGTCTAATAACATTTTTTTATGAAGAGTTAAAAGAATTTACACCTATAAATATGATTGATTTTCGCGAATATATTTATACATTTTTTCAAGTCTTTAAATGTTATAAACATACAGAATGAAATCGCAAACATAAGCATTTTTCATTCATATCTATAAATTTGTTTTAGTGCATGTACACATATATTTATTTTTTAATTTGTACTTCTATTCATAGAAGAGTCTCAGCGGACTGACCGTTTGACTGACAACCGTAAGGGACCATGAATGTCCGTTATGCAGAATTTTGAATGTAATAAATATAAAAAATATTTAAAACTTTTATTTTTGTTAGGTGGAGGGGGGTTAGCTTGCTCTACTTTCTTTATATTCGATGAGATATATTATGGATATCAAATATTAATTATTAATTAATTTTTCAAAAAAAAATTTTTTTTTTTCTTGACTGTTAAATTTTTCAACATAAGCATCAGACCAAGGAAAATTAATGGAAAGAAAAAAAGGAACTACATGCATACAGTATAAATAAACTGTATAAATAAAGTTGTTAGCACATTCAGTCGGTAGTTAGTACCATTACACGTGGAAGCCTCATTAGCATAAAAAGCTGTTTAGGAAATAGTGGAACTAAAACTAAAGCCAAAGCAGGATACGCCATCCAATAGAGAACCAGTTCGTTTCCAGATAGAGTAAACAAATTCAAATTAATGTCTCTCCCTAGTTGCAGTTATGTAAACAGAGTCCCTGAATTATAAGCATCCTCTTTAGTTCATTTACAGTTTTTTAGACCAGAGGGCCCAAACATTCAAAGGAGAGTTTACCTCAAAACTGTATTAAGTCTCTTAATGTAATAGGCAAGAAGTCAATGATTTTGAGGTTCGAAGCTTAGTGATTAAACGCATCATTAAAAACGCTTTGCTATGAGTATTAACTAATCTGTATTAAAAGGTAATTCGTTTTTATTTTTTTAAATTGATTTTTACTCCAGTCAATGCATTTTAATTGTAAAAGTAATAATAAATATAAACTTAAATACAAGCGCTATAAATACGCAATCGTTATATATATGTATATATATATATATATATATATATATATATATATATATATATATATATATATATATACACACACACTTAAAAATGTTACATCCAATTTTGTATACGAGCTTTTAATGATTACGTTATTCTTCTTCAATAAAAAAAATCACCTCATGAGTAATCATCTAATTCTGTTTAGTTGTGTGGTAACCGTACCACCTCTCCCCCAAAAAAAAAAATATTAAAATATATATATATATATATATATATATATATATATATATATATTTTTTTTTTGTTTGACATAACCTGTAGCCCGTTGATGAATGTAAAGAAGAATAAAAAAATAAAAAATAAAAGAATAAACATTGTTGAATAAAATAAGGGCTATGAAGATATTTGAGAAATGTGACAACATTTGAGAGCTGCCAGCGGGCAACCCTTACAAATATAATGTCGAAAGAACTAAAAAACTGTTTTAAGCAAAAAAAATATCGTCATAAGTTGTATATGAATCGAACACAACTAGCGACGTTATCTGGGGAAGTTTTCAAGCTTCAGAAATGGTACAAACTAACAATAAGATTTGAAAAGTAGGTGATTTCAACCAATAAGGCAAATTCATCCCAGTTGACGGTAAATGAAGCAAGAGTTCTACTAACCTTAGATTAAAATTAAAAATCTTTTTTTTTTTCTGAGATTCGGGTTATCCCATAAGATATTATACAAGCTGATATTATGTGCATTACCTATTCAGTGTCCTAGTATCTGAGCTGGCGAGTACTTGCTGCAGTAGTTGGTGGGCTTACTGGTCTGGGGTTTCGGGGTGCCAAATTTGTATATTTTTGGAAGAAGATCCCATGTCATTCGGGATCGAAACGTCAAAAAAGAAAAAATATATGAAACCTGTTAGGTTTGTTTGAAAAAAATACCTCTGTAATTAAAGGATGGAAAGGCTCCCTAATTACTGAAGGTGAATTAGCTTGAATGAAACTATAACCAAAAGAATAATAGTAGGGCAAACAAATATTGCTTGAATAAGTTTAGAAACTTATCAGACCTCTATTAACGAATAGTGTGAACGAATCGGAGTGCTAAACAATCGGAATGGGTTAGGAAAATCACCTGCTTAAATTTTAGAAAGAAATCATTCCTTAGTGCAGAAAATCATTCCAGGCTGATCAGAACGAAATCGGAAATGAATAAGCTTTTCAAGTATCCTAACGTTTTTAATTTATTAAGATTGGTAGGCCCTTGGTGAAATGAAATGTGTGAGATTGAGATGACTTAAAAGTTTAGTAAGGAAAACATTTAGACGACCGTGGGAACCTAAACATTGTTGAGAGGACGCTGTAACAGCGGATGTTCGACCCACTCTTGAAGTCCGCAACTAGAAGGTAGCTAAAAGATAACTAAACCAAGAAAGGAAAAGAAGAAAATAGATATAATTATACGATTAGAAAACTCACTGTTCTGGGTCAACAATATGACTAAATTAATGATAATGAACTTTGATACACCTCACCTGAATATCTTTTCACAGAAATTTCTTCTTACTTGTTTACCCTTCTCTATGTAATAGTGTACCGTCCTCCTCAAGTCAAATTTGACTCAACCTTCGAATCCTCACTTTTTACTTATGTTCCCGCTTACAATAACATAATAATAGCCGGTGATTTTAACACAAATCTCCTTTCCGTTTCTCCTGATAAATCTTATTTGATAGACCTAGCCTATTCTCTTAATCTATTCATCGTACCTTTCGAACCAACTCACCATACTCAGTTTTCAGACACTTTACTTGATTTATTTATAGTTGATTCTCCTCAAAATTTACTTTCCTTTTCTCAAAATCCAGTATCCTTTCTCTCATGTCATAATCTTATCCAAATCTCCTACAATATTTCCACACCTAAGATCCTCAATAAAAAAAATTTCCTGGCGCAATCTTAGTTCCTTAACTCCAGAAAATATAAACCCTCTACTAGACTCATTATCCCTTACCATTGAACCAATCTATTCCTCCCATTCTATAGATGAAATGGTGGAATGCCTTTCATCTAATCTACTAGCATGTCTTAATCATCTAGCTCCACTTAAAACCTCTATCTTTCGACGTTTACCTGCTCCTTGGATTAATCAAGAAATTAGAGATCTGATGAAAAGAAGAGATGCAGCTAGAAGACGCTTCAGGCGTTCCAGATTTCCTGATGATTACTCCACGTTCAAATCCCTTCGAAACCTCACCCAGTCTACCATGCGACGTGCCAAGGCGCAGTATTTTCGTAACATCCTATCCGAAGCTCCAGATTCAAAATCTAAGTGGAGAATTCTAAGGAAGTTTTCGGTTACGAGTTACTCTTCCAGTTCATATTATCCTGTGACTCCTGACGAACTTAATTCCTTTTTTGTAGATTCCTCTTCCAATGACCCTCCAATCAATACTTTATCCTATTCCATTCCTCAATTTCCATTTAATCCAGATAACTTTTACTTTCTTTATATTCTCCCCGATGATATGCCTCTGTTTTTAAATCCAGGACAAATGATTTCGGTGCCGACCAAATCCCAGTAAAAATTATCAAACTCACTCTTCCTGTCATCCTTCCTGCTCTCATACATATTTATAACTTCTCCTTACAAACCTCTTCCTTTCCCACAGCATGGAAAAAGGTCCTAGTTCGTCCATTGAATAAAGTTCCTTCACCTACCACAGCATCCCATTTTAGGCCTATTTCCATCCTATCAAACCTATCTAAGCCACTAGAAAGAATAGTCCATTCCCAACTTGCTACATTCCTTGAAAATAAAGATCTCCTAAATCCTCTTCAATCAGGCTTCCGTTCAGGTTATTCTACACAATCCGCTCTTTTAAAAATTACCCAAGACATTTATTCCTCAATTGACCAACAGAAAATTACGATCCTAATCCTCTTCGATTTCTCCAAGGCCTTTGATTCCGTAGATCAAAAATTCTTCTCACTAAATTACAAAAAACTCTCCCTTTCCAATAGTGCTCTTGGCTGGTTCCAGTCCTTCTTATCTCTGCTTTCCCAAACAGTTATTGTTCCTAACCAACCTCCTTCAAAATCTGTGACTCTAAAGCGAGGTGTTCCTCAGGGATCTTCTCTTTCACCAACTCTCTTTTCAGTTTATATTAATGATTTGACAGGCGCTATTAATAATTCCCAATATCATTTATATGCTGATGACATTCAAATCTACTTATCGTTTCATCCTTGTGAGATTTTTGAGGCGACTCGTAAGATTCAAGAGGACATTTATAGCATTAACCAATGGGCAGTGGAGTATAAGTTACTAATAAACCCCAAAAAAAACTAAGGCAATGCTAATTGGATCTAAACCCTCCCTTAATTCCCTTTCCTGTTATCCACTTCTATATCACAATAACGTTCCTATTCAGTTCACAAACTCTGTCAAAAACCTCGGAGTAGTACTCGATCAACATTTGTATTGGAATAACCATATTTCCCACATTACCCGAAAAAAAACCATCTCCATCCTCAAACAGCTCCTAAGATTCCGTGAATCATTCCCTTGTAAAACCCGTCGATTGTTAGTATCTACCAGAGGACTGTCTGGCGAGCTTAAAATGAAGCTGAAAAGATTAATGAACTCCTTCATAAGATTCATTTTTGGGATCCCCAGGCGTTCTCACATCACTTGCTGGTATTCAGAGTTGAGGTGGCTTTATCCAAGTTTTCGGCGCCAATACTTCCTTGGTTCCTTTCTATTCCAATCCTTAAAGTCCAAAAAACCTTCGTACATTTACGACATGCTTGCCCTTCGTTCTTCCATTCATCTTTTGAACACTAGATCCCAGCCTATAGATTTGTATATCCCTTCTCATCGAACTGCTTCCTTTGAAAAATCCTTTATTAATCGTGCAGCTTTATTTTGGAATTCCATACCCATTTCGATCCGCAATGCTCCTTCTCTCACTTCCTTTAAACATAATTTATTCATATACCTCCTCAATTATCAATCTTCCGAAATTATGTAATATATTAGTGTTAGAATATTTCTTTATTTTATATTTTATTTTAATTTTGTTATTTTCTTATCTTGTTTTTCTTATATAAACCCAAAGACTTTTATTTTTTCAAACATAAAATTATACCCTATATATTTAAATGTATATAATTTACATTCCATATAAGTTAAGTTGCTGCCTGTTATGTACGCAGCCAGACAATGATACCTTTTTATTGTACTTTTGTCTTATTCTTAGGGGACAAGGTGTCCCAGAATAAATATTATTTTTCAAAAAAAAAAAAAAAAAAAAAAAAAAAAAAAAAAAAAAAAAAAAAAAAAAAAAAAAAAAAAAAAAAAAATTAATATGAAATCAAGAAATGTTAATAATGCTCCTTTTACTAGAATTAAAACTTGTATGGCTTTAAAAATTTCTTTCCTTCTAAACATGCAACATAAGTAAATAATTAATTACTATCTAATCCACAGTTAAATATTCTAAAAAATGAGTGCAAATGTCTTTAATAACAACGTAAATATGTGTATTATCAGTTCCTTATTTTTAAAAAAGAAAAGTATTTTGGATATTTGGTGAAGTAATCAAGCGAACGATAAGTAATAAAGCTAGTTTTGTTTTTGCACTGATTTTTCCGCTCCTATTCCTTTCACTGAGACAATGTTGAAAATGAGATATTTTCTCAAGCCGTTCAAGTCAATTTATTTACTTTTTCGTAACAATATTTGATCATAATGCCCATATTTTACATTCATCGGTTACAGCACAATCTTTATAATCCAGCCTTTAATAGCCTGACGTTCTCAGTAATCCTCTGGCTATAATCCTCCTCTGAGAAGAAGGGTCGGACAATATTTAAGAAATTCCTACTGCTTCAATACTGAAATAAAGTCGCTCCGTTGGATAGTTATCGTCTGAGCAAAAGATGATTGTGTTGTTACAGATACGATAAGGTTAAGAGCTCTAGCTTTTTTGGTATTGTACGGATAGAAAATTTGTCAAAGTTTTCTAATCAAATATTTAATGGGAAATATTTTTTGTTGTATAACATTTATCACTAGGACCAACCGTTTAGGAACTTTATTGGTTTGAATGAAAAAAGTCCCGTTTTACCTACATTTTTAAGTGTTGGTGCTTTTTTGATACGCTGTTGTTCTGTTGGTGTTGCTGAGATCGAAAATTTGACGACAGTTTCCTTGTTGGACATTATATGGAGATTATTTTTGTTGCATATACCTGATTGCTAGAGACTACCGTATAGGAATTATATTGGTTTAAATGGAAAAAGTCATGTTTGAAACACCTATTTTCTGTCAACTTTGTTTAATTCGAGCAATCATTAATTGTTAATTTAATTTTACTATTAATTTAAGTAATATTATCTTTTTAATTATAAGATGTAAATTGAGAAAAACAGAAGATCCATTATCTATTTCTATTGTTTTTCTCAGTCAGGGAGAAATACAAAATGCATTTTTCTTTTTGATAAGTTTCAAAGATTTGTTATTTTTATAACATTTTAATGTAATATAAAAGAATAAAAATGCAACACATTATTATTTTTTGAGTTTTATTTTCTTTACAAATACTAATCAACTGTTTTAGATAATCCGGCAACACTGGTTACATATGTATCAGATTATCGAGATTGTACTGTATTAAAATTAAAATTAAATTTGCTTTCGTCATAAAGCTACGACCTCTTGTCCTAACGTATCCTATCACAGTATCCCACTAATCACTGTTGAATAGATTCACTACCAAGGACTCCATCCGGGCATACGTTTAACTCGGAATCCACATGTAAGAAGTTTTCGACTTCTTCAACATTTACATTTACTAGACAAACTCTGTAAGATGCTGATTAATTACAAAATACTCATTTTCATGACAGTAAATACCTAAACAAATAAAACCTTCCCTTTCTTCACGTATCTAGTCTTCATGTCGTATCCAATCCTAGCAATCCAAAATCCTTGAAAAAATCTTTAATGCTCCTTAGCATGTCACAAATAAACTTATCCATAAAGACCTTAATGTTCCACATGTTGCTGACTTAGCCAAAACCAGATACCTATTCCTCCATAGTAAACTCCATAACGATTCCAATCCACTAGTTTCTCTACTTACTTTTACTCAACCCTCCGAGGCGTCTGAAAAGATGGCCTCAAAACCTGATGTGGATTTAATCTGATTTAAATAAAACATTTAACTAAGTTCCTTCTGGTAATTCTTATTAACAAGAGAGGGGGGGGGGAGGGGAGGCTGACCTAGTCTCTCACGAAAATTTATTTCGGATTTTCCCACCTTTCAAATAGGTCTTTCTTCCACTTTTTTTTTTTTTTTTTTTTTTTTTTTTTTTTTTTTTTTTTTTTTTTTTTTTTTTTTTTTTTTTTTTTTTTTTTTTTTATCGAATTTTGCATTTATATAAATCAAAAGAAATCTGAAATAAATTAATATTTAATACACTAAAATTTCCCTCGGAATGAAACAAAGTGATAGTGATTTAAAATATAGTTACCGATAATCGGTTCAAAAATATCATCCCATGATTAATAAACGTTTTTCAATGTTTTTGAGGGTTCGAATCCTATGTCGGTTTTTGTGTAAACAAAATCTATAAAGGTAGTTTATTTGAAGATCTAATCATTTTGAAAGAATTTAATTAACCTAAACCAAAATATATTAAGCCGCTATGTTTTTCCTGAAAATTGCACTCAAAAAAGGAAAAATGTCACATCATTTTTTTACACTCGAGATATTAGTTTAGAACTATTTCATTATTTTTTTTCTCTGCTTCAAGGGCTCATTAGTCGAAACGGTAAAAAACGTGTCTAATATTTTTTGACAAGGAACCTCCAAATATATTGCCAACAAGATCCGTAAGGGATTGAGTGTGTCCTCCCCTTTTGAGTTCCTCCTTGTAATTCTTAGTTAAAGCAATTTCAACTAACCTCAAGATCCTAAGGGTTGGCAGAGGTTTATGTATCTGATCTCATTATAACGGTCTAGGAGTACGAACCGCCTGTTAGCTCCCCCGAGGCTAGCCCCCGGCAGCTATCGCACACATGGAAGGCCAACGACTCCTCGCTAAATATACCCTCCGGCAATTGCAAAGCGGATTATTAATGCTTCAGAATTATTTTGTTCTCTTGGGGGCTTTGCCCTCTTGGCTAGCCTTGATCGGGGATCGGCCTCCCGCGTTTAAGCGACAACCTTCCTAGAACCACTCCTTCTAAGAAGCTAGTTTATGTTAATCTTTCCCTAGCGATGTACTGTGCTATGATCAATGGACAAAAATCGAAAAGTACAACTGATTTATTTTACAACTTAAATGGCCGAATGATGAAAACAAGTTCGTTCACACACCTTGTATACATAGAGCAGTTGAAATCTTTATTTAAGTAGTGATTTTTCCTTGTGTTACACAAAATGCGAACCCGATCATCATGGCTGGAGTTTCTAATGGTATGTACAATATATTAAACATATTTATTTATTTTATTCTTGTTTGACTATAAGGAGCAGCGGTAAAGGAACACGGATCCGTATTAACTGTAAAATTTTAATATTTCCAATTTAGAAACGATTTTCACAAAAGGACCCAGAAAGACTCCTGTGGAATTTTTATATGTTATTACCCTATTATAATTAAGTGTTATCACTAGGTGCGCAAGATTCTTAAACGATTTTTTTTTTTTCAGACAAAATTTCAACTAATCCAGCTTTATTTGAAAATTGATTTTGATGCCAACTAAAAGCAAGAAATCAATCATTTTTGAATATTTAAAATTGAAGAGTTCAAATTCGATGGGTCGGAATTAAAAATCTTGATGGCCAAGATTCATTTTATCTTCCTGAAAGTGAAACGAAAACTTTGAGTGCCAGAACAAAGAGTAGTTTGACAAGGAAATATAGACTTAGTGTTTACAAACAATATTGATCCCACAAGTAGAAAATACTATATTATACCTAATTTATCTATCATAAAACTATATTATCTATAACCGAAAAAAAAAATGTGCATACTGATCCTACCCGAATCTAAATATATACCTACCCGAAAAACATGCACCATGTTCCCTTGCTTTGACTCTTAATCTAAATTGAGATTTTTTAAATTTTTTTATTCTATGTTTTAATATTTCTTTTTCCACAAAACATTCTATTGCCAATAAGACATTAGGAAATTTTAGTAGGAGCATTACTACGGGAAGGCTGGTGGATGAAGAGGATGGTGTACTAGGAAACGAATCAAACTTAACAATTCCTCCTGAAGAAGGTACTTCAACATCAGGAAGGCAGAATTGATTTAACATCGTTCGATTTTATGGTTTTTAGAAAATGGAGAAATTTCGTGATGGCTGATAAAATGTCGTTACAAAACGGGTTAAGAAATTATTTTTTTCAAGACAAACTTCATGATTTACTTATGAAATAGTGTAAAATATGTTTATACTGTTATTGCATCGAGACCCAAGGGTATATTTTTCTATTAATATATTTTTCTGCACTGTATAGTGGTAAATGCCTTTTAACTAAAAAGGTAAATTATGATAAAATTCGGATAAATAGTGCTGTGTTGTAATAAATATGAATGAATAAATTTCATTCTAGACTTGGCCTGATGGGCAGAGTTTTTGTACCCAAGGAAAGATAACATATTGAAGATATACTAGTAAAATAATTTTTTTATGTATATTAATTATATGTTTTTATATTATTAAAGCATATATTGTGACTCCATTTGAATAATATAAAAAAGGGTAAATTGTTTTCAGTGGTTTTGACATCAAAATTTGTTGATTTTAGCTAATCATTTATGTAACAATATTGGCTTCGATTTTTTAAAAATTTATTTATTGATATTTACCACTATTAGTCCAGTCAATAAAAATATAGTAGAGTGCATTAAATATGCGATAACTTTTAAATTCATAGCTTCGGTAGAAGTAGTTAAAAGGTTAACAGACTAAAAGTCCCAGCCCCTAGGGGTAGAGCTTACGGTGTGGGGGAGGGGAGAAGGTCCTATTTTTGGGTTTTTTGATTATAACTCGAAAACTGTGGACTCTAGAAAAGTATGTTTCGCATCAAAATTAAAGCTAATTAAACTTCCTATTAAATTGTATTTACATATTTGTCGAAATTCCAACAGCTTTCGAGATATACGTTATTGAAAATCGATGATTTTATATGATTTTTTTGATGATATTCTTCAATAATGTATATCTCGAAAATCTTTGGAATTTTGACAAATATGTTTAAGATCAATTTTATAGGAAATTTAATTAGCTTTAATTTTAATGAAAACATATTTTTCTAGAGTCCACAGTTTTTGAGATATAATTGAAAAACCAAAAAATGAGACCTTCTTCCCTCCCCACACCGTATGCTCAACCCCCAGGGGTGGGGACTTTTAGAATGTTTACCTTTTAACTACTCCTAACGAAGCTATAAAGTTATCGCATTTTTCTTGCACTCTACACCCCTTACTTTAGCACTATGTAATTGATTGGACTATATATACATTCCATACTACCAGTAAATTTGATGAAAATGATTAGATTGGCATGTTAATAACATTTAAATAACTACTCACTAGTAGCACTTCCATAGTTCTACAATAGAAGATCTCTTGACGATCTGCTTTTCAGACGCCTCGGAGGATTACCAGACTGGAGTGAGAGGCAATTTGGGAGGCTAGTGGATTCGAATGGGTATGGAGTTTACTATGAAAAGATAGTTATCTGTTTCGGGCAAGATCAGCAACCTATGAAACATTAAGATATTTATGGATAAGTTTGTTCGTGACATAATAAGGACTATTGAGGATTCTACGAAGGATTTTGGATTGTAAGGATTGGGTACGAGAAAAATATGAAGGTTAACTGGAGCCCCAAAGCTCAACTCCGTATGTTCAAATGGATTAAGTTATTGTCATGTAAATAAGTCTTTTGTAATTTATTTGAAGCTTTGAATGCTTATCAAGTAACTTTTGAAAAAGTCGCAAACGATGAGGAGTTTCTTGTCTGGTATGTGCTTCAAAACAATTTATGTTAAATAAAACAAACGAGTTAAATAGTTGTTTTGGAGGCGAATTTTAACTTATTTGCGTTGTCTATATTTATTAAAAGTTATTTCTCAAATCTCAATTACTGTTTGGTTGCGGTGAGAGAATCTGTATTATAATGCCTTAAAAAAAGAAAAATCGTAAAAAATAATTAATTCATGAAATATTCAAAAACTGTTGACATAATTAACATCATAAATACTCATTAATCTTTGAATGCTCTAAATAGTATTCCAGATGAACAACGTCCTCTTTCCGTAGGAAAGCTTAACTCTAGATGAAACTGGAAAAAAGGAAATTGTGTTTGGTACGACCCATTGATCAGAGCTGGGAGGCGGCCTGTCACAGAAGACACCGACACGGAACAAAACGAGTCCCAGTCGTCGAGTCACGTCCCCCCGCGATCGGGGCAAAAACAGAACATCATTGAGATGGTGTAGCACCTCCTCCGCAACGGATAACAGTACAACTTTGACAAAGGATCGACTATCGCCTTTTTTATTTTGGAGCCATTGTTTCTAGAACCTCTTTCACTGCTGACTTGATTGTACGGTTTATTCTTTGTTTTAAATATATACATACAAATATAGATTTCTATTTCATAAAGAGGTAGATGAGTTAAGAGTCCCTTATCCAATGAGTTGTCCTAATCATTTTATCTCTAAATGAAAATTAGACGGCTAAAAATACGTTCCACTGTTCCTAGCCAATATTCTAAATACAATTAGATTCTAATACAAATAGAATCCCGCATTAAAAAAATATATATATATATATATATATATATATATATATATATATATATATATATATATATATATATATATAAAGTTCTTAAAGGATAACCATCTACGATCAATAATAATTGGAAGCCATATTACTTTTGGATGATATTATTTTCTTATGATCTGCAGAGGAAAGTAATATAAAAGGAAAACCCATAAAACCACACATATGATCTGCAGAGGAAAGTAATATAAAAGGAAAACCCATAAAACCACACATAAATAATGCATCCGTTGGAGGTTACGCAGAAACAGGCAACATTCAAAATGCATTACTGTGCCTACGGGTACATCTCAGTTGCTTTATACAGAAAATTGATTGACAGGTTATTAATAATTTAAGAGTAAAGTTATTTTCGAAGCGTAATATAATTATTCAAACACCGGTAGAATTTCAGCTTGAAATGCCATTTTGACATATAGAAATAACTGAAAGATTATTTCAACGAAAATAATCCAATAAATAAAAACAGCTCTCTGACAAAAAAAAAAAAAAAAAAAAAAAAAAAAAAAATTCTCCTCTCTGAGAGAGTAATTAGGACTTCGGTATGTAATTTAGTTATTAAAAGTACTTCATTGTTGAGTACAAACAAAAAAGTTTTCAATTCAAATCAGTTTTTCTACTACATACAAGAAGAAAAAGTTGATTTTAGGCCTATCACGTAATTTATATATTTCAGATTCAATTGAGGTATAAATATGTTTTTACAGTAGAGCCTCTCTAATCCGACGAGTGTACCAACATAAATACAATTGCACGTTTATAAATAAAAACCCGAACAAACCTGACCACACATTACAGGCAAACAAAACATCCTTTTAAATTTGATTCCCCCAAAATTATTCACCATGAACAAAATAATTTTAAAAGAAATATTAAAGAAATGATATCCATAGAAAAATTTAAAAATCGCGCAATAAACAAAAAATCAGACGTTCTAAATCTTAACACTTGTTATTCCAACTTGATACATCCAGACCAATAATATACATTTACATTTATAAACATCATATAAATCATTCTTCCATTCATTAGTATATTACACTGAAATATTTTTGTACCTGCTTCTTTGGGAATACCACCCAGTCCTTTTAACTTAATTTTTCTCTCAGGGATTAACTGTCTGTTCAAAATTCCCGTAGGTTAGTTGTGTACTAGAATTGTTAGTTTATTCCATATCCACTAGTAACATCGTAAGTAGCTTCATACTCCACTATATTTTGTAATTATATATATTTTTATTATTCTAACGCATGTTGTTATATACTTGTACTGTAGCTAACTTTATGTTTTGAAATAACTTTTATAACTTATATAATTATATTAAAACCTGTTTTTTTTACTGTAGGGAATGATTATGAGAACAATATTGTCTCGGAACGTCGCCAAAATAGTTGTTTTCTATTTATTGACTGGACCTCAAGAACCTTAGTAAGCATATATATATATATATATATATATATATATATATATATATATATATATATATATATATATATATATATAAATAAATTGCATTTTCAATTTTAATAACTTCTAGATCCATAGAAGTATTTCAACTTTTCCATATAATTCTTTTCCTTCACTGTATTTTTTTTTTTAAATTTTATTTAACTATACTCATATTTATATACATTTTTAAAAATACATTTAATTAAACCTGTATACATATGTAGCCTGATACAACCAGCACACGAGTATGTATCATTTGTTTAGAACTTTAAATTCTACAAATCCATTTTTTTTTCTGTTTTTTTTTTCACTTTTTTTTATTGTTATAAGTTATTTCTCATATCCCTGATGCGGCACTTAACGTTTTTATAACTATCTATAAATATATTTCCTGTTCCAATATTATGATAAATCATTAAAGACTAACTACAACTTAACAAAGTGTTAAAGATATTAGTGTAAAAAAACAACAAATAAACATTATCTATTATTTCAAATTTACTTCAGTTGATTCTTCCTAAACTTTTTTCAAGATTAAATACTTTATTTTCTATTTTAGTAGTGATGTAAATATATAATTATTTTTAGTGAACATTTTAAAAACTTTTTTTTTTAAATAAGTGGTTTTTTCTGCCTATAATATTTTACGAACTCCTGACATATACATATTCTCCTCGCCAGGCCCCTGAATTATGATAGCTATACTTCACACGATGGAATGATGAATGGTTTCACAAGACTACCGCTGTTTTCCAACCCACAAAATACTGAGATCGCATCCCCAGCATTCTTACGCTTGCCTGCGTGAAAAATGTGAAAATATTCACTACGTTATAAAAAAAAACTATATTTAATTCCGCTTAAGGTATAACATTGAAAAGGCTTGCCGAACTTCTTGGGTGACCGTTGTACACGACATCTAGTGACCTCCTTACCACTTCTGCAAGACGTGAGTCAACGAGATCACCTCTTAGGATTACGGTACAGTTTTTGTTGTGCACGTACCTGATGTACCTTCACCTTAATGCGGAGCAGGTATTACAGTGATTCGAATTCGAGAGTCAACCTCAGTTTTTATGATGTTGTTTGAAATATATTGTTTAATTAATTTCTATTAAACAAATCATAGGAATGATTTGTTCACCAGTTATCCAAATCAGCATTAATAAAGTTACTTGAGCTCAGACCGAAAAAAAAGTTTTGAATTACCCATGTATTTTAAAAATTAATAATGCCTTTCATATTAGTACTAGCTACACCTAAGACCCTTAATCTTTCGTTCTAGCGATATCACGCCGTGACCATGTATCTCACCAATACACAAAATTTAAGTGATTATTTCCATATTTCCGAATACAATACTTCCTTGGTTTGTTCCTTTACAAATCACTTTGCTCCCAATCTTCTCCCTATATGCTCAAAGCATTAACATTAAAGTCATCAGTGAGTTCCCACAAAACCAGATCCCATCGCTTGGACCTTTACCTAACTCCTTTCAACACAACATCCTTCAAACGCTCCTTTCTTTCCAGAGCATTCGATTTCTGGAACTCTCTCCCTTCCAACATTCGCCATTCCTCCACTCATTATAGCTTTAAATCCAGAATTTTCCTTAACTTGCTAGGCATCCAAATCAAACAATCATATTGAAGAAGAAAATATTTTTTTGAATAACAATTAATATTCACAAGATAATATTAATTTTGTTCAGTATTATTTTTGTATTATTGCACTAATTTTGTATTATTGTTTTTATCATACTTTATATTATTATATTAGATAAGATAGATTTATTTCTCTTGATAAAATATATTTTTTAGCTTTGTCAGCTGTATTTTTTCATTGCATTTTTTAAATAATTTTTTCCCTCTAATTTTTTGTTTTCTTACCTTATTTTAAATTCTTAACCTTAAGATATAATTTGTTTTTCATGTGATATTCATAACATGTAATATTAATTTTTATACCGCAATTTAATTTTTATATATTTCTTGTTTGTATCATGTCCTTAATTTTATGTACAGCAGCTAGGTCGCCATTACATTGTTCATTATAATTATTCTTTAGGGGAAATGGCCCCAAAATAAAATTTATTTTCATTAATCACGTTCTCGCTCTTCCACCTCATCCTTATAGCTTTGAGATAAAAATACTAATTTTTATATATTCATAACTTCTAGCTCCACTTCTTTACAAAATAGAGTCACACACTCGCTTAGGATAACTTTTTTTTATTATATACCTATTAATTGAAATTGACAAAAAAAAGTAGGTGTGAAGATAACAATCATAATAACATGTTAATATCTTTAAAATAAAAATTCAATATTAGAAAGTTCAGTGGCCATCTTCTTTTTAGACGACTTGGAAGGTTATCGGAAATTAAATGGGAAGCGAGTTGAGAGAATAGCGGTTTTGTGTGTTTTTGCAGTTTACTATGAATGGACAGGTATGGTTCAAATCAGGAACTTATGCAATAATAAAATCTTTACGCATAAGTTTATCTGCGACAAAGTAAGGAGCAATCAAGACCATTCGAAGAATTTTAGATGCAATTGTGAAGAATTAGATACATTGGATTGAATGGTTAGGTAGAGATCCAAAGCTCAAATCCGTACCTCCAAATAGGTTTGATTACAGTCATGTATGGGGTTGTTTCACATGAAATGTCCGATTTTATAATATTTGAAATACATAGAGGATTTTGCGAGTCTCTGTTGTTGAAAAAGCTCGATACATGGGTACCTCACGATCTCACTGAGCGACAGCAATTGAAACGTCTTGAGACCTGCGTTTCGTTGCTTGCTAGGCAAAAAACCGACCCTTTCCTTGAAAGAATAATAACTTGTGACGAAAAATGGACTGCTTATGACAATCAGTGTCGGTCAGGGCAGTGGTTAGACATCGAAGAAAGCCCAGGACAAATGCCAAAACCAAATTTGCACCCGAAAAAATTGATGGTTACAGTATGGTGGTCCATGGCTGGAATCATACATTATCCCTTTTTGCCTAGAGGTGAGACCATTACCTCTACAACCTACTGCAATGAAATTGGCCAAATGCACGAAAAATTATTGAAAAAACAACCTGGATTGGTAAATCGGAAGGGCCCTATACTCCTACACGACAACGCTAGACCCCACGTTTCAAAACTTACCATGCATAAATTGAAAGAGCTGGGGTACGAAGTTCTTCGCACCCACCATATTCTCCCGACTTGTCTCCAACAGATTATCACCTTTTCAGGAGTTTAGACAACTTCTGCAGAGGAAAAATTTTTGCAAATGATGCTGAAATCAAAAGTGCGTTTTCAGATTTTGTTTTACTTCAAAGCTCAGAGTTTTTCAAATCCGGGATAAAAAAAGTTGTTGTCACGTTGGGAAAAATGTGTAGAAAAAGAAGGTAAATACTTCGAATAAAATTATATTGTTTTCATATTGTATTTTTACTAAAATCCCTATACCTTGAAAACGGACATTTCATGTGAAACAACCCAATATGTTGAGGCTTTGGCAATTTATCGGTATGTTAGAACTTAATCTTAGAATTTTTTTTCCTCATTGCGCTAACCCTGCAATGGTACATATATTTATTACCTTGTGAATGTCTATATACCTATTTATGTCTAATAAATGTTGAAGTAGTCAAAAACGTCGCACTGTTTCTTGTCGTTTCAGCCTTGTACGTGTATAAGAATAATTTAAATTTCAAGTACAGAAGGCTTTATTAAAAGTTTAAGATGTAGTGAGCCAACTCAATAATAATTATGTGTAGTAACTAATGTACCGAAAAAATAAAAGCAAAAGTTAGAAGATATACACATGATAGTATTGAAGGGCCATGAAAATCATGAATTTATGAAATTGCCACTTCTATGACACTTATTTTATGACACAAGTTTATTAGAAGACTAGTTTCAAATGTAAGATTATTTTATCTTCTGATCAAAAAACATGTTAACATCAAATTGGAACAATATTTTTAAAGATTCAAAATATTGCGCTGTAATACAGCGAATGTTTACTAACTTTAGAAACGTAGACAAAAATAATGATTGTTTATATAATATATAATACATATTTAGAATATCTATTTAAAGTCAATAATAACTAAAATTTTCTATTTAAAGTTAATAATAACTACAATTTTCTATTTAAAATCAATGAAATAATTAAATACTTTGAAACTTTATTAATTATTATATTATATTAATAATTATAATGCAAAATTTATGTAGCTTATTACTTAATTGAAATATATTGAAATTAAATTCGAAAATATTTATATTGAACAAGCTCAACTTAATGTTATATATATATATATATATATATATATATATATATATATATATATATATATATATATATTTTTTTTTTTTACGACAAATGATCATGAAATAATGAGTTATGTAAATATAAGAAAAAGTAAACATTCTGAATGTTTTTATTCACAATACGCATGTTAGATAAGAAATCTCACGTGCCAAAGGTAAGGTCAAGTTTTCGATACCGTACGCGCATGACATAAAAGAACCACGCGTAAGATATTTCACATGCATACAGATAATACAGAAGAAAAGATTATAAAATAAAATGAAATGGATGTATTGATATAAAATGTTTTGTTACTATTAAAAATACTATATTTTGTACTTCCTTTTAATAAATAAGTATTGCTAATTTAAGTCACTTTATAACTGAAGACAGATATTGAAAATGTATTTTGAAAATTTCACCTAAAAGTTTGTTGGTCTATATTATTTTATTATTTTATTTTTATTTATATATTTTTTGCAGTCATTTAGAGTCAAAGTTTTGTATATTAGGGTACTCCTAGATATTCTTGGAACACGGTTAAATATAACGATATATTCTGTGTATATACCTAACGTACTAAAAACAACTTCGCTTTAAGTTCTACTTTAATATTGGTTCGTTATTATAAAATATTTTGAATATATTGAAATATCTAGAAGTAGTTTTTGAAAAAGTAAATTATAATATTTTTACAAATGCATTTCATAGCGAAGATATTAGTTAGCCAATACCATAAAACGTAACTTCGCGATTTTTGTATAAAAGTTCTAGCCAGTGTGTGAAGGTCAAGATTCATTTCGTGGGTTAGCCACATTTAAAATTTTGTAATAGATGTAATTCAAATGAATGTTCCAACTCATACACATCAAACAATTTTTTTTTGTTGGTATGATTCCGGAATTATTTTAATTTAATAGGAAAATGTCTTCTAATATCTGCTGCCATGCAAGAAAGCGAATTAAAAATAATAATGATTCTCATACATTTTTAAGTTTTCAATAAAAATAATAAAATAAAGTGTACAGGGAAAATTTTGAATTTCAGCTAAGTGGAAAAGGCATGTTTTTAAAATGTAGTGCCATGTATAAAAGATTTATGTATTGTTTCAAATATGTTTTACAAATTCATTTCAATTAAAATTAAATATGTTATCAAAACAAAAACTTAAATGATAAGAAATTTCTTTAATAAATGTAAAAAAATGTAAATGGAGTTTTTTTTCTTCTTCCTGTTGTTTAAAATACTTACTTATTGCTTTTTGGAACTAATTGTATCAAATTTGATTTGTTGTTTTAATTTTTTTTTTTTTTTTTTTTTTTTTTTTAATATTTACTTTTTAATTTATATAAGTTTTATTTCATTTTCTTAATATGATTTTATTTTTTTAATTATAATCAGTTTTTATTCATTTTTTATATTTCTAGGTTTATTTTGTTTTTTATTTATATATTATTTTATTTTATTTTTTTAAATTTTGATTATACTTTCTATTATATTTATTTTTAATTTTTATACTTTCTACAAATTTTAATTTTTATTTATTATTAATTTAATTCATTTTAATTTTTATTTGATTTTTTAATTTTAATTTAAATTTTTTTTTTATTGAATTTTATTTTATTTTTATTAAATTTATATTTAATTTTTACTACATTTATATTAATTTTTTAAAAAAATTTAATTTATATTTAATTTTAATTTTTTTTTTACTAAATTTATATATATTTTTTCTAACATTTTTATTTAATTTTAATTTTTTAAACTTTTATAAATTTTGGTTTTTAATTTAATTTAGTTTTCATTTTATTCATTTATTTTAATTATTTATTAATTTTTTTAATTATTTTTATTTGTATCTTTATTTTTTATTTTTTAATTTAAAGTATAATATTCCATTAGGTGTTATTTATAATGAAAAATATGTATTTAATAAAATTATCTTGGGGATTTGGGTTTATATGGGGTTTGTTTATTTGGAGTCCAGGGGTTTGTGGTCAGAAGTTGGTAGTGTTGGAATCGAATTTTTTTGTTTATTTATTATTTATTATTATTATTATTATTTTTTACAGCACATTTTAGCACCTATTATACCAAACTGTAGGTATATTTCGATATTTTTTGTTGCTTATACATTCAGTCCTTACCTATCTTCTTAGTTTACTAAAAGATTTTTTTTCTTATGAACTTCTAAAACCCACTTCGTGCCCTCGGCGTTTAGTAACTCGATTTTCCACTGTATGATAGCTACAACGGGGGCATATTCCAGAGTAACCTATTTACACCGCTACCTCCCGTGTACATAAACACAGTTAGTTCGATAAAAGCGTCAACACTCCACCTCCGAGAGAGCTTTCAAGGGAGCCACTTCCTCGGCTAAGTGAAATAGCTTAAGAGTTATTTGAAGGAACCCTCTCCTCTCTCACCTCAACTCGGGGGAAAAATATTGTTCCAAGGCAACGCTATTTCCTCTTCCAGGCTAATTTCCAAATTGCGAAAATGTCAAGCATTAAGTAACTTTACTAGAAAAAATTAATTAGGTTATTAAATCCATAATTTGTCAAAATATGTTCACTAAAATTAAGTTAATTACAATAAATATTATAGATGATGATGAATAGAAAAATGGTTTGAAATAAATATGTTGTAAATAATTATCGAATATAAATTTCTCCTCGTAAATCCAAAACTCGTAATTTGACAGTTAAAATAAAAAATCTTAAAATTGACCAACACTTGATTTTTGGACCTGGATATCTCTTATGGGTGCCTACTTTTTTGGTGAAACGTTTTTTTCACAGTCAATAATGCAACATTTTAACACGCTCTCGGAATTTTGGTTTTGCTCAAATTCAAAAATTTTACGACAGTTTCCTAGTCAGAAATGTAATGGAGAATATTTTTTATTTTGTAAATGTAATTGTGTGGATTTCTTGCTAGGACCAACCGTTTAGGAACTATATAGGTTTGAATAAAAAATAGTTAAGTATTGCCTACATTTTTTTTTTTCATTTATTAATATTTACAACAGTACAATAACATATTTATCAAGTAAATGTGTTGATAGTGAATACAATTACATATAAATAACTTATGAAGAACTACTCAATTGTAGCACTTCAATAAAAATCTACACTAAAAGGTCTCTAGGCCATCTTCTTTTCAGACGCCTCGGAGGATTATCGGGAATGGAGTGGGAAGCAAATTGGGAGTCTAGTGGATTGGAATTATTATGGAGCTTACAATGAAAGGATAGGTATCTGGTCTGGGCTAAATCAGCAACATAAGGAACATTAAGGTCTTTATGGATAAGTTTATTGGTGACAAAGTAAGAAGCATTGAGGATTCTTCGAAGGATTTCGGATTGCAAGGTTGGATACGAGATGAATTGGATGGTTTAGTGGAGCCCCAAAGTTCAACTCCGTACGTCCAGATAGGTCAAATCATAGTCGTGTAAATGAGTCTTTTGTAAGGTAAGGTGGTGCAAGTGCGTTTATGGGGTAAGTGCATTAGTCCGCCATAAATCCTATTGTCATTTTGTTACATCAACTGCCAACTGTTGTATGTAGAAAGAACTTCATACCCTCCAAATCTAACCTACTAGAGTGCTCTACTGTAGAAGATAACCTCTCTAGGAATTTTCATAGTTCAACCTGTTCATCTAGGTGTTGTGTAAAGTTGAATGAGTTAAAATTATAAAATTGTATTGTATGTATTTTTCTCTATTTTTTTTAATTTCAAGGAGTAAAATGATTTCTGGGAGTTGCTTATTTTTGCACCTACCCCATCAAAGAATCAATACACTGCTAAGGAGGTTATAAGAGATTCATGCACTTACCCCGTTTAGGTGGGGCAAGTGCGTGAATGGGACTTAAAATTGATTTTCCTTCGCACTGATAATAATTTTTAGGATATCAGGGAAATCAACTGTATTGCTGAAAAGAGTATAGTTCAACGTTTGCAATGTAACAAAAAATATTATCCTAGCATTAATAGCTGATTTTTTATGTTAAGTTAAAGTTGAACTTTGCACTCCATATGACGCACTTGCCCCACTTCGCCTTAATTAATTGGGAGCTTTGATCGTTTGTCTAGTAAATGTTGAAGTAGTCTGTGACAAAGAGCAGTTTCTTGTCGTTTTAGTCTTGTAAGTGGATTCCAAGTAAGACGTTTGTCCAAGTGGAGTCCTAGGTATCGGACCTGTTCAACAGGGATTAGTGGAATATCTCCTACATTTTTTAAGTGTCTTTTTCGACACGCTCTAGCTCTGTTAGGGTTTCTCGGATCAAAAATTTGACGCCAGTTTCCTTATCAAAAATTTAATTGAGAATATTTTTGTTAAATAAAATTCGTCTCTAGGACTTCCGTTTAGGAGCTATATTGATTCGAATAAAAAACGTCGTGTTTGAAACCTCTATTTTCTCTCAGCTTTGTTCATTCCAAATAATCATTGATTGATAATATAATTTAATTATTCATTTGTGTAATTTGATCCTTTTAATTCTAAAATGTGAATTGGGAAAATCAGTAGATTATAGATGGATATATCCATGATCTATTGCTTTTCAGGGAGAAATTGAGTTTTTTTAATAGGATGTAGCGAATATTTGCATTTTATTTTTTATTTTATTATATTAGGTAGCGAAAAAATTAATTTGGTATTGTTCAGGTTTTTCAATGATAACTTTTTGATATAAACTTCAACCGGGAATCAAAATATATACATCGTATTTATGGAGGGCCTTTTGGCTCTTTTTTTTTTAAAAACCATACTTTTTCCAATCCCACGAAACAATCTTTAAGCATAACTTTCCTTGGCGTCAATCCACGCTTTGAATTCGAAATGTCTCGATTTCGCTTCTGTACAGCAGTGAATACTTACTATTCCAGACAATACATCTGGAATCCAAGTATCAAGCTTCTATTAGTATCCAGGCTTATGTAAATGATTCAAATCTATGGTCAAGGTTTAGTTCCTTAAAGATAATGATAAGATGAAATATGTCGCCATGCCATGATATTTTGGAAACATTCATCTACAATTTTTAAATTGTAAAGTCAATTAGCTGGCAAGGGAGATGATCATCACTAACAAACAAATTTCTGAAACGAAAACGAATAGACCAAACTGGCGTTCGTCTCAGTACTCATCACCATAAACACCACTTGTGCCTTGTTCCTTTTAAGAAGCAAAAAGCAAAAAGCAAAAATGACTGATGATTTTCAAAGTCCAAAAACTTCTGACTAAGTAAATCAAAGAAGCATTATTTATGAACAGAATGTACTATGGAGTGTGACCTTTCAACTCGTTAAAATAAAAAAGGCATTATTGAATAACGATTGCTAGAGATAAGTGACTTAAAAGCTCATTATCGGGATAAAATAAAATTACTTTAACCCAGTATAATGATGTCCGACATTTGTATACAAAAATAATTTTTTTCTAAGCAAAAATAGAGTCATTTGTAAGAACATTAAATTTACAAAAGTTTACACCTCTTATAAAATTTAAATTGTCAAAAAAAAAAAAATAAAAAAAATAAATGTGTTGCTCAGTTTAAAGACTTAGTTTTCTCATCAGTCGAGAAATGAGTTTTACAGTATTATATAAATTATTACATTTATATAACAACCTAGTTTTTTTAATCTATTACCTAGAAAATTATTTGACAGCTAAAAGTTTTTTTTAAATAGTTTTTTAAAACAACATTTATTAATATCTTGTTGTAAAAGAAATTCCATAACAAAATCAACGGAGTTACAAACTAATATGTAGAATACTAGGCTTAAACCTACCGGACATTATAACTTTATTTTAAAAAAAAAATATTCCATATAAAAAAATTTAAGACATATAGATGAACAAAAATATCGATACACCGATATCCTAACGTACAAATCGATACGACAAATACTTAAAAGAAAATACATCCATAGAAAATATCTGACAGTCAAAGAAAAATATATTTTATATTTATATTGAAAAATATATTTATATCGATTTGTATTAAAATCGATGTTTTTAATATAAAGTGTATCGTTACCCTTTCCAACTTCGACCCACAGCTGCTAAAGAAAGGACCCGAAGATGTTGAAATCAAGAATAATATGCGCACTCATAGAAATCCTTGATTTAGTTAATTCTTCACCCTTATCGCAATACCATGTGCAATATGATATTGAAACAGTTTTCTTATTATGTTCATAAACGTGACACTAATTCGATTATCCAAAATACGGTATAAGGAAATATTTTAAAGAGTGGAACGTTATTTTGCAAGTACTATTATTTGTAATTCTTTTACTAATAAGCAATTCGTCAAACTGCCAGTATTTTTCGATTCAGGTCTCTATATATGTCTATATATACAGTTTTTGTCCACTAAAATCTGGAGTAAATCCAATTATATATTTTATGATTCTAGTGATGCTATTATTGTTGTAATCGGTTGAATACAGCAGTTGTTATGGCCGTTAGATGAAATCTCAACTTCAAAATTTTAACCTCCTTGAAAGGGGCAAAAAATCAATATTTTTTTATTTTGATAAAATTTCACATATAAGGGTTTTATGGTGCGTTAAATCGAGATTTGAGGTCAGTTGTTCATGAAAAAACGTTTCCACTGATTTACAGCGAATTTCCTTGGAATTTTGTCTTTTTTGAACACCCTAAAGCCGGGTAGTGTCTTGAGCATAACAAAAGTATTTTTATATCTAATAGCATACATAACTGCAATTAAACGTGAAAGAATCATTTCTCTATCTTGACTGAGAGCTGAGAAAAAAATAAAACGTGATTTTCATATTTTTTTTTTCTTCTCGGCTCCTAATGCTCATTGGCGGCTATAACTCTAGTTTAGCACTATTATAGGTCCCTACAACCCACACGAAAATCGGCATTCAAATCTATTAGTTACAACTCCAAACGTCTCCTTGTTAGTATTTTTATAATATCTAATGATAATAATAATAATAATCATGTGGCAGGCATCGTCCATCAAGATACTGGTAAAAGATATGGACTGATTGACACTATCGTGCTATATTATAAATGCTACCCGACAACTGTAATGACAACTGGTCGCTGTACTAGGATCAGCTAATATTATTCATTCGTTAATATATTTGACGTAGCGACACCCGCAGATGACAATGTCAAAAATACAGTAATAACGAAAATCTCCAGGCATCAGGATCTGGCAGCGGAGTTGAACATTATGTACAGTGGATAAAGTCAAAATTTAACCGGGAGTAATATTTTGCAACGGCCTGATTACAGAAGATACGGAAAATTCTTTTAATTAAAAAGGCATATCCTCATAGAAATTAGAAGCCCAAGAAGCAGTATTTCTAGACACTACTACCATGATAAGAAAAAAAATACCTATAAACTTTAGGTTGGTAGATAGCCCCCGCAAGTATAGAAATACCACTTTATGTAGGAAAAATAAATAATAGTAATAATTTTAGATGTAAGCGTTTTTTTTTTTTAAAGTATCTGTTATGTTTTCATTATAATCACTATATCTCTGCACACTTGTTTCTAACCTTGCTTCAATTCGAAACCGTTAGTCCTCCAAACTGTCTGAAAAGATGATCACATGACTCTTTCATAGAGAACTGTTATAGTACTATCTGTTAATAGTAACTTCATAAGTAATTATCACATGATCAGAACCATACATCTTATGTATTGTTTTAATGTTTCAATACATATATATAGAAATATAAGATGTTAGAAATAGATCTCGGGTATTTTTTTAGACATAATAATAACTATATATTAAATTAATAGATACTAACAGTGGATCTTGTGAGAGAGGGCAGGTGCGATGATTGTCGGTAACATCAAAGACCTCACATTACGACGGTACAATGGCTTACACTTAGTCGTTTTGTATTCAATCATTGTTCCATCTGATTGAATTAACTTAATACCGATTTCTGATCGTGTCCTGATGAAATGCGGAGTTTGTGCAACCGCATACTGAAGTGTTTGCCTTGCAAAGTTTCAGTCCTACTATAACGGTTCTGTTAAGTCTGTTAGACCTCGCTTCTATCCTAGACTCGGGAAGTTCCATAGCAGTTCATTACAACAAGAACTATAAAAATATTAAAACGTAAAATATATAAAAACAATATCAAATTTAACACTATACAGAACGTTTGAAGGTCTTGGTAGAGGAAGGGGTTATTTTGCTTGAGGTACGCATGATGGTATAGAAGGATCAATGCAAATAGGATTGATGAATTAATTGCCACTTCTTGGAATTATGTTATTAGAATACTAGTTCCCAATGCTAAACATTCATCTTAAGTTCTAAAACATACAAAATTTTCAACACATCAGCACTTTGTTACATGGTTTATATATACTAAAGTTTTCAAAAATGTAAGACAAGAAATCAAACATTGATACTCACTTGAAGAGATCTAGCAGATATCTGAAATATATCCATCGAGAAATTTTTGGGATTTATGAGAGTTCCCTTATGACTCATTGGATTTTTCCGTTCCTATTGGAAACAAATTAAAATGGGGCTGTTGGAAAAGTTAATCTGGTCATTTAAACAAAAATCTGGATCTGTTTTAAACTATTTTACTATTCCTAATGATTCATAAATATTTAATTTTAGGATATTTTCTATATTACGTATTATTTTTCCCTATCGAGTCTTTATTTATTAAATGTATGATTATTTTCATTTAGATGTATAGCGAATATTTCGCTATCTATCTAATTATATAAGCCATGTAACATAGTGCTGATATGTTGAAAATTTTGTATGTTTTAGAACTGAAGATGAATGTTTAGCATTCGAAACTAGTATTCTAATCAAATAATCCCATTAGATGAGGCAATTAATTTATCAATCCTAAAACAATTTAACGTAAAGTGTCTGGATGGCAACCCTGTTATAAAATGTTAACCTTAAAAAAATAAAAAGTAACCTTGAGAGCAACTTTTTTGCACCCCCCAAAAATGTAACTTTTTAAAACGCTCTAGCTGTGTTGGTGTTGTTCGGATAGAAAATTCGACTGTAGTTTTGCTATTAAAAACTGAATTGAGGATATTTTTTGTTATATAACATTTTTTGCTAGGATCTACCATTTAAGAATTGCAAGGTATATATAGCTAATGTTTAAGATAAAAAAAGTCACGTTTTGTCTACATTTTTATATTATGGAAATTTTTCGTCAGAGCTATATTGATGTTGGTCGGATCATAAGTATGCTGACAAATTCCTTTTCAGAAGCAGTTGATATAAATTCAGTAGATTATATGTAGACATATCCAAGGTATATTGTTTTTCCTAGTCAAAAAAAAGTTGAATTAAATATATTAAATATATCATAAATTATTTTTCATCTTCCGAGCATGGTATTTTGTTGTTTTTACCATTCTATGCTGTGATACAATGAATAAAAAAAATATAGGAGAGAAACTGTCTTGGAAGGGAAAACAGTTACCGGCCTTTGTAACGGTTACTTTAACATTTTTTTATGTTCCAGTTATTCAATCACATTTTGTCACGTCTTTACCGAGTACGGTTACATACTTCAACAAGTAATACTGGATTTGATAGAACATGAGGTAACAGTTATTTTAATTTTTCAAAACTTATTTATTAAAATTCACAACTGTATAAAAAACAAAAAAGTGAAGAACGATGAATATAATGACATATCGATGATTTGTATAACAACTACATATTAGTTGTACTTCAACAAAAGTTCTTTTATGAAACTCCGTCCATGGCCATCTTCTCAGAGGCCCAGACGAAAATAAGGAATCGAGTGGCAGAAGTTTAGAAACTAGTGGTTTTGAGTGTGTATTGCTTTTCTTAAATAGGAAAATATTTCTGCTTTAGGGAATGTCGACAACATATGGAACATTTATGATAATAGTATCTATGATATAGTAGGACACATTGAAGATTTTTCTAATAATTTTGGTACTTACTCCCAACGTGATATTTAATTAATTTTAACGGATTAGATCTCTTAACCAACTTTTCTTAGCCTTATTTGGGTATTCACCGCCACGTTTCTCGAGGCCATAGTTTGTATTAAGTTGTTATGATACGTCCGTAGATTTTGTCGTGATATTTTTTGTATGAATGTTAGGCCTTTCTGTTTCACATATGGGTCCCGCGACATCCTTCTGTCAAAAAATATTCCTAAATATTGAACAGTGTTAGTCTGTTCCAATGGAAGATTGTCAATGAAAACTGGGAGGCAGGTTTCATGTCAAAGTGTAAAAGTGAAGTGTTGTGATTAGGTGTTTTTGAATTTAAATTTCCATTTTATGAACTAGTCTTGTAACTGTTGTAAGCAGTGTTGAAGGTTAGTTAAGCCTGATTGATGACTAGTCAGAATTGCAGCATCGTCTGCGTATGTTGATATTATAGTTTGGGTAAGTGGGTCAGTCGTGTGTGTAAACAGTATATTATAGCAGAGGTGCCAGAATCGATCCTAGTGGTACTCCAGTTGTTATTGGTCGTAAAAAAGAGGTAACTGAGCCTAGTTGAACAGAGAACAATCTGTCAGAAAGGAAAGAGAGAAGGCGATAGTAGGTGGAAAGAAGGAATGATAGGGATTTTTCAAACATAATAAATTAATGTTTTAGTTACATACATTTTTTTATTGAATACAGTAGTTTTCGGAAACAACTAATGCATAGATATAAAATTATTGGACACACCCGTGATTTTCATCCTGAATTAAATATCAGTGGCATTCATCGACACCTAGGGATCGACTTCGAGTCATCGAATCTCGGTACAGATATGTTTCCCAAGAATCAAAGGCTTCGGGAATCTACGTATTCCTTTACGCCAATAGACACTGTTGGAAACAACGCTTCTAGTTTTCTATAACTGTAATTACTAATAGTTCAATCATATTTTTTTTTAGAATTTTTATTATAAATAAAGATATTTAAAAACATGTCAACTGAAGCTCAATAGAAAACTGTTATTCAGGACCTTTTCCGTCTCAAAAAGTCTTTCATAGAGGGCACAAAGGGCTGCCCATGGAGGGATCTACTATCGCGACAAGGGAATAAAGTTTTCACTCTTGTCGATCCCAGAGCAGCAAAGAAAAGCCTTGCCATCCAGAAGGCGATAGCGAACTTCTCTGGAGGACATTCCAGATAAGACTGTGTCAGTCCTTATCAGTCCAACCGCAGTTCAGCTTCTATCCTATCTTACCTTCCGCTCTTCTTGGAAGGAGAAATTATAAATAAATAATATTGTAAGACAACTGGAAATAAACGGTATCTGAACGTTTTTGACAAAATTGTATAATTTCAATAATTTTTAAAAGGACTTATTTTACCATAGGTATTATTTATTTTTAAGAAAAAGTTAAAATTAAACATATTTTGCTTTTGGCATCATACGCTGACAGGAAAAATGTCCATACAATTGGTTTTTTTAGGTTAACGTTTCATTGATTTTTAAGGGTCCCCCTATTCTTTAACCTGGGTATATAAAACTTATTAGATTTTTTTTTTTAATTATTAAATAAATGCAAGCAATATTTTCTTTTTTTTTAAATTACTAATTAATTTTAAATTTACTAAAATTTTAATTAATAAAGTTTATCCACACTTTGAGTTTATTAAGTCTTGCATTCAATGGGATTTATTATAAGTCTAATGTTATCTTGAATAAATACCCAAGGAATATGCCCAACCTAATTAATGTAAACCTGTAATAAATCATACTGATTTAAAATTTCGTAATTTTAATTTTTTTAACATGTAACATGTTTTACCGGTGACCTAGTTGGTCAAAAGCGATACGTTTTGGGGGAATGCGCAGGCGTTACGCGCAGTTTGATAATTTGATATTAAGAGAGTAAGAGCAGTTAGGAGCTCAACTCTTCTTAGACTAAATTCTTGTAATAATATCTTGGCTAGAAGCCAGATTCGAATGAGTGAGCTCCTTTTGGCTCTGTTTCACTTAATACGAAATAAACGTACGAAACCTCTATTTTTAAGAGTAGGAGCCTTTTTGACAGCCACTAGCTCAGTTAGTGCTGCTCGGATCCAAAATTTGATGACACCCTTCTAGTTAAATAGTTAATGGAAAATAAGTTTTGTTGTATAACATTTGTAGCTAGGACCAACCGTTTAGGAGCTATATCTAGGGGATTTTTTGAGACTTGTTCCATGTACTTACTTTCTTTAACTGACACGCTCTAGGGGGCCTTTATTTTTTTAATACTGATTGCTTCTATTTAATTTATATTTTTCATATTTTATCAAACTATTTGTAAACTTGTAAATATATAAAATTTCTAAATAAAAATTAAAAATAAAGAAATCTATGTATATTTAATCTTTATATATGTCCCTTCCGAAGGACGGCATAGCTGAGGATCCTATAACACATGAGGAGTGAGGATTGTTTCATAAACTATAACAAATCAATAAAAAACAATTTTATAGGAACAAATGTCTTTAATTCCTTTAGAACAATATTTCTTGAATTCTCATTCCAGTTAAGAGAATATTACGTGTCATAGTCAAACAATCAGGTATCCATGCTCCAGAAATTCTCTCTCGAAAAGTACTTCAATTTCAGTTGTATCGTGTTTCAATCTCCTCAATTTTCCATCTTTAGGATATATATTTTTCCTCATTTGGAGGGGAAATAACTTTTATCCCTAATTCTCCACCATAGCCACTCCACCTACTGGTGGAGAAATGATTTTTTTTAAATGTAATTCATTACTTATTGGTGTTCGCCACCGCTCTTAACTACTCTTTTATTTATTTTTTTTTTTTATAAAAAGCTATGAGAAAATCTTAATTTCTATTATTTATCACTTTGTTACTTTTTTCAGACATAAAATAAGTAGAAAACCTCAAAATATTCTTCATGATACATATTATTTTCGTGTCTCATTTATAGCTTAGTCGTTTTTAACGATTTTCTACGGTTTTAACCATTATTAACATTTTTCTGAAAACTGTCATCACAATTCTTATTATATTCCTATTATTTATTCTCCTAGGTTTTTAGTTATTGTTTTTAAAAAATCTTGTATTTCAACATTACAATATCCCACAATCAAGAGCAACAAGTAGGGGTGGGTTTTGATAAACGATAGATTGAAATATTGATATTTTTCTTTCGAAAGCCGGATATTTTTTCTTTCAATATGTCGATAAATACCTCACGATATACCGTTTCCCCTGAATTATATAAAGTAAATCACTACTTATGACCATAATTAAGGGAACTGGTCAATTAAATAGTAAATTTCGTCGATACAGTTTGTAAGCTCACATCTTTGGTTACATATTTAGATTCTCAAAAGTTTATTCTTTTTTATATAAAATTTATATGCATGCTGAAACCTCCTTTCATAAAAAAAGTTCATATTTTTTTACAAAAAGCTAAAAATACCTGCTATAATAAAGAAAAAGGTAAAAAAAAGGTATTTAGGGCACTGTTTGAGGAAAATCTTTTTAAAAGCTACTGGAAAGGGATAGGAGGGGTGGTTTCATTAGTAAATGAATCCTGAAACCTTTTCAGAAATATTTCTTTTGGTGATATCATAAATAAATGGAATAGACCTTTATTATTGTGAATATTGTATTAGCTTGCAAATAGCGTCATGCATAACTAGTGATTTGATTTATAATTTTAAAAAATAACTAAACCTTGGTTTAAATAAGAGAGTTTTTAAATGTAACTTTTCCAATTTTATTTAGGTTGGTTATGAAATATGTTGCTAATGGTGCCACTTTAATAGCAACAGAGCGATTATTTTTCGAAGCAGGGCGAACCAGACCAACCAAAAGGAATGAATTAAGAGGAATTTTTTTTCGGAAAGTTACAAAAATTAGTAATATAGATGACAAAGAATCCATTCACATAATATGTAACTGAAAATTTCTCACATAAGGGAAGTGGAAATAACAAAATATCAATATTTACCTATTAAGGTAAGATTTTGTTGGAGACCAAGCAAGGGACACTCACTGGGGTCTCACTGGCGATCGCGCACCAAACTCCAAAAACCGGTTTCTCTTTTTATAAATTTATTTTAATTAATTAATTAAACTTAAGAAGAAAATAATAATTGTAATGAAAAAGACGCAATTTTCAATATTAATAATTTTTAATTGAATAAAATGCGTTACTTATAATAATGTACTTACATTATATTTTTTATATAAAAATTTCTTTGATAGAATTATCCGAAAGTTAACCAAAATTTGTAGAATTGCATATGTAATAATTATATAAAGTCATAAAAGTAATAACATTTATGTATGTACCTACAGTATAATAATAATGAGATATTGTAGGTACACATATTTCGCACAATACCTATATATATATATATATATATATATATATATATATATATATATATATATATATATATATATATATAATACAATGAAATATAAACAATAAGCATTTAAAATATTTTAAGTATCAATCATGTTTTCAGGATTATAATTCTGTACCATTTGGGAAGAACTAGATTAGTCCATTTTTGTCGACAATAAGACATGTATAAGTAGACAAGTTGTAATGGCAATGGTATCCTTTTATACAATAGCCATTACAACTTGCCTACTTTTACAAGATGTGTAAATGTAATCATACGCCATCTATATTACTTATTGCCAACATTTGTGGCAGATTGTAATAATTACTCAATAAAAGGTTTTAAAAACTTATACAAGATGAGTAGGACTCCAATATGAGTTGCTCAAAATATTTATCTTATTGTCGACAAAAATGAACTTATCTATTTTTTTCCAAATGGAACAGAATTATGTATGAGTGTGTAACATGTTTTACATTATTTCTGAATATTTGTTATTTAATATTCACGTACCTTTAAGAATAATTTCATATTTTAGTATTAAATCAATTTTAGTTTTACCTGATGCCAAAAGTTTATTACGGCTCTAACCAGAATTATCCAAATCCGTAATGTGAAGCTAGATGTAATAAGACGTAATGATGTCTATGCTAGACGGTCCAAGTCCTTAGTGAACATGTCATTACGTTTATTATGTTTGCATTTTTCTGAGGTTAGTTATCAATAGATTGGAAGATTTATCTACGTTGAAGAACGTCCGTAATATTATGAATTCTAGAAGTCTTCCTACTAAAATGTACCCTGTAGACGTACCCTTTGTTACGGGACTTTTATTAAATTACAAAAAAATGTAATATCTTAATTTTGCGCTATTCCACTCTCTCCTTCACTTTCTACAAGAGCTTCTTTTATCATATTACAATGTCAGTTTTTCAAGTATAGCCCTTGTGCTAAATTGAATTAAACAAATTCAAATATTGAGGTTTAAAATTTTCCAATTTAAAAAAAAAAAAATTTTCAATTTCACCCTTAAGATTTTATTTATTAGTATTTTTTATTACCTACCTACACTTAAAACCACATAGTGTGACTGGAAATAGAAAAATTTATAAGAAAAAATAGTTCACGTAGTGAATTGCGCTGCACTTAGATAAGTGCGCCCGCGACATGAAAGGATTGATTTTTTTAGCTAAACGGAGCACGTATTCTTTACTAGCTGATTTGCCATATTATTTACTTTATTTTAGTCACGAACAATCGTAAAAGTTTAAATAAATCTAAAAAAAAAGGTTATGGACAGAATTACTCACAATCAGGAAAGGGCCCACAGTGTGGGACGTTTCAAAACGGCAAACAGTTAATATCAATATAATAATAAATTTATTATTTATTTATACATAAATAATTATGGTGTTATTTATGATGTGATTTTCGATAAGAGTTTGTTATGATAAATAGATTAAGGATAAATTATTTGAATAGATTGCAGACTTTAACTCACGCTATCACTAGATAAATAGCTCCCACAATAAACAAAGATACTTAATCAAGATGAATGATGTATAAATTATGGCTGGGGTAACATGAAGTCCTAACCATTAGGACTATCTTTGGCTAGGTTATGGAGATATTTCCAAGTGATAAACTGCCGGAGATCGATTGGTACGGGTGTCGCATTGGACTAAAGTAGGGAAAAGCTGATTGCTACCTATATCACTGCTACCATGATATTTCAATATCAGAAACAGTTTATTTATATACAAACTAATGTGATAAGTTGAACTTCGCTTTAAAAGAACGCTGATATTCTGTGATTATAAAAGGAAAGAGATAATCCTGCTTCCGTTTTATTTATGTAATTCACATAGAATATTAACTGAAGCCATCTTTGCAAACTAATTTCGGGGTCGGTAATAACAAAGGCATTGATCAAATTAAGGACCTCTTCCACGAGCGGAAAATTGCAGCATAAAACGAAAATAAGTAGTAACATTAATTTTTTTTTTTAAAGGTTGAGCCAAAATATTTCTTAGCCTACGAAAAGGAGTATTAAGACAAGGTCTTGAATCAGAATTGGCTTTTAATTAATTAGCTTGTTAAAAAGTTTACTTTAATAGTGACTGTTAAATTTACATATAAACTTGAGGAACTCTTACACATGAGCTCACAAATTATTTTGAGGCTTGCAAAGATAATGGATCAATTCCATTTTTCAAGGTGGCTCTAACAATATTTCAAAAGTACCAACGCTTTAAAGCTAGTACGGATTTATTATAAAATTATTTATGCACTTTTATGACAGGAAATAATTAGGAAAAATAACCAAAAATGTATGTTTTGTTTTTTAAATTTTATAATTCTTATTAAAAAAAAAAATCGTTCTGTATCATAAATAATTACAAATTTTATAATGTTTAAGTTCCTTCTACTGTAGCTTGAAGAATTTAATAGACCACTCTAGTACAAAACATGTGTACATCTTATGAATAAATTATTTGGAAGATATAATTGTTTTTAAAACAATGTTTTCGTAAATATAGAACATTAAGTGAACAAATAATAATAAATAAGATATTATAACGCAAATTAAAAAATAATTATTTACATAAAATGCATCCTGAATAAAAGTTATTAACAAAACTAACAAACGAACAACTGATTAGTAATTAATTTTTTTTATATAATAATTAATTTTATTGTGATAAATCAACAGGCAATGAGTGTATGCAATATTTTATAGTACGTACTTCCAAAAAACACTACAAACACGATACTGCTCAAAACCCTTCATATTTTTTTTTCTTTTATGTACAAAAAGTGTTTGAAAATTTTTCATTCATTTGAAATGAATTTTACTGTACAAAATTTTGATTAAATTGTGTACCATTAGGAACAAAACCCTTACTCATCAAAGATCTTCTTAATGGATAAAATCCTGCACTTTATTAATTATAAGGAGTGCACATATCGCACTGGTTTTTGAAGAAAAAGTGTACTCAATTTTAAATGTTTTCGAGTCTCGTTAATTATTTATTGTCATAACAGTTAATTTTATTTTTCAATAATAATTATACGAATTTCAGGGAAGAAAAAGAAATATTTTTGCGCTCTATCTACACCACTTCCTATCTAAGTTAGTGAGTATGTTTATCATTAATTATGCTTGGAAAGTGAAAAAAAAAAAAAAAATTCCAACCGTACTGACTATAAAGAAATTAAATAAATAGAAAAACTATCTTGAAGGGCGCAAGTAAAAGTATTTATTAGTTATGATAAAAAAATGTTTAACTTGAAACATAAAAGTAATTTTGTTATATTTTTTCCTAAATAACTCAGATGGATTGCAGTTTTCAGATAAGAGAAACGTGACTTTCGCTGTAAGATAAAGTCGAATTTGAAGACACCTTTTAATGTACTGAGAGATTTAAATTTTATGGAATGGTTATGTAAGTAAGTAGCAATTTCTCAAATATGTAATAAGGTTAAATGGTGATTTGAGAACAAATTTCTGTTTCATTGCCCCACTGTATTATTATAATTATTGCTTCTCAATTGTTTATATAAAAAAAACTGTTTCTCCCTCTCAATAATTTCAGGAAAAATATATATCAATATATATACTCGCCTAGTACAGTATAACTTGTAATGTAACGAACTGTAAAATCAGGTTATTATAAATATAATTATAAACTAAATATTTATTTCAAATAGTGTTAGAGAAAATAGCCTTTTTAGAAAGAAAGCCAATGTTTCTTACAAGAAAATATCTATTTTCTTATTTATATTTTATTAATATTTACTACTGTATACATTATATACAATAAGTAAAGTTGGGGTAAAATAATTGCATTGACATGTTCAATAATTGGTGAAGAACTACCCATTAGTAGTGTTTTGATAACTGTTATAAATTAGAAAGTCCCTGTGGGTTATAGGTGGGTTACGAAGGATTTTGGATCGTGAGGATCGGATATGAAAAGAATTGAAAGGTTCGTTATACAAGTTTGAAAATACCGTCTTCAGAACTTATGTGTGTATTATTCGAATACTGAAGAGAGAAACTATCATAAATCAATAAATTAAAAGAGTGATCATCGTGTACAAGCGAAATAAAAAATGCTTTTTCACATTCCTTTGTTTTACATAGTGGTGAGGATTAGTCTCGCATCGAACACTTTTTCAGGAATCGACAAATATGATGCCCTGTAAATAGATAAAACTAACATCAAATGAGAAAATCGTTAAAACTGTTAGAGTTACAACACAGGCATTAGATTCATATTTCTCTTTCTACGTCTTGAACATCGGGCACCGTAAACAAGTTATTACGAAAATAACTTTGTGAGGTAGTAATGACAGTAGAATGAGGACAGTACTCATTACCATAAACGTACCTTTTCACTTAAACAGGTTGGTGCGATTATATAAATTACTGTCACATCACAAAATGTTTGTTCTTATACCTTCTGATTTTCGGACCGAGTTTCCATCATCTACCATCAACTTTTGTGATGTCATTATGACGATGCTAAAATTACAATGTTACAAATATTTCAAAACGTTCATGTAGAATTTGATCGCCAATACTATTTCTAATAATATACTTTCAACTAATTGAAATGAGAAAAAAACAGATAAGTGTCATAAGAGATGAGTTTTACACAAGCTGCAACAAACCGGTAATAAACTAAATAAATAAATTCATTGATACGGTCATGCAACAATTTATAGTTTCAAAAAATGTTAGTGAAAAGAAAAAAGAAAAAAAATAACATAAAAGCAGGTAAATTTTTGTTAAGAGTTTCTAATGCAAATACACTTATTAAAATTAATCGTTTATAGGAAAATTTATTAACATGTAAATAATGGAATTTATTATTTATCGACCAAAGAGAAAGGAATCTATTGTAGGGGAATGTGTAAGTTTGAAAGTAAATAAAACATTTTCGGATACCAGGAAACTCTTTGGGTTTAGAATTGAAGAAACCCCGAATACCAATTTTAGCCTGTAGGGATAGGTGCTGGGCCTGGTGTTATCTCGATAATAATAAAATTTCTTTCTGTAGACCAAATTTGGACGACATTGAACCAAAACACCACACATCCTCTGCATTTGTTCTGAATAGAACTCTGAAAGATCATTAAGTATGAAGTCGTATCGCCGTAGTATCGTATGACTCTTTCGTAATCCTGATTTCCTTTCAAGGCTTAAATCATTAAATTATCGAAACCTCCTTTCTGCGATATACAAATATATTAAATTTTTTAGGCTTGTATTATATTTGTTTCTTTTAGGCTTCATAGTGATTCTCTCGGCTGAATCAACTTCATATTGCAGCACTTCTTCAGAGAACTATTATTATAAAAATTATTACAAATTATATACATTTTTAAAAGAATTCTACCCAAAGTATTAAAACTTCATATCATCCAATCAATTACCTCACTGTAAACGCTTCAAAAACAAGAATTACCCCGAAGTAAGAGCCGACAGCCCAATCAGTCACAACTAATCGAACAAGATGATTGCTTCGGAGAACATTAGTTCCTACAGTCAATTATCAACTAATAACTAACAACTTGGACAAAGTACGGTAAAAATCCACTATGATTCATCCTACCATTCGTCGACAATTGATTTTCGTATCCGGGTAATGCTGTCTTTGGCAAGGACAGAAATCATTTGCATTAAGTCATGAGCGAAGGAGTTTTTTAATATCTCAATAAAGCAATATTTTTTAAAAATTTCTTTTAGCATTGATTTTTAGTTTTCATTTTGCAGTATAGATAATAATATTTTAATTTTTAAAAATCAGTGGCTATGTTCAGTATTATTTAAATGACTATATACTGCAATTAAGAAAAATTAAATTAGCAAAGTTTATGTAATTGCAAATGAAAATTGATTCACCCTTCATTAGAAAAGTTATTCAATTAATCACCAGCTCATTTTACGTTTAAAATAATGACTCAATGAAAAATTTATGCCCAATGATGATCCGAGATGGCACAATTTCAATTTCAAAACTATCTTTACAGAACTAATTCTTTAAAAGAGATACAATAGTCGACTACAAAACATGGAGAAAACAATAAGGAGTACGGTGAGATTGAAGAAAAAAATTATAAAAAAAGTGCCAAAGAATCGGCCTGCATTTCATTCCTGCTATAGGGCTAGAGAAACACTTTTTTGGAGCCATGCTGCCCGTTTCAAATGGGTTGCTTCATTTAGCACATCATACTAAGTAATCTTATGGGTTAACATATACATTCTAACAAGAAGTTAATAGAATTACAGAACTTCAATATAATTTAAAGTTTATATATCTGTTTAATTCCCTATTTGTTTATTTATTATTATTTTATTTTATTTATTATAATTATTATTTATTTTATTTATTATTATTTTTTTATTTTTTTATTTTTTTTTTTTTTTTTTTTTTTTTTTTTTACAATTTTCTTTCTAATCATTTAACTTTAAGTTTACCGTAAATTTACTAAAACTTAAAAAAAAAAAAAAAAACCTCCTATAGAGGGTCCAGGGTGCCATATTATATATAAATATACTCGGGAGTATATTTATAAAAACGTAGGGGGAAAAAAAAAAAGAAATAAAAAAATAACACCAAAACCTGTTAAAATTTATTTATTTTATTATTTTAGCTATTTATAATTATTTACAATATTACCCCTCACTTTAGCAGTATGTAATTATCAGGACTATATATATACATTATATAAAATGAGTAAATTTGAGGAAAATTATTGCAATGACATGTTAATAACATGTAAAGAACTACTCACTAGTAGCACTTCAGTAAAAGTTCTTCATTAGAACTTCCTCTTTTCAGACGCCTAGAAGGATTATCGGGAAATGAGTGTAAGGCAAATTGGGAGACTAGTGGATTCGAATGGTTATGGAGTTTGCTATGAAAGGATAGGTATCTGGTTTGGGCCACATAAACAACATATGGATCATTAAGATCTTTATTGATTAGTTTGTTTGTGACATAATAAGGAACAGTGAGGATTTCAGGAAGGATTTCGGATTGTAAAGACTGGATACGAGAAGTATAGGAAGTTTAGTGGAGTCTCAAAGCTCAACTCTGTATGTCCAAATAATGGGTCTGATTATTGTCAAGTTAATAAGTCTTTTGTAATTTATTGGGAGCTTTGAACGCTTGTCTTGTAAATGTTGGAGCAGTCGGAACCCACGAGCACTTTCCTGTCTTTTAAGTCAAGCAGTTTCTTGTTCTTGAATTTGAAATACATAAGTCTAAATGCAAAAATAACTGATCTGTTGGTGAAAAATATTTTTAAAAAATAAAAAAATAGATTTTTTTAAGTAATAATTTACAAATACCGAAAGTCTATTATGTAGATGTATATAATGTATATATTATGTAGAATGTTTTCCCTTATGCATGTTACAGAAACTTTTATATATATTGTAGAATAGCTATAGTAATAATTATAAATGAAAAACAATAACTCATGATAATAAAATAATATTTTTCGTGTAGAAAAATTACAGTTAAAAAATATTACAAACTTCTAACATAGAAAAAAAATTCTCAAGACTAACACTATTTAACATAAAATAAATACTAAAATAGATATCTTAGGTTGCTTCTTTTAAATGATATTCCATTCATTATTCTTCCAGTCATAGGATTTGTAACGATCGTAATCTTTAGAAGATTGACATTGAAAAATTAAATAACGGCGTATCCCTAATAAATGACTGTTACCGCATTTACAAATCATTACTTTGAGCCAAAGCGACAGATTTCTTGATTCTATCAGATGAGAGAAGCGAACTAAAAGTGGTTTTAGTTTTTTTTATGGAAATAGCTGTCTTAAAAGTCATATATCGGTCGGATTTGATGAAAAGATATAATGCTTTGTTTGCATAATATAGACAGTGCCTTTTGTTGTTTTGTTTTTTGGAACATGACGTCGATATTTTCTGACAGCAATCCTTTGATAAATCATATCAGCAGCTGCGTCAACTACCAAACCAGTATCAATTGATTTTGATATGAGGCACTATAATTATAGCCGTTCGGAATTCAAACAATATATTTGAAAACAAATTATAAATCAGAAAAATGCTTCGCAAATGTTCCTCCTTAAGTTACAAATATTTGGTTGGGAAATGAATTCAGCATTGAATAGTTGTTAATTAAAGAACTTAGGTAAGTAGGAATTATTAACGAAGAAACTACACACAAAAAAAAAAAATAAATAAAAAAAAAATAATGAGAAAAGTGTATACTTATCTAACAAAATATTTGCAAAGAATTAACCAAACAGAGATACTTCATAAGTATCGATTATACAAACACGTAACAAAGTTATTTTCAACGTTTTTGCTCCTCTTTAATCATATTTATAGAGAATGTCATAATCATAAAAATGCCAGGTCCTTTATATATTATCATTTCTTTTTTTTTTCTTTGGGGCTGCACTAAACCTTCCAATACTTCTCGTATCTTGTCTTTGCAACACAATATCCTTCGTGAAATGAAAGATTTTGATGTTCACTAAGTAGCTGATTTAGCCCAAAATAGACACCAATCCTTTCATAGTAAATTCCATACCACTTGTCTCTCAACCTGCTTCACACTCAGCTCCCAATAACCTACCGAGACGTCAAAAAAAAATACGCCCAAGAGAAGTTTTATTGAGTGCTACTTGAGAGTAGCTCTTTACTTATTGATAAGTCATTCTAATACTTTTTTCAGAGTTTAGAAAAACTTCTATCCCTTCTAACCTTTATCTATCTATCTGTCTCATTGGCCCTAAACCCTCTGCAGTTTCTGACCTCACTCAATGAGATTCAGCTATTCATCCCTGTTCTATGAGGTAGCTTTCCGATTTTTTACTCCTAGAAAGTCTTAGCATCAGCTGCCACCCCTTCTACCGATCTTAATTTTGGTCTCTCAGCTCTCTCTTTCGAGTTTTATAGCTTCTCAAGAACTCTTATTGAGATATCAGATTTCTGAATATTAAAATTGGGAAGAACCCAATTCCCAGTTCCACGTCGGTAAGTTTAAATTTGTTTCGTGGCGGACACACGGAATGAATCTTAACCTTTATCTGGCAAGAATAGGTTTGTAATCTGTAGGGTAACCCGTGCTTTCTGCCCTAGTTGAAGTACATAAGCACCTTAAGCCCCAACTAACAAACACCAAACAAATTTAGAAGGTTACGGTCCTTAATGGAGTTTGTTATTTTGATTCTATACTTATATATGTATATAACTATGTGTGTGTTAAGAAATAGTAATATTTATTGCAGAATGAGGAGAAGAGAAGAGAGAGAAAAAAAAAACGAGACATGTAAATATTATGAGTGAAATGAAATGAAATAAACAGGGACAGAAGGATGTCCAAATACCATCATTTTCCATTTAACAAAAAAATTATATTTAAAAAAATAATTCTTATTAGTATGATTATTGAGTTCAGGACTTTCTTAGATAAAAGTCCATTGTTTGTACTTTGACAAATTTATGTTTATTTATTTTTTTTTTTTTTCTAAATATGTAAAATGAGCTGGGTGATCTTCGACCTGGGAATCAATAACCTTATTCTAAGTTTAAAATACGAGCGCATTAAACACGACTGGGCATGCCATAGCTATCGTGGTATACGTGATGAATAATTTAAATTCTGAAAATAAATTCATGAAAATGGAAAATTCCAACTATAAAGCAAGTACTAAAGATATATCATAAAAAATGAGGCCGGAACCCTAAAAGCAAAAAGTCATATGCGGTCCCTAACCGTGAACCTCCGTTGAATTTACAGCCCCACTCTCCATTCAACCCCCTTTCACATGCTCAACACGACTGGGCATAAATTCTTAGGTGTTTAGGGTAGCTGACCCAAAGGCTCCCCAAATATCACTCTAGTCTACAACTCACCGCAACACGCCCCTCTGAATGTCCAAGCGGAAGCTAGGAAACATTTACTGAGATTCACAGGTCTCAGATTATTTTTTGGTTTTATTGTATAAAAGCTCCTTCCTATTTTCTCGTAGTGAGTTCATAAAAGAGAGAAAAAGGTCCCGGTCATATTCTTCGGTAAAATGTTATTCTAAGAATTTTATATAAACTTACCATAGCGTCTCCGTATCCTTCAATGGAGTACCATTAAACACTGTTAAACAGATACGATACCTTCAGATTTTATCTTAACAATGAAGTCACTAGAAACCCTCACACGAAATTAAATGGTCTAGAATCTGCTCGTCGATTTCTAAGCGTCTTCCTATTTTTTCATCGAGAATTCATAAAAGAAAAAAAGATCTCGATCACATTTGTAAAATTTTATTTAATTATATGATTAAAATTTAATTGTATGTACCCTATAGATGCTTATATTTTATCAGATCGTCCAAAAGTTTCTTTTTTTTCCTTGAGAAATGGTACCATAACTGGAGAGTTAGGATAAATCTCAGAAAATTTCAACAAATAACGATTACAAATAATCTACAGTCGAAGACCCACTGGTACCTACCTACCAAGGAATTCTATCTAAACAAGAGACTCACATAGAACCCTCACCCGAGACTGATTAGAAAAGAAGCTTCACGTCGATTTCGAATACTGTCTATTTACAAAAATGAAATATTATTTTACAGAAGAAGGGAGTAACTGAAATAAAATATATTCAACATTATAGGTATAAGTAATATCCATATAAACTTGTGGATTGGCCAGACAACAATACTATCGATTTATTAGCTTTGGAAGAACTGCTGAAGTATTAATATTAATAATATTTTTTACGCGATTCCGCAGTTACTTCATCGTTTCACTGGATGAGTGATATAATTTATAAATCATTAAAAAGAAAAGAATTTTAAAAAAAATAATAAAGCTTTATTTACATATTTATAATTTTTTTAAATTTCCTTTGGTTTACGAGGTATATCCTCTACATGATTAATACAATTTTATTCAACCATAGATATTTTTTTTTAAAAATTAATGTTTTTGTATAAAACAGTAGAAACAATGAAGAAATAAGCCATATAGAATACAATAAATATCTAATAACTAATATTTATACTTAACAATAAAGTAAAGTATGAACTGAACTATGTTAGGAGTTTTGTTTTATTATTTTATGAGTGTATCTTTTGAGGGATTTTAATTGCACTTGCAGATTCCTTAGATCAGGGAGTTTCCTGATTTTTTTGTGGAGTAGGTTTTGGTTAGATCCAGGGCCGGAACTAGAAGATTCGTCGGGGGGAGAGGGGAGCAAAGAGCAGTTTGCCTCCCCCATCCTTCCCCCTTCCCCACCATTAAAATACAATACTTCCGTAAGCTGTTTTTCAGAAGCAGTAGTTGTAATTACACACCATACGTATGTTATGAAGAGGTTTTATTTATGTGAAACTCTTAGTTATTACATCAATGCACTTACACATGACTAATACATTTTTTTTTTTTTTCGGTTTTTGCCGCCCCCTGAAATCTATTGCCCGGCGCATGTTCCCCCTCCCCCTGCTCCGCTCTAGTTCATATTAAAGAATGGTGATTAAGATCGTGTGGAATAGTTGATATTTTAGTGTATCGAGAGTAATAATTGTAGATCCTCATGCATAAAACCTTCCTAGGTTACTGTAGTTGTTTGCATAATTTGAGCTACACAGAAGTGAAGCGTATGCGATCGGAGGTCTAATTAATGATATGAAACTATTTTAAAAAAACTCAAATTACTCTACTTAAGTTACATGTAGAATAATTTGAGTTTCTTAAAATAACCTCAAAGGATAAACAATTTTGACAATGATGGAAATATTTCGTTCTTAGTCCCTAATTCAGTCAGAAGAAATAAAATAAATCGATTGTATTCTCTAAACTGAACTACAAGTGAGATTTTATTTTATTTTGCACCTTGTGATAAAATAAGATGCTTCAACTAGATATGATAAGCTTTTATGATTCAGTGCTTCAATTAAATAAATAAATGTTTAAATAAATCGACGCTTAAGCTTCCACATGATAAGTCCCTTTTTAGCAACAAATATTTAGACCTTATCTTTCATGTAAAATTTTGCCCTCAATGCATTTCCGAGAACAGATTTTGAAAAAAAAAAAAAAAAAAAAAAAAAAAAAAAAAAAAAAAAAAAAAAAAAAAAAAAAAAAAAAAAAAAAAAAAAAAAAAAAAAAAAAAAAAAAAAAACCCGATGATAACACTGCTTAAGCCAGTTTTGTTATACTCCAGTCAACGAGTGCTGAAATGAGGGTTGTAGAGTGCATGAAATATTTGATAATTATGAACTCAGGACTTCGTTAGCAGTAGTTCGAAGATAAATATACTAAAAGTCCTAGCCCCTGGGGAGTTGAGCTAGCCGTGGTGGGGAGGAAAGAAGGTCTCATTTGTGGGTTTTTCGATTTTATCTCGAAAACGGTGGACTCTGGAAAAATATGTTCAAATAAAAAGTAAAGCTTCTTAAATTTTAAACTGATCATATACATATTTGTCGAACTCTCAACAGTTTTCGAGATAAACGTTATTGAAAATCTATAATGTTCGAAAAACATAATTTTTATCTCATTTTTTTGTCAAAATTCAGCTTTAAGTACCTAAAATATAATGCTCTACAACTTTGATTCTGACATTTTTTCGTGGAAGGCACTAGAAGCAAATATTTGAAAAAAAAATGAGGTAACAATTATTTTTGTTTAAATTATCGATTTTCAATTACGTATATCTCGAAAACCATTGGAATTTCGACAAATATGTATATAATTAATTTCAAAGGAAATTTAATTAGCTTTAATTTTTATTTGGAACATATTTTTCTAGACTCCACCGTTTTCGAGATATTATCGAAAATCCCAGAAATGGGCCCTACTCCCCTCCCTTCCACCGTTAGTTCACTCGACAGGGGCGTGGACTTTTGTTTATCTGCTAACGACTCCTAACGAAGCCCTGAGGTCAATAATAATCGCATATTTAATGCATCCTACAATATGTTTATTGACTGGACTATTCTGTCCCAAATTGAATCCTTTGTTCACATGCTACAACTAAGCTGTTTTTCATGTGATACACCGGTAAAATGTAAGCACTCGTAAGTTTTCTCTGATAAATTAAATAAATAAATCCGCTTTTTTACTTTATTTGTATAATAATGATGCTAATAAATCAGTTTTCTGTGTCTGCTGTAAAATTGGAAAAAAAAATTACCTTTTGCATGTGGCTGCTTAAGCGACGAAATATAAACAAAAAATTAAGATTATTATTGACATCCACACACTGATGTTACCGATGGGGTTATCAGTATCATTTACCCTGCGAAGCTAAATATGATCAGTTATAACTAGTGATTTCGCAGTTTTTGAACCAAACTAAAAGAACAGCGGCAGAATTCGAGCTCTTTATTTCACAGTCTTTAACGTGAAAATAAATGCAGGGAGGCACTTCAAAACCAGGGTCAAACGGCATAGTTTGTCCTTGGAAGAGGTCATCTATGAAACAAGGAAAAAGGCCATTCAAGGACTAGTTACTTATTAATAGTCCATGTAACTCGTTGTCTATAAACTCTTCTTCCACGAAGGAGTGTTGCATTATTATTATTAACAGTAAAAATAGTTAACAATAATGAATAGTATAATAAATAGCTTAAAATGAATAAGCCCTAAATAAATTGAATTTCTCCATTCAATGTAGTTTTGTGGGTTAGGCTCATAAAATAAACACAATATTTTGACGAAGTAATTTTTTAGGCTTTAATAACACATAAAAATTGTTTATAATCAATTATATATATTTGTTAAAAGGACAGTTTGGCCACTTCTGGGTTATTTTATTTTCTTATAAAGAGAAGGTAGACATATCATATTATTTTAAACAGGAATTGTTTAGCCTTTCCAATAGACTTAATATGAGTTTAAAAATTTCGATATTTGTAAAAATAGAAGATATCAATGACTAACCCCCGATCAATAACACATTATTAAAGATGTTCTTATGTCCTTGTTGTTCCATGAGGTGATCAGTGCTTTAAGGTTAGTTCTGGAACAGCAAAAGACTATGAAACAAATAATTGAAATGACTCGCGGAAACCTCTCCTCTCATAGTGGATATGGCATGAAAAATTCTAAAACCGCACAAAAAATACCGAAGTTTTGAATATTTCAGAATATAGATTCGATGATGAAAAGACAGTTTTACAAATCCTTTATTAACAGATGGTCAACACAACCACTGATTGGTCTGGTTTTCTTGCACACTACAATCTTGTTCCTAATTGTATAATATACTAAATTTTAACGAATCTTCTTGATTGCCAACATTATTAAATCGAATGAAAAAAGTCTTTACTCTACTAAGTTTAAACACATACCCATTTAAAAATTTCTATAAGAACAATTTCTTCACACAAATGACGGAAAGGGGATTTTAAAGAAAAATTTTAAATTTTGCAAAGAATAAATAAATTTAAAAAAAAAAAAAAAACTATTTTGGTGTCTAATATGTTTTCATGTCACTCCTTAATGTATATAATATAATTTCACTCCTAAATATATTTTTTCCTGGTTAGAGTCACTATTTGGTAGAAATCAAAGTTTTTCTATTTTCTCCAGAAATTAGTCCTAGTGACCTCTGGTACATATAACGAATAGATCATAATTTTTTTCTCAATAAATGTGAATCTTTCAACAATTTGGAGTTTAGATTAAATCATTTCATTTGAATATCCAGCCATAGACACTATATCTTTTTAGATGGTTCTATTCTTAAATCTACACCACTAAAATAGTTCATTATTTTCAGCCTATTATTTGTGTACCTCTGAATTAGGAAAGCAGAACGGGAATTGCCAAAATATGAAAAAGAATTATCAGAGAACTGAAGCCTGTTTTCCTGTATTGGTACAATTTTTCATATATGATGACGATATTGCACAGCCGACTCCCAGCAAAAACCTTCAAAAAGCTGTAATGTGAAATCTTTCAGGAAGAGGGCGGAAATCAACACCGCTATGAGCAATGTAATAAATGTGTAACAACTAAAAAGTTTTTTGCGTTTCTTAAAATTAAATTAAAGAAACATTAAAAAGGCCCAAATAATTGTTATTACTCCAAATAATTCATTTAGTATATACAGTCAACTCTAGATGGGTCAATCTTCGAGGGGCTGTGAAAAATAGTTCGACTTATATATCAATGACTTATCGAGGTTATCATTTGACCTATCCACATGGAAATGGGAAAAATGAACAAAGAATTGGAGTTGAAATCATAAACTATATATTTCTCAAATATATGTCATTTATCATTACATATAAAGTCAATTGAAGCAGAAAATCAAATATTCGAAACTACTTAATCACACAACTTTCAACGTCTGTGAACTGGCAGAATTACATCTAACAGTAGAATTACCGTCTTCTATGGACGTGACGATCTTTTACTTATTCTTTAAGATGGTTGAAAAAGAACTGCATAGGATTCCGAATTCACTAGCAATAGCCACCTGACTTCTGCTTCCTTTATCGGTGAATCAGTTTTAACTTTTCGTTAATTGAAAGAATTTTCAATTTTCGTAGAGCCACTGTAAAATCACTCGAGTGAATTACTAATAAGTGACTGGTGTATCTATGAACGGGAAAGGAAAACATTGAAGAAAACAGGAAATAAAATTAAAGATGATGTTCTTTTGATTGAGTTGGGGTTATAGAGGTGTTGGATTCCAATAGTTTAATTCATAGAGGTAGATGACCTAGAAGTCTTTTTTGACCCATGTTTTCAGTTCGACTTGTTTACATAATTTTCCACATTTTGTGCCTGAAATAGACTTATTGAGGTGAAATTTACAAATAATGTACTTGGGAATGTAGATTTTGTTTTACTTACGTAAGAGCTCGGCTTATCGAAGTTCGACACATCGAGAGTTGTCTATTGATTAATATCAATAATAATTATTGATTTTTGATCCCCCCAATTCTTGAGAAAATTGTCAGTATCGAGAAGCGATGGCCTGAAGTCGAGTCCTAAACCTATCAATGCCGCTGACATTGCTAATAGTTTTGTAATACCCGATTGTGTAAAACAATACAGTGATTCTTCTACGTGATCATGAAGAAAAGCTATAGCCTGACAATAGTACTATTTCATTTTTTATTTTTCGAGCCATTGTTCAGTTTTTAACAACACCTTTAGCATATTTTTATGTATTGGAATACGGCAGTTATTTGTTGGAATTTGACTGGCAGAAACTATTTCCATTTCGTTCTGAACATAAACCATATATTTTTAGATTATCACGTACCATGTGTATTCATTCTTAAAACTTCATTCTGAATGCACTTTCATTCAATAAGTATTAATGAAAATAACATTAAGCTTAATAATTAAAGTAATAATCTATGTTTTCGTCACTTCAAAAAGTTTTTTATTTTGCTTAAAAATATCGTAAAAATATTTATTATTTTTGTTTTGTATTCATAGTAAGTATTGTTATATATTAAATTTCAAATAAATCATTATTTCAGTTAAGCTGCTATTCAGTAATAATCAGTATACCAATAATTTTATCTATTTTAATACACTCCACTAGCGAGCGATTCAATTCGAAATCCTGCAGGCTGCATAAGATTTTTAATTTCCTTACTGTGAATAATGAATGAAAGTGGAATGCTCTTCGCACTAAGGCACTGAAGAGTACAGAGGATCCAATGATTTTATGAATAAAGTTAGGAAATGAGTTAAAGTTTAAAAATAAAAATAATGACCTCATTATTTATTATGATTTCCAAAAACAGCAAATCCATTTCTGCTGACTATAATAAAGTGTAATTTACGCATTGACTAAATAGGAGTTTTCACATAAAAAAAACAACTAAACATAACTACGAATGCTTAAGAGAAAGTCTAGGACAAAACATTTTTTTTTTTTTTAATAAATGATATTTTTTCCTTACTAATACCATTAAAACAATTCATTTTTGGAATTCCCATCAAGAGAAAGGAATGCATAAATATAGGTCATAAATATCTAATAGAGATGAACATCTTGCAGAAATGTCGGTAATTTCCTTCTCAAGTGTTTATTGCATACGGACCTTTCTCTTTCACTTCTTCAAAACATCTTTTTCGAAATGTTGGTTTCCTGACACAGATTGCAGATTAACACATTGCAATAACTATGTCAAAATATAGCATGTAGGATATGTCGATTCTACCGATTCTTGAGAAAAGAATTGGTATCGAGAGTTGATGCTCCAAAGTCGATTCTAAGGAACCAATCGATACCTATGATTTTGGCATTAGTTTTGTAATAAATAATTATGTTATTATCATAAACACATCAATTTTTCTCCCTAACTATAAAAACAAAGTAAGATAATTTATTGTAATAGTTTTTATAACTCATAGGAACATTTATTAATTTTGCATTTACTAGATCAAAACTACTCGGTACAGAATTTATAACATTATTCAGAAATATCAAGCATTGCTACTGTAATCTAAACTTCAGATTGTTAAAAATATTTATTAGTTAGTTGAAAATGTAGATTTAGGATTACTTTTTCCAACTGCCAAAACTGGAACACTAAAAATATAAATGCGGCCATATTATAAAACTATTTTTTTTTTGGTTAATCTTAAAAACTTTTATTCATCTCAGAATATTCTTTTTTTTTCATTTTATTTATATTTTTTGATATCCATTTATTGAAATTAACAACTGTAAAAAATATATACATCAAGTAAATCTGTTTTTAACGATTACAATAACATGTCAAAACGTGAGAAGAACTACTCATCAGTAACAATTCAATAATAATTCTACACTAGAAGAATCTAAAAACTTCTTTTAGACACCTCGGAGGATTATTGGGAATGGAGTGGGAAGCCAGTTGAGAAACTAGTGGATTTTAGTGGTTATGAAGCTTACTATGAAAGGATGGGGTATCTGGTTTGGGCTAAATCAGCAACATATGGAACATTAAGATGTTTATGGATAAGTTGATTGGTGACTAAAAAATTAAGATTAAGGAGCATTGAGGATTTTTCGAAGGATTTTGAATTGTTTAGTGGAGCCCCAAAGCTAAACTCCGAATGTCCAAATAGGTCTAATCATAGTCATGCATATGAGTCTTTTGTAATTAATTGGGAGTTTGAACGTTTGCCTAGTAAATGTTGAAGTAGTTTGTAACTTCATTTTATTTAATACTCATGCTTTTTTTTTTTTTAAACCTAATACACAATTAAAATTAACGTCTAGAGAAAAAAAAATAGGCCCCCATCTACAGTGTTTAATGAAAAGACTTATTAAAACATTTGCGCTTCTTTAAGTACTAAATGAAATCCAGATAACATTTATCTTTTTAAAGTAGGTAATACCATGAAATATTTTTTATAAATTCTTTGAACTGAAAGTGCTGATGTTCTGAACTTTTGTTGATGCTAAACTTTTTTGGATATAATAAAAAATAAATTAGACACTGTCTACCATTGAAGTTTTTTTTATTTATAGAACAGGATTAGAAAAAATAAATTGGAATACAAATTATGAAGCAGTGTCAGTTATTGATCTATGTACAAGGAAAAAAAAACAAACCCGCAGGGACTTTTTATAATATTTCCTCTCCGTAACGTAATCAATTTTTCAGTTTTTAGTGAATAAACACCGAGCATTACAAAAAGGATAAACAGAAATTTCATGATAAAATAATCAGGAAAATATTACATATCAATTTAAAAAAAAATTAAATTTAAAATTCTTTAGAATGGTTTCGAAATTGGAGAATTAAAATAAATCCAAGCAAATAGTCTTTACCCTTCTTAATAAACCTACTAATTCCTGTCCTACAGTATCCTTCAATAATATCCCACTGATCCCTGTTTAACAAATCCGATATCTAGGGCTCCAACTGGACAAACGACTAACTTGGAATCCACATACAAGACTAAAACGACTGGAAACTGCTCGTCGTTTTCGACTTCTTCAACACTTACTAGACAAACGTTTCAAACCTTCCGATTTATTATCAGACCTATTTGGACATATGGAGCTGAGATTTGGGGCTAAAATAAACCTTCTAATTCTTCCCGTATCCAATCCTTGCAATCCAAAATCCTTCGAAAAATCCCTAACTTTATTACAAATAAACTTATCCATAAAGATCATTATGCTGCTGAATAAGCCCAAACCAGATACTTATCCTTTCGTAGTAAGCTCCATAACCACTAAAATCCACTAGTTTCTCAACTGGCTTCCCATTCTATTCCCGATAACCCTCCGAGGCGTCTAAAAAGAAGATGGACTAGAGACCTTCTAGTGTAGAATTTTTATTAAATTGCTACACAAGAACGTAATATAATCATCAACACATTTATTTAATGGATAAAAAAATTGTTTAGTACTCTTACAGATGATTTTTTTTCTTTTTCTCCTTCCTACCTATTTAAGTTATTAAGCCTCTCTAAAGATGTTTCACAGAATTGAGGTCGGGATTTGGGGCTGGCTATTCAAGAGTGTGAATACTGACGTCGTTAGGGTACACGGAGGGCACATTTGCAATGAATGGGAGAAGATTCCCCTATCTATTTGTTGAATAGCTTCTTTATTTATTTTATTTTTTTATATGGTCATCACTACACTGTAGTTTACAAAATCTTTTGACATAACAGATCTGAAGAAAAATCCGGTTTGAGCCTCAATTAGATTTAAGTGGGCAAAATAAAGAAAGGCTAATGCACAAGTTAATAATTTAATTACTTATTTATTTTGTATTTATACCTTATTTATTTTGTATGAGTTATAATGCTGCTAACTTCAATTAGATAATGAAAGCATTAATATAAATGATTCAGCCATTTTATCACTTTATTCTCCATTATCATTAAATAAACCTTAAACTCATTAAATTTAAGTGATTAATAATTCATGAATAAATAGTAAATATTTATGATGCATAGTAAATCATGGTATTTTTGATCAATTCTCTATATTTGCAGATAAGTATGAATTACTGATGAATTAATAACAACATGTACACTAGCATAATACAATGCACTTTAGTTACAACACTAAAATTTATCAATTGTATTAATTATGTATAATATATTATCTGAAATCGTACTTTGATTATTTCCTATAATAATAATGTTTTTTGTGGGAGGTAAGTGCTGAATTTACTATGATTTCATGTATTTATCTTCCATTTTAATAGAAGCTAATAAATATTCCAATTCGTATTTAGGGATGTACATCATATCAGACATCATCAGGCATAATATGATGTATATCCCAATAATATAACACACCTAAAAATAAAATTATAGATTTAAAATATATAGTATTTTTTTTACATTAATATAAATTAAATTTTATTAATAAAAGTATTAATAATATACTTCCATAATTTTCGGACATCTTTTAGAACAGTTTTTTGGAAAAATAATATAAAATATAAAAAAATGTTTCAGTAAAGTGATAGATATCGTTTGAGTTTATATTAATTAAAATTAAGCATTATTATTGATTATATAGTGTTTACATACTATATAATTCTAAATCTTTAATTTTATATTTTAGGATGACTTTATGTCATAAGTAAGTTAAAAATAATAAAAACTTCAGAAGCATGTATTTAAAATATAATATTGTATGTCTTTAAGAAATTTCAGAAAAAAAAATATGGACTCATTTATACTTTATTATCAATATTATTTAATAAGTAACTCCAAAATAACTCCTAATAAATATATTTATTTAATCTTAATACTTTTAGTTTGTTTTTTTCCAAATAAAAAAAAAAAAAAAGCCATTTTTAAAAAAAAGAAACATCTCACAAAAATAAACTACAAGTTTTTTTTTATAGACTTTTTTATGAGAGACGTAGTATTCAAGTGTGGGTGCACGTTGCATTTATGTATGTATTTATGCAATCGGCTGTAACAGATAGTGTCCAATGCATATTTCATCGTCACACTTGGACGAACACAATGTACTGATAATTATTTTATCTGTAACTTTATCTATACTATAATTAGCTATGCTTATTTTTTTTTATTATTATGATTGTAATTTTTAAAAAAATACAGATGTTTTTCATAACAAAAAATAAAAAAAATGTTAATTTTTTTTTCCTAAGAATTTAATTTTTTTTCGGAACACAACTTCTACATAAAAAGTTTTTAAAATGTATGACAATAAATTAAAAATTTTTATACTAACTTGAGGAGGAAAAATGGGTAAGCTTCTAAAAGATATTAGAACTGAGACAGAGCAAACAGTGTGAACAGACGAAAGAGGGGGTTGGGGAGTTGGGTGTTCAGCTAAATAAATTTTGACCCATACTTTTATTCAGACCTACAAGGGCAGACTTTAGGATTTTCTTATGACTCATCAGTTTTTTCTGTTCCTACACGGTAAAAATTTAAAATGGGAATCTTGAGATCATCATTAATATTTCCAATAGTCCGAGTATAAATTTGTTTCCAAGTAGAACAGAAAAACCAACAAGGACTGCGTATATACCTGACTAATAAATCTTGAGATCAAAATATATTTACTTAACTACCTAAATTTCCCTTCCTTTCGTCTCAAAATTCTCAATCTAGGTCCTTATTTCCTTAAGAAGCCCTTCCATTTTTTTCTCCTTAGGTGAGTATAATCGTGTACAATTCCTTGTCATACAATTTACTCTCTTGTTCATTCACCTCGCAGATTAAAACGGCAATGGCCTCGAGATTTATTGTAAAGATTTATTATTGGAGTTTTGGCAATGGCTACTAAAGATCTTCCTTCACCACTCAAGTCCTGTGCGACTGTGGTATGAAATGAAATGAAAAATAAACTTTATTCTGGGACTTATTGTCTTCTAAGAATAAAAATAATGCACAATTAAGAGTACAATTGTCTGGCCAATTATTGTGGTATAGTGCTCTCTCTAAAGCCGCGGTCACACTAGGCTGTTAAGCAGCCGCTTCTTACTAGCCGGTGATAATACTGCCAGCAAGCAGCCTAGTATGACCCAGAACCAGTGGCTGGTGAATGCCAGCGGGCTACTGTTTACTAGCCGCAATCAGAAGTTGAACATGTTTAACTTTTTAGCGCTGTCTACCCTCCACTGGCAGTCACGTGATCTCCTCGCTAGCGCGTCAGCCGATGTGAACCCCTAGTAGCTCACAAGCGGTATATTTACATTACATTGGTACATTAGTATGTACTGTACCTTAATAAACTGCTGTAAAACCTCATAAATGCTGCTCAACACTTTTGGGACAAACACTGAAATTGAGTTATTAGGAATTCTAAACAGGTAGGCCAAAAGACTTAAAACTGTCTCCAGTAGCTAGATACCGTAAAGAAATTTCTATTTCGGTTTTACTTGGAATCGCCTGACGGAATTTGGTGTCTTTTTTGAATAAGCGGTGTCACTAACTCCAACAACTCTTTAAATTTAGGAACTAACATTCAGAAAATGTTGGCATAAGATGATAGATCTTCCAATTTTAGTTCCTTAAAAAGTTGCTGATTCCCCCAGACCGTTTCTTCTTAATATCCAGGATCTAACCCACCATCGCCTTTCCTTCCGTTTCAACATCTGTTCAAACAACTCTCTAATTCCAACATTTAACACAAGCCTCAAAACGTCATAACTCACACCAATAGATGACATGTTGCACGCACACACACACACAATGTTTTTAAGTCATCAACAGCAACTGTTCTAGCGGCAATTTACTTATAATGTGTATTCCATAAGATGCTCTTGCTGATGGAAATATTTACCAGCGACTGTTTAGTAGCGGCTGCTAAACAGCCTAGTGTGACCGCGGCTTAAGCCTCCACTGGATTCTGCTAGTGATGCAACTGAGAGAACAGCGCTGGGAACTATGAACCCGGCGTGCCCTCCAAATTGGGGGGGGGGGCGGGCTTGGATCCGGGGTGTTTCGGAATGTTTGTAAATATTGTAGATTGATTTTATGATTCTTTCTTCGATTTGCTGAGTATTTGTTATTATTATGTTTTTTTTTTGTTTTTCTTTTTCTTTACTAGTTACAACAACAACTAAATATTTTACATTACCACTTATTATATTTTAGCTTATTTTGCACTATACTTTATTTCTTGTGTATTTTATTTTATTTCTTGTATATTTAGAGCCTTTTTATTGTAATTTTATTACTTTATTTCTTTTAATGTATTTTATATCATTGTACATATTGTGTGAATGAATCTTTCTCATCCATATTACTCATTGCCTTTGAGTGAGGCAGCTTGTAATTATTGAAAATAAAAAGTTAAAAAAAAAAAATGTAGTTGTATTACTTAAATAAAGAGAAAACGATATATCGCAAAGTACTTATCGATGTGTGGTTGTATTGTAAGAAAATATATCGATATGAAAATTACGGATTATCAGGAGAAAAATATCGACATATTGATATATCGTGTATCCCCTTAGCATCTCTATCATTACCCGTCCACCTTTGCTAAGGACATGCTCCTCACGTCATTCCCGATCCCTAAAACTCCTCTACAATCCTCAGGACGGACGGAGGCACTGCACGGAGATAACTCCTTGACCTACCCCCGACGCCTGCGCCCCCTCCCCTCCATGGTCCCACTACAAGAGCTCAGTCTTAACCAGAGCGGCTCAGCGAGGTCTTGTATATGGTGGGACCGCTCTACGGCAGTGCGAGCTCTACGTCTTTGGTAAGTCAGAGTCATCAATGGATATTAAATATAAAATAACATTTTTTTTTTTTTTTTCAGTTTTATTTGTAAATATATTTGTAACCTGAAATGATTTGTTATTAAAATGTTTAAACCCTATAAAATCCCTTTAGAATTTCTGTAACCCAATGTTAGCAGAATGAATTAACAACATTAAAAAAAAATTAAAATTAATTTGTTCTTTTAATTATTGATGTATTTGAAGAGTTATCTTTCAAAACTAAACATGTCCACTTTCGGCCGATTTTTTTTTTTTTTTTTTTTTTTTAAATCTCTAATATACATTGTATTTTTTCCGTTAGTAGACATCTATCAAGGATTTAAATAATAGAATTGTTTTATATTTAATAACAAGGGGTGGACTGGTGTTGGTGCTTTCCTATTATTTTTTTATTTTTTTTTTTTTCTGAAGTGGACACGTTCAGTTTTAAAAGATAACACCTCATTTATCACGCAGATAATTTCTAAACCTGACGAAAAATACATCAAAAATACGATTTTGAAAATGGAAAAATAGTTTAAATTTTTAAAACAAATTATAGGCTTTAATTATAAATAAAGAAATAGCCTAATCCACGCTAAAGCGGTTTACAAATGTTTAAATGATTAGGAAACAAAAAATTTTTTCATAAACTACTATTTCGTATTATTTTTAAAATCAATTAATAAATAAAGAATATAGGAACTTATTTACGTATTACATATTTCTTTAGAAAAGCTGTAAGCATTTTGGAAGTTTCTTTTAATGATTTAGGTAAACATAAAATATTATATATATATATATATATATATATATATATATATATATATATATATATATATATATAATCTTCATTATTATCGTTTTCATGAATATAAATTAAAAAATAAGGTAAGTAAATCGACATGTCTCACTTATCCAACACTAAAAATATTCAAATATAAAAATTACTTCTTGGATTGCTAAAATGCGAAATATTTCTGTGGAATCTATGAATAAGTGAAATTTAATTTTAAATTATGGATGGGGGTATCTGGTGATACTTATATGGGTACTACAAGATACTTTTTTGTTTTCTAATGGGCTAAGCTATGCGGCTATTACGGAGATAAATATTCCTTTGCAAATTATTGTGAACAAATTACTAACTTCCTATAAGGTTTTCCCTAACATATAATTTTTGCACTTAGCACACTATTCAAAGATTTAACTTGACGTGACTTATAATTCTCCTGTTCCATTATTGTATAAAATAAAAAGTGAAAAAATTTAAGAATTTGTCTTGCACGAAAATGACTGATTTAATCGACAATCTTGTTTTAACAAGTGTTAAAAATCTAAAAATTCACATAATTTGTTTTTGAAAATTTCATTAAAAATAAAATGATCTTTGTACTGAATAAATTTATATATTTAAAAAGTATCTAATTATTGCAGATAATATATGATTATTTTTTATTCTATTTGTTCCCAACACGAACCTCTATAAGCGAAATCAATACATTTTTTTTTAAAAGATTATTGGTATTTTTGACCATTTCAAATCTTGGATACCAAAAAATATTTTTTATCTTTAGATAAATTAATACTTAAGATATATATGAAACTATAATATTCAGTATTAATAGTCATTAAATTTATCACTACTCATGTTTTCTACGATTTTATTTAAATAATTAACATATTTTACTAATTTTGATCTTTGAAAAAATCATATATAATGAAAAAGTCATATAACATTTATTAGCATAAATGCCAATTTAATGCGCTCCATAGAAGTTTGAACACTAAAAATATATTATTAATTTTACGATATTTTTAAAAGAATAAAAATAAAATTTATTTGAAGTTTTTATAGGTAATGGATAAGGAAATGTTATATTTTATTATTGTTTCACCGATAAAAACGACTATAACTTCATCTGTCCAGCATGGAAACAAATAAAACAAATTGGCTTTCGACCCAATATCTGTTATGAAATCGAAATGGAAGACTCAATCGTATTCCATTCGTTTATTTTTATTTAAATTTGGCTTCAATATTCTTTCGGAATATACCAACCATATTTCAGATATAGTAGATACATAAATTGAAAAAAATGTAACTTATTTATTGATTCCATAACGAATCAGTACTATCTACTGTCTAATAAAAAAGAAATTGAAATGCTCTCATAAAATTCTATAGCAAATATTTGACATTTATTTTGGAATGAAATTTAATGGGGTTGATAAAAAAAGCTGGTGGATTAAAGACATAATATACATACTGTGTGTCTGAGGGAGAGAGAGTAAATATTGCGGACATACAATATGTTTTTTATATTCTAATAAAATATTACAGACGATTATAACTAATGGTAAAATATATAATGCCTAGATTGAAAAACATACTAGGAAACTGATAGAAATTCCATGGTCTCTTTTTTATAAGTATGACACCTATGCAATGCCAGAACTATCGAAATATATTCACCAACACAGCTTAGCTGAACTAGTACAAAATCATAAACCATTAGTCTTTGATTAAATTTTATCAAACTATTCTAAAGCATTAATCGAGATATTAAAGCAGACATTGGTTAAAGAAAAGTGCATGAGTAATTTCATTCGAATATTAATAAAGCAATGTACACGGGCAACTTCATTTATCCGAAACACAGTCAATACAATAATTGAATATACTTAAAGGTTTATCAATTATTTTAAGAAATACTTGTAAGGTTGCTCTGAAGATCCGTCATAAGCAATAAATATAAATCGATTAAATGTCATTACCGTGATCCGACTGACAAGATGGAAAAAATAAGAAAATGCTTCTCTAAAATAAGAAAAATACTTCTGCGAAGTGAGCGGTAGGTTCTGATTCTGAAATCTCAAAATTATAACGCAAAATTAAAAATTAAAATTTTAATATCCTCCACTTAGACGTTTCTTTGGCTGCCTTCCTTTATCGTCCATCCGAAGATTTCCCTCCACTATGTCTCTGATTATCTGATATATAGATTAAGAGTTTATTGAACATTTATAAATTATGATTCACATATTGCGGTAAGCCAATATTTTCGTCGAAATTATCGGTAATGAAAACAAAATGTCAACGTTGATACAATTACGTATTTGATAATCATTTACAAGGTCTTTAATTCATATATTTTCTGATAAGTCTAATTATACAGATCTATCTATTCCAACTAGGAATAGGATATGCGGGCTGTCCTACAAATTACCAAGGACAGAAGACAATAAAGCATTTAAATTTACATACAACGTCTGAAACCGTTAAGATAACCTAAAATATATGGCAAAAGGGAAAAGTTCGCCCTGATGAAAATAATTGAGTAAATTTTAATAAATAAATTCAGTACTTGACAAGGAATTCGATCGAAGATTTGACAAGGAACGATAAAATTTTTAAATAATGTCTATGTGAATTTAAACTCCTCTTCAAGGGAATAATGTTTCTATTCTAGGTCATAATTGAAGATATTTGAAAGGGTTTAAATTATATAATTTATAATGAACTGAATGAAATTGAAGTGGACCACTCATCAAATGTTTGATAACATTTTTTTTTAACTATACTACTGTTTTGTTTTTTTGTTTTTTGTTTCTTTGTGTGTTTAATACCTTACGTATACATTAGTAATAGTATTTGTTACAAAAAATACACCCTACGAAATTTGAGAAAAATTTATTTTTTAAAATTAAATTAAAAAACTTCACTTTAACCTTTTCCAGTAGGATGTTGGATCCCCTCTATTTTAAATTAATGTGTGACATCAGCTTTTCATACTCTTCATTAAACTCAATATGCAATGTTGAGGTAAAAAAACCTATTCCTCAATTAAAGCGTCAGCAAGTTCATCCAAGTTATCGGGACTAGTAGAACTCGTGTGTAATTGGGATTGGAACTACTCCCAGTCGTGTAGCAGGTTTGTCGTCCTGGGGGACCTCAATGCCAAACATACGGCGTGGCTGTGTCGTAACAACAATCCTATTATAGGGAACTATTATCACTAAGATGCGACTCCAGGTCTACCACCCTGGCGTTGGTCCGAACCTTTGTCAATAAAAGGAGAGCGGTGTTCCTGACTGATGGGGACCAGCTGCTGACACCTGCTGAACAGACTGAACATCTGGCCCGCGCCTATGCTGCCAAGGACGCTGAGAGGACGGAGGATGCCCCGCAGCCACCCCCAGGACCACTACCGAGCCCCAACGAGACGGCCCTCTTTTCGACCTTCAAAGAGCTCGAATCCGTCCTACGGCGCATAAAAGGGAGAAAGGCATCCGAACTGGACGGTGTCCCCACAACGTTGCTGAAGATGTTACCCAGGAAGGGTAAGGCCTTCCTACTTAACATCTTCAACGCATGCCTCCGGACCGCCTACTTCCCTGTGGCCTGGAAGAGAGCTGTCGTGGTCCCACTCCTGAAACCCCAGAGGTCAGGGAACGTTGCGGAGCATTATCGTCCAATCAGCCTCCTCTCGCACATCAGCAAGGTGTTTGAGCGACTGATCTACTATCACATCATTGACCACTGCCGCCGTGAAGATGTTATTCCACCAGAGCTAACAGGCTTCCAGCGAGGTGTCGCGTGTGAACATCATTTGGCTAAACTCCAGGCGTACACCATCGAACAGATGCACCGGAACAAGGCCACGGCGCTCATCTCGCTGGATTGCACTCAAGCCTTTGATTGTGTCTCACACCCCCTGCTGCTGCACCGACTGGAGGAGTACAGGTTTCCCGTCGCACTGTGCCGACTGGTCGGAAACTATCTTAGTGGAAGATCATTCGTTGTGCGGGTCGGTGGGAGTCTGTCTTCGCCAGTCCCTACCACCTGTGGTGTTCCTCAGGGGTCAGTGCTGGGACCGATCTTGTTCAACATCTTTACGGCGCCAGTCGTATCTATAAAGCACCCTGAGGCGGTGGTGTGGCTGCATACGCGGATGACGTCGCCGTTTTCGCGTCCAGCCTCAACCCCGGCCGGGCTCTCAAGATGGCTGAGAGGGCAACTTCCACCATCGTCGAGGCACTGAAGTCATGCGGCATCAAGGTGAACCCTAGAAAGACTGACGCCATAGTGATGTCTTTCTGTAAATGCGGCAAGTACCAAAAACTGCCGAAAAGTTTTACAGTAGACGGTATTGAGCAGAACATTTCTAGCTCAATAGTATACCTAGGCGTCAGCCTCGATAGGCACCTCACCTTTTCGACCCATGTAAAAAGCAGGATAAAGCTGGCCCGGGCGCGGACATAACGCCTCCATCACCTCCTAACCTCTCCTCAGATATCCCTCAGACTTAAAATCCAAATTTATAAATCCATTATAAGACCCACCCTCCTCCACGGTGCTCCACTGCTGCATCATATGTACACAAGTACACTTGGCGCCCTCCAGACTTTCCAGAACTCCGTCCTTCGGCGAATCGTCCGCGGCACCCGCCTAGAGAGGGCCAAAAATACCCGGATCCTCGACGAGCTGAGGTTGCCTACGATCCCGGCTTTCATCGGACGCCGGCACGTCAAGTTCTTTGACGGGCTGAGCTACAGCGCCAACCCTCTCTTCAGGGACATAGCCCCGCCTCCAAGGCCTGGGAGGTGGCAAGGCACAATCCCCTTAGCGGACGTACTCGCCGAGGGAAGGGGTTCAGACCTTACGGACTGACCCGATGACCACCATAGCGGGCAGAGTGTTTCCTCCACACTCGACACCTAGAGGGAGTACCTTCAGTGGACCAAAGACCCTCCAGAGATGGCAGAGCAGAATTACGTCTTAAAATGCCGAAAGGCAAGAAAAGATCATCATTTCCATCATTATCATTCCTTGTATGAATAAAATAATAAATAAAATCGGAGGCTTAAAAAAAAAAAAAAAAAACAAAAAAAAAAAAAAAAAAAAAAAAAAAAAAAAAAAAAAAAAAAAAAAAAAAAAAAAAAAAAAAAAAAAAAAAAAAAAAAAAAAATTCCCAAACTAGTTCAATTGAATTCATATTATAAATCATGCCAACAAAATTAAAAAATATCTTAAATTTCTTAATTGGTCCACTTCAATTTGTGAGCAGTTAGTATAGTTTGAAAAAAAATATAATAATAATACTATTTTTTATCATATTTAGAACTTTTATAACGACCACTAGAAGAAAAATCCTATCTTGTTCTCATTTTCAAACTTCTTTGTTTGGGTGTTTCCCGTCTGTTGTTGATAGTATTCTATACAACTTGAAAATCATGGACTGAAGGTAGCCAATTCAGAAGTTTTATTTATTTAACAAAGATATATTCATAAAAGAAAATTCAATATTTAGAGCTGTATACATTAGTTTAAATTCATTTTATTTACAATTTAAATAAATATTTATATATATTACATTCTCTGCAGGTACAGAAGTGAGAATCACTCAGTTAATCCATTTATTCATTTATATTTATTACTCAATGTAAATGGGTTATATAAACTATTAAAAACTTGTTAACATCAATATTTCGAAATTGCATTACAAGAAATCAGAACCAAATATATGTCGCAACAGATAAACATATACACGTATATATATATATTTATATATATATATATATATATATATATATATATATATATATATATATATATATATATATATATATATAAAATCATTGCTAGAGTAGAGGCTCAAGGATATTTAGCATGGCAATAGTAAACCAATTTCCGATTAATTTTTCTTCAACTAATTACCAAAGAAGTTTATCCCAAATATAAAATATTTAACAACAGATTTTTCAACAGCGCATTTTCTTGAAGAGTGTTCTATCTACCAAATCAATTCGACATATGGTACTTCTAAAAATACTAATAGTGCTATGAAACGATAAAAAAAAATATATATATAAAGACATAAACTTTCAACGATGAACACTTTAATAACATTTTAAAAAATCTTCAATTCTTAACCGATTTATTAAAATTCAATTTATAATAAAAATAAATGATATACATACTGCATATACTGCATTCATTTAAATCTGTCTTCTTTTTATATTCTAATTTGTTAAAGGCTCGTAAAAAATATAATACAATAAAGGTATTGATAATCTAAAGGTTAAATCGACTAAACCAACCATCTCAATTTCTCAGGAAAATTGTGAAGTCTTTACCACCAAGTTGTGCAGAATGTCCTGGTACTAATATCCTATTGATTCTTTGGCTTATTCTTTATCAGTTTATTCTTATTATTATTTATCTTTCTATTATTGAGAAGAAACAATACGGATGCTAGTATACATAGATATTAGAGGTAATTTATGTAAAATTAGTTAAGTTATGGGAAGAACAAATTGAGACGGAAGTACGAACCGAAAATGTTGTGGGTCGGCCTTAAGTGCTAAAGCTCCACTTTGATACTCTTACCGAGTGACAAAACGTCACTCCCCGGCCATTTTATGTTCAACCTTAACCTTAAGGTTAACGTTATTAACCATAGTTCAGTGAAACTTTGACATTCTTCCAGTGAATGCTTCACAGCATAATAAGGAGCATTCTTGACAAGTGGGTGTTTCTTGTTCTCTCACCTTCGAGTAAATCTTGAAGTGTCTTATCTTGAAGTCGATATAGGACTACGTCTCTATTTTGACGTTTTCATCTTTTGGATTTACGATTTATTTGTTACTTAAAATAATACTATCATCTCTCGTCCTATATCCTTGTCAAGAATCTGTTCTATGTATGTCCCCATTTCTATCAGAAGTCCTTTTCATTTTTTATGCTTAGGTGAGTATCATCATATATATATATATATTATCTATTTATTGAAATTTACAACTGTACAAAGAATATACATCAAGTAAACGTGTTGATAACGATTACAATAACAAGTCAAAACTTTAAAAGAACTACTCATCAGTAGCAGTTTAATAATAATTCTACACTAGAAGGTCTCTAGGCCATCTTCTTTTAGACGCCTCAGAGGATTACCGGGAATGGAGTGGGAAGCCAGTTGAGAAACTAGTGGATTTTAGTGGATATGGAGCTTACTACGAAAGGATAAATGTCTGGTTTCGGCTTATTCAGCAACATATGGTACATTAAGAGCTTTATGGATAAGTTTATTGGTGACAAAGTAAGAAGCATTTAAGATTTTTCGAAGGATTTTGGATTGTAAGGTAATACAAAGATGAATTGGATGGTTAAGTGTAGCCTCAAAGCTGAACTCCGTACGTGAGAATAGGTCTAATGTATATGAGTCTCTTGTAATTAATTGGAAGTGTTGAATGTTTGTCTAGTACATGTTGATTTGCAATACGCTAAAATACCGAGTCAAAATGGACTGGGCCCAGCTGTGGGAAAACTCAGAAGAATTAAACAAACTGAAATTTATTAAAAAAGAAAAAAAATGTGTAAAAGCTCTAACCAAACATCTAGACTCAGGATCGGCCATACACGTCTCACTCACGGGTATCTTATAACGAAGGGCAATTCACCAAAGTATCATATCATGTAATATACAATTAACAGTTAAACATATTTTAGTAGAATGCCTTATATGAGATAGTTATTTTCAAGAAGAAGGATTACATAGAAGCCTCCCTACAATGCTAGGCGATAATAACCAGAATATCGAAATAATAATAAAGTTTCTTAAAAAATACAATTTTTTCAATAAAATTTAAAATTATGACATAGAAGAAAACATAGATTTAAGGACACTAAAGACCCTTGAAGTTGAGTGCCCATAAGAATTTCAACCTAACCTAACCTCTATAGTACATGTTGAAGTAGTCTGTAACTCTTACATTTAAAAAAAATAATAATTTAAAAGTGTTAACGTTTTGAAATTTTTATTTGTTTTTAGAACTGATAAATGTTAAACATTCGAAACTAGTTTTCAAAATAAAATAATATCAAAAGAACTGGCAGATAATACCTCAATCCTAATTGAATTGACCCTTCTCTGCCATCATGCCTACCTCAAGTTATTTCATTTTTGGTTTTCCTGAAATTTAAGTGCCTCAAATCTTTTCCCAGAAGTTTTAAGGTACTTAGGTTGCAATCTTCTCATGGTACACTATCGTGACGTATTTAAATCTTTTTTAGTCATTATCACTTCGAATTTATATAATTTAAAAATCAAAAATGATTAATTATTGTATCGCCAGCAGAGTGATTCCTCCTCACTCGATCAAGACAACTGGAAGACAATAGTCAACCGAGACGCCAGAATCTACCATAGCACCAAATCTTAAAATGCTAAGGAAGCAACAGAAGATCATTTGATTCATTATTATTTGTTTTGTTTTTTTAATAAATGGAGGATGAAAAAAAAAAAAAAAAATTATAATCATAATACTTCAAAAAATAAATTCATGTTTTACCGTAGGCAGAACACCAACTTCAGCTCTTTTACGAGCTTAGTTTTTGTGCGTTTTTTGGTTGTACGTGTTTATCCTGACGGAATCTTTTCTTCGCTCTTATCCCAGGAGGAGGAACCTGCCTTGTCCACGTAAAAGATAAGCAGCTCCGTCGTGGCACATAGACGCTGACTGCAGCGAAGATAAATCTCGAGTTGCTTCATACCCTTACAAAAAGCTTTTTGATGCTCTCTGATCTCGGTGGAGATATTCGGTTAGTGGTGATTTAGTTTATGGCTCCGGGGCCTGTGGCGACTATACAGTAGTGCCTTGTGTTTTTAAATTTATTTCACAGCTATATAATTTCAATTTGAGAAGAAATCTCTCAGAGGATTGCACATTTCGGCAGAACCGGAATCTGTGTAAATCATACAAATTTAATTCAAACTCTACCGCATTTCGTATATTCAAAACATTTTTCTTAGTATAGAATTAAAATCACTGCTTGGAATCCAGAATTTTTTGTAATTTCGTCGAATAATATTCGAGAAAAGATACATCTGGAGACTGTCCTTCTATTTCTAAATATCCCACTATTACTGTTCCATTTTTCTATCGAGGCTAAAGATTTTATATTATTAAAACCGTTTTTTTTTTTTTTTTTTTTTTTTTGTTTTATTTTTTTGTAAATTTATAAATACCCAAAATATTGTCTGATAAAAGATTCCTAATTTACATGAAATGAAGAAAAAAAATGTTTGTGTCTAAATTTCTTTCAAACTATTCAGTAAAATGTATGTTTAGTCAGCATGATTCCACTATTAAAAAACATCATCGTTATTTAATTTCTTAATATTATCGTTATGATCTACATTTTTTGCCTCGATGGTTTCTTAGATATGATTATGGTGGTAAGGTCAATCACGTAGAGTCATTCCTTATGATAGTTCAGTGTGTAGTTTTCAATGGCCTCCCTCCATATTCCATGTAAACCTTTGGGAGTAGACTTAAAAGATGGTGTTTATTTTTATATCTTATCCTCTGCAGATGACCAAGTTATAATCGCTCAAGGCACCGAGGATGTCAACTATATTCGAAAATTACAAGAGCAAAAATTACCATGGGGCTACGATTGATGCCAACAAGCCTGAATTCATGTTCTCCATCTTCGGTCGGAATATATTTCTAGAGAAGTATTAAAAAAAGTTAATCACACCAAATATCTTGAAAGCATAATTGTGATTAATGGATCCTGTGAAATAGAAATTAAAAAGAGAAGGACAGATGTTAAAAAGGTTTTTTTCATGATAAATTCAATACTACAGAACAGGAATTATTCCCAACACAAGAGGCATAAATATATATAAAAGTATTGCATTGAGTATGATGACGTATGGAGCGAAAACAAAGACAATAAAGGCCAATACCCAAAAGATTCTTCCCAACGACTAAACGAGCGAGAATCCCAAGAACAGAAAAATTAAGAATTAAAAAAATTAGATAAAAAATGGAGATAAGAAGATGTATCCCGGAAGAAATGAAAAAAAAAATACCTAAGCTGCTACGGACATGTTCGATGGAAGGCCACCAAGGAGAATTCACAGATGATAACAAAAAAGGACAAATCAGCACGCTTGGAGACTGATATGTATGAATGATGATGAACTTTTTCCCTGCTTGAAACACGTTTCATTGTTATTGGTATGATTTAGGGATGTGCCGATTCCAAAAATCGATTCTCGGTCCCATCGATTCTTGAGAAAGAATCGGTATCGTCGATTCTAAGGGGCCGATCGATAACGCTGACGTTGCAATAGTTTTGCGATATCTAATTATGTTAATATTATACATCAATTCTTCTCTTAATGAACAAGGCTCCTTTGTAAATAATTAAAAATAAATCACATTCAACTGCTAACTTAAGTTGGTTTTCTTTATCTTTTTTTAGATATTTATTCGTTAATGTAAAATAAAGATATAAACTTACCCTACCAAATCAACAAAATACTGCCACTCAGCAATGGTACCTTTTTATTATACATTTTTGTTATTCTTAAGGGACGATATACTCAAAAATAAGCATTATTTTCCATTTAATAACTTGTAAATACTAGTTTTTGAATCCTAATACTCAATTGAAACCAATCAAGTACATCTGAAATGTTCAATGAAAGAGTTTAGAAACATTTTTAATTCCTTAATCAATAAATGAAACCTTGGAATGTTGTTTTAAATAAGAATTTATGGTTGGAAATCTATTATTTCTACATTGTCTTTAATCATTATTGATATGTATTATATTATATGGACAATAAATGCTACTAGGGGTTTACTAATTTATTTCTTGAATTAATATAATTTTTTAAATCGATATGTTTTGAGTGTTTAGCTTATTATTAGATTATGTTATAAACAAGAATCGATTTCGTGGCCTCTGTATCGGAATTGATAATCGATAAATTTGGTACCGGAACGTCACTGATTTGAATGAAAGTGCACCAAAATTACCTTCTTCTAATGGTCTACATTATCCCACACGTTTTAAACTTGATTAAAAACAGCTTGTAATATTATATATGTTATTTAACCTCTATAACGATTTATGTTACAAAATAATAATATCCAAAATAAAGGCTGCTAAATCATAAACTTTTCCTAAACTTTCATAAAGAACTAACATATACACAACCGTTAGATAAATGTAGTATACATGAATACTTGAATACTCAATTGTATAACAAATTAAATGTATTATAACTCAAATGTATATTCATATATAATGCTTTGTTTCAATTATCTTCCAATGTATTGAAATAGAAGAGAGGATATATTAGCTGTAGAATTAATCCTCCCTTCATTACTTCTGTTCATGAATATTTTACAATATCCGGGGATATATATGTGATGCCTCCATGCATAACTAAACCCGCTTATCGGCTTAGGCGTATACGAACCTTAGCCTTTGAACCTGGCAAAGCGTCTGCTCTACTAGAAGATCTTATATTAATTACAATATTTATAATATAGATTACACTGAATTTAACTTAAGATAGTTTCTCGGATCATTAAATAACTATTACTATCATTCAGTAAGTTTTTTTAATTCACTATTAGCACTTCAATAAAGTATCTACATTAGAAGGTCTTTTGGCAATCTTTTTTTCTCCAAGACGCATTGGAGAATTATCAGAAATTAAGTGTGAGGCAAGTTGGGATGCTAGTGGGTATGTAATTTACCATTAAAGGATAGTTATCTGGCTTGGGCCAAATCAGCTACAAATGTAACATTTAGATCTTTATGAACAAGTTTTTTTGTAGCATTGAGAAATTTACGAAGGATTTTGAATTGTAAGGATTGGATACGAGAAGAATTGGGAGATTTAGTGGAGTACCAAAACTCAATTACCTATTTCCAAAGGTGTCTCATTACTGTCATGTGAATACGTCTTTTATCAATTGTGATCTATGAACGCTTGTCTAGTAAATGTTGGAGTAGTCGAAAACGACAAGCAGTATTTTGTCGTTTATGTTTTTTTTTTATATATTTTTTTTTTATTTTATTTTTTATTTTTATTTTATAAAATACTCTTGAGGTAGAGGGGGGGGGGGGCGAAACCACCCAGATAAAGGTCACTTTATGTCTCATCACTAACATTAATTGTCTGTAACCCACAAACCAGAAACGTTCATCGGTGGAAGAACAGGAGCCGCGTGTGACTACAGCAATTGGCTAGTTGGAATAAAGAACATAAATTGTTATTATTATTATTTTGGGTATATTTGGGTAATATTAGTTCCCAATTGAATAATACAAATTATTCTTTTTTTTCTGATATTGTTTTAGTCTGCAAATAGTTATCAAACGTTCAAACCTTTCGATTAATTACGAGACTCGTTGACATTACAGTAATAACAGCTCTTGGAACATACGGATTTTAGCTATGGAACTCCACCAGAAATTAATCCTTTATCCAATTCTTACTTTTCAAATATCTATAATGCTCCAAACTTTGCCACAAATAAACTTATCTATAAAAATCTTCTCCATAGATCAAAATAGATAATTCTCCTTTCATAGTAAATTAAATAACCACTGGAATCCACTAGTCTTTCAACTTGCCTACTACTCGATACCCTATAACCCTCAGAGGTGTTAGAGAAGAAGATGTCTTAGATACCTTCTAATGCAAAACTTTTATTTTGCTACTAATGGATGTGAAAAATGTCAATAAACTGTAATTGTTTTCTTTTTTTCTTCTTTTTTTTGGATTGCAACTATTAAATTCTTGACTAAGAAATCAATTTATAGATGTGGTTGACGACCACGTAAGATGACACTAGGAATATAACAGATATAAGGGTAGAAGGAGATGAAGAGGAAGACCTCGGATTAGATGGGAGGAAGGTTCGCGGAAGGCTCTAAGAAAGCGAGGACTGGAAACGAGCTGAGAGGAGAGATATTACAAAAAAGGAGCACTTTGTTGAAGCATTGTGGAATAACCCCCATCTATGTAGTGGTAGAGATATCAGAATATTATAAAGATAAATATATTTACATATATACACAACAAAAAAAAGCAAATATTGCTGACAGTGTTAACTAAATTATTAAGAACGACTCGTTGAAAGCAGCGATTGAGCCGATGTATAAAGCTGATAGATGGAAACGGATATTAAAATTGATATAAAGATTTAATAAATAAAAATAAAATTGAACTATAAAGTTTTAAGAGCAAAAGGAAATTAATGATTATATAAAGCGAAATGATAATATATAATTTAATAAAAAAAGCAATGCGAGCCCAAAGGTTCGAAACCGACACCACTAAACCCATCACCGCCCTCCTTTCCCATTCCATCAAAACTCTACAAGATTTGCTTTATCACGATCCTTCACATTTATGTTTTCCTAAAATTTAGACTTTTTTTTTTGGCTTTTCAACAGTGATTATCCTTTTTAAAAAAGTATTTTGAAACTTATTAACTTATATTATTAACTTCTTTTTTTGTTTTTTTATTAACATCAGCCTTTATTGTCATAAATATTACAATCTGTATCAGTAATCTCGAATCAAGCTTGTCCCCTCACTTATTGAGAGTAAAGGTTAGATCCTATGAGATCCCAGCGCTGCTTTTTCAAAAGTGTCACTATTAGGCACGGGACCTGAGTTGAGAAACTGGTCATCACCAGAACTCCAAAAAAATTCTATATTCAGTATTATTAAATCTTATGAATTTACATGCCCCTTTTAACCATTACGTTGCTATTACTTAAATTATATTAATCGAATAAATGTCTTTTAATTCTACGTTGTAAAGGGTGTCCTAAATTTAAATGGCAAAACTTCAGTAACTTATAGGGAACCGAAAAACTAAGACAAAAGTCCTTTAGAGATTTGCTCGTTTTTGCTTAGTTTTAGAGAAAATCGCAAAAAAAAGAAACAAAACAAGTTTTCATTTTTACACTTATTTATTTACATTTATATTTATGTTATGTTCTTTTTAATGTAAATATTGCTCAAAATGTCCTCTTGCACCAATGCAACCGTTACATCTAGCACTCACTTGATAAATTGCAGCTAAACCTTGTTCTGATGATATTTGATGCACTGCATCTATGATTCGGTTTCTTAATTGCTCTCTTGAGTTGATTGACACCGAATAAACTTTCTGCTTCAAGGTTCCCCATACGAAGAAATCCATGGGTGTAATTTCAGGTGATCTGGGTGGCCAAGGTACTACTCCTCCACGTCCAATCCATTGTTGTCGATAATTTATATCCAGCCAAGCTCCAGCAACTCTGCTATAGTGAGCTGGACATCCATCAAGTTGGAACCACATTTCAATCCGCTGCTGTAAGGGAATGTCATCTAAATAATTAGAAAAGTCGTTCTCCAAAAAATTTGTAAATGTGATACCATTCAATCTTCCAGGTAAAAAATATGGTCCCACCAGTAATCCGTTCCAAATTCCAATCCAAACGTTTATAGCAAATCCATGCTGAAACCTATTCTCTCTAATAGCTCTGGGATTTTCAAGAGCCCATACATGATAATTTCTTTGATTAACAATTCCTCCTCATGTAAAGGTAGCTTCATCGGTCCATATAATTTTTAATGGAAATAAATTATCTGATGTTATTCACACAAAAATATCTGAGTAACTGACTGAAGACTGATTTAGGAATTATAATCCTAGAAGGAAGCCAAAATGTAAACAAATGAAAGAATGTAAAGGATAACATTAAGTGTTTACATATCTCACTGCCTAGCCTGACGAACTTTGAAAGGTGATAATCGCTACCTGTAACATTTTTGTTTTGTTTATTTTTTCATCTAAATAGTCCAATGTGATCACATTTTTTCTGTCCAAGTATTCTTAAGCATAACATTATTTTCGAAAACAGTTGTTCCTTCCTTAACTTTAGCGGTAAAGTAAGAGTTTTGTCCATAATAAGAGAGGTTAGGCTGGGCTTCAAGAGATCCTAGCACTTATTTAACATAATGCCTTGCAAATGGAAACTAGAAGGGATCGTTAATATAAATATTATCAACTAATCAATGAACGAGATATATTTGTTTAGAATATATTTCTAATTTGTTTTTCTTTCTTGTTTATCTAAGGATTGTTGTCGCTATGATTTGAAATGCAATTGCACATGTTTTGAATTTAAAGCCATCTGACACAGATTAAAATAATTGGAAACAGTAGCGAGATAAGAGGGCAGTGGACAGACGAAGGCCATAAGAACTTGCCTAGTGACAATGAAATCTGAACGATTTCGGAACTGTCCGGAGAGAACCGACCGGTTGCTTCTCTGTCCTACTTTATTATAGCTCTCCGGCAAACATCCTCATTACGTTGGCCACTCAATTGTAGTCGGTGGGCGATTTTTTAAATTGTAGTATCAACGAAAGCGGCATCCTGTCTCCTTCTATTCATTATTAATTTTTACATTAATGCATAAAACATCTTGGTTGGTTATTTTTCTTGCGTTAAAAATCGAGATCCGGTGTCACAACCATGAAAATGGTCGAAGTAAAAAATTAACAAATAGGATTCACGACAAAACAAACGTTTATGAATAATCAATTACTCCCTGACTGGGAAAAAACAATAGATCATTATTGTCTATCCACAATCTGTTGCTTTTCACAATTCACATTTTGGAAACAAAAGAATCAAATTGATTAAATCAATAATTAAATTTGAGTAAAAATTAGCGATTGTTCGAAATAAACAAAGTGGTGAGAAAATAGAATTTTTTCATTCAAACTAATATGGCTCTTAAACGGTTTTACAAGCGACAAATGTTCGATGTCAAAAAATATTTCCATTAGATAACTAATAGCTAAACTGTTTTCATATTTTCAATTCGAGCTGGAGGGTGAAAAAAAGTTACAATATGGCTGTCACATCGACGATTTACGTTCCAAAAAAAAAGGCTATAGACCTTCGCCAAAAGACATATCCATGTCAAAATTATAGTATTATTTATTATTTCAACCAGTTAAAAATGGTTTAATACATAAATCTATTAAAATTTAAGTTATAAAAGATTACCAACATTAGATTTTGAATACTTAACCTTCAGGAAAACAATATAGTATTTTTTTAAATTGTTTGTTGCGTGAATTACTATTTGTAATTTGTAATGACTTTAATGCTGCATAATACTACAAAATAAACAAAAGAAAATATATAAAAAAAAAACGTAATAACTTTTAATGAAATTGAGTAAGAAGAGCAATCAACGAAATTCTAAAAAAAATGCAATAGCTTTTAATTAGATCTGTCAAATTTTAATTTGAGTGCCTACATTTCTGATATAAAATATTTTTATTTATGACTGCTCATCATTCCTGCGCAAAACACATTTCTTACCGGACGGAATAATTTTAAACGACAGCAAGGGATGAAGTAATTATTTTAAAATAAGGCGTCAACACAGGAGGCAATAGATTGGCTTTTTGCTTCTTTTTTTTTCTAATTAGCATAATTTAGGTAGGTAGTTAGAAAAAGTCAGGATGTCAGGATAAATAATTGATTTTATCGATTATCGAGTCTGCGCAATGGAATTGATACTAACAGCATTTTAACAGCGAAAAAAATGCTGACTCAATAATTGATGCCTTATTAGCCTTAATGTGGGATCGCCTGTGCTCTGTAATGATAGCATAAGGGAATAGGAACCGTTACTGGGAATCGGAATGCGAAAAGGCAGGGTCGGAACTGAATTCAATCAGCCCTGTGAGAATGCATGAATGATTAATTAATTAAACAATATATTTATCCCTCCAACTACAACTGCAATAAATGCAACAAATGCATAAAGTCCCGTTTCGCCTAAATGTTTAGGAGTTTGGGCTTTTTTGACACACTCTAGAGCTCTGTTGGTGTTGTTCGGCACGAAAATTTTTCCCTTTAGTTAGTGTTTTCAGTCTTTTGCTCTATATCAATACGTTCGAAATGACAGATTTATACAGAATACAGTGGTAAATATATGCTACAAAACACAACAGGCGATTTTGATTTTTTGATTTTGATTCTTGTAAGCCCTTTTTTACTCATTTCATCATGAAAAAGACCTCTCAAAAAGAAACAAATTCGAAGTTCGGATTCAGTATCCCATAAAACATAAAACAGTAAAAACAAAAGAACTTTTAACATTATTTTACGGAAAAAATACCCTCTTACGTAGATTTATATATTAATAAAAGCACTGCCCGAGACAAAATATTCTACAACTTAGTAAATAATCCTGTTGTCCTTATGATCTAGTAGTTAGTTATTGATGGTTTTCAATGTTTTTTTGCGATACAAAAATTAATATTTTGCAATATGATATTGTGAATTCAAAGTGCAATACCGCTTAACAATCCCATTCTTCTGTTTGTATATCATGAAAAAGTTAACTTTCATAGATAATTTTTTCTTTCATTCAATAAATTGTTTTAGAAAATATGCCAAGAAAAAGCAAGTTTAATGCAAGACATTTAATCTTTCGAAAACTAATATCAACGTTTGTGGTGAACCGAACTCTTGTTTGCGGTCAACATTCAATGACACCTTGTGAAACGAAACATTCACTTTCACTAATCAAGTAGCATTGTCATCTTGATATCAAGTTTGAGATATGGTTAGGGCCTTTTGTCACTACCAGAATGAAACCTCACTTCTGCTTTCTCTGGAGCGCTTTCGGTCATAAATATGCTATGTTTTTACCATAAAATTAATATAATTATTGCTGTTTTGTATATATATATAATTATATAATATCAAATTAAGAATGAAAAGTAACGTCTGAAAAGTCTCACATGATCAATTAATAAATCCTTAATGATTTCGTGTATATATTTAAAATATCTAAAAATGTATTACTGTTAATGCTCACAGAAAAGGAGTTGAAAGATTGCAAGAAATCTGCAACAGTGATCCTCTGATCTGCTAGGAGCTGGTTATATTTTTCTTTCACAAGTCGTACGTGTCGGAGGTCATTATGATAAATGTACACATGAGTGGATTAACGTCTTGATAATATCAATATCAGATTATCTTATGATTTTGTTGTGGGTTTCTTATTTCTTGTTGTGGGGCCTTATATACATCTGCTAGGGTACATAGCACTAGTAACCCTACAAGTAACTATTGTAGCTAGATTCTGAAGATTCAAATTCATTCCTTGGATCCGTACATGATATAAATGTCAATTCACCAGGTCGAATTCGATCCATTGTAACAGAGCTGGGTTGCACTACACTCCTAACACTCCAAGAAGCTAAACTACGAAATGATATTTCATAATAATTACAAGATGGTATTTAGGATAATTGTGTTAATAAGAAACATTTTGTTCTTAGAATTAATAAGCATTCGTTTTACAGCATCGATAAAAAAATAAAAACAATTGAATTGTCCGTGGTCCAAACAATATTCTTTGAAATAATAAGAGAACTAATCTATACTTAACGTTTAGCAATTCAAAATAGAAAAGAAAAAAAAAATCAAAAAACTTTAGTCTGGGACAAAGTCTTTTAAGAATAACATTACATAGCACAAAGTAAATTCATAACTGGCTGAGAGCTTTTAAAAATAAAACAACATAGATAAAAGTGAATACAAATATGTATGAGAACAAATAGAAAAATAATAAACTACAAAGAAAAAAGGGAAAGAAAAATAAAAAGACAATATAGCAGTTAATTTTATAAACAGAAAAAGAATCATGAAAAAGAAAAGATAGAAAATAAATAATTATCATAACGAAAAATTAAAACATTATCATTAAACCATAATTACACTAATGTTATTCGTCTGACAGACTTTGTGAATAAATTAGATGATTGCATACATCCATATAATTAGAGAAAGTCAGATTGGAGAGAAAGAAGTTGGTGAAAGAAAATTGTTTTAAATTTAAGTATCCAACTACGTTAAAAAGCTATTTTGAGCTTACAATGACATTGGACATATTAACAATTTCCCTAAATAAAAACCAGGAGTACTCAAACAGATAATAGTAAGCTATTTTATATTCCCGAAAATAAAAATTAATTGAGCTTATATCTGCCTTTTCCGTTTATTAAGTCTTGCACTCAATCGGAGATTGACCTAATAATACTTTGAAAAATTATTGTGGGGTATTTTCGTATTTTTTCCTCAGGGTAATCTTTAATTCTGAAACTAATCTGGTAAAGCTCTGGTGGCGTAGCTGTTCAATTAGGTAAGGACGACACGCTGGCCACACAAAATATTTAATCTGTCAAAAATAAAAAAGGAGTTTCCTGTAAAAAAAAGATCGGGTACTTCTGATTTTTTTCAATTTTTAGCCGTTTGTTTACTAAAATCCATGTTTTGGACTTTGTAGTGCCACCGCTCACTAATTGGTAGCTTTAAAGCAGCAAACGTTTCTATGGTACACAAAAATCTCTATTGAACGGTTGGTTTTAAAAGAAAAACTTGTTTACTAGAAATTGAATTTGACTATTTTTTCCATAATTTGAGCAGTGAATTAGATTTGAGGCATTAAAGAGAACGGAGATACAGGCTTTAAAATTTTCGGAATGCTCCCAAAAAGGGTGGAATTTTCGTTTGCAGTTTTTACTCTATACATGTTAAACGAAGTTTAGAGCAAACTTCATTATGAACACTTTTAAAGGTAGAGTGATTTTTGTATTTTTCTTACAAAAATAACACAGCAACCGTTCCACAGACTTTTAGTGAAATGTAGAAAAGGTTAAAATTTTTGACGCTTTAAGGTTATCAATTGGCGAGCGACAGATTACAAGGTCAAAATTTGGATTTTAGTACACTATCAACATGTAAAAAAATCAAAACTACCTGTCTTTTTGTACACCAAAATGTACAATTTTTACTGGACTAGTTAATTTGGAGCATTTTTCGAGAATCAGGGAATAACAGTTATTGTAAAGGGCCATGCAAAATGTTGTCGTTTATTAATTTCATTTTTAATTTTAGCATTCCTAATATTTTTCAAATGGAGTATGTCAAGAGGTAAGAACTAAAATAATAAAACTTTTAGCCGAGAAGAATAAAAAAATTAATTGGAGAGAATCGATTACTTTTTATTGTAGTATCATGTATAATAATCCACCATTATACAAATTATTTAATATGTAAATTTCATTCAACATATCAATAGGAGCATACTTTGATTGGAAACTAGGACTGTTTTGTTACGGCTAGCTTCCGTTCCCTTTGACTGACGCGATAGCGAACGCTTTGCAGTTGTTTCGCTGTAGCGGAGTCAAGCCAACTTACTAGCGCCAATACATCACTGCTGAAATATGATCTCATTGCAACAGTAAGTCACAGCTAATAACCCGCTCATGAGACTTTTACCTGACACTCTATGGTTTATTAGGTTGTAAATTAACTTACACCTCTTCTTATTGTGGGTAAATTGAGATAAATGGGTTCAGCATGGTTGTTTAATTGGCCCTGCTAGGAGTATGTGCTTTGCTTCTTATATCAGCCTCTCCAACATACTAATAATAAAATCAGTTTTTATTAAAGTAACATATAAGATAGGATTTTTTAATATATTTTTTTCTAAATAATATAGTTCACACTGATGGTTATTTATCATTGGATAATATAAATAGCGCAGAAAGCATAAATAATGATTTTCTATTTCTTTTCAACTATTAAGTCAATAATAAATTGATTATATTATTAGATTATTAAATAATCACACAAACTTGCTGACTGGCTGCTACGATTCTTGTTTTTATTGTTAACTATTAAATATATTTATACCAGTAAATTTTTATTTATTTTTATTTGGTCTCTTTCTACTATACTTTATATTACGTATTTTACAATAATATTTATAAATATATCCAACAATTCAATTAGGTAACACAAAGCTCGTACTTTAAAGCAATTACTTATAAAACAAAACAAAATTAAATCCAACATGAAACATATTAAGAATTCATAGTTGTATAAATGAAATAAACATAAATATCATTAAAATTGAACTTAATCTTTTTGTTTTAAAATTTAATAATTTTCAGTAAAAGATTTCTATCATAGAAAGAAATTAACTATAATAATATTGCTTGGACTTAACGATTCTGTGTATTCTATATAGGGCTGGAATGAAGGTTTATCCTTTAGGTTATTAACCTATTCTAGCCGGAGTAGAAAAGACTCATACCACCATTAAATAAAACCAACTGACCCAGGTGCGAATTGAACCCTCAACCTTCCATACCGAACGCTCTGAGACCTTGGCTTAAAGTGGCCAGCCATCATGATTTTCTAATATTAAAGATGTGAACCCGAAGTTCGATGCCGTTTCATTAATCAAAATAATAAACGTTTATCATCATCAAATTTTTTTGGGGCCAAGTATGATCTTATTTAGTAATGTATTTTAGAAAACGCATTAAGGTGTTGTTGTTCCCTTAATTCTTACACTACTCTGTTGTATTTACATTAAAGCTTCTCGAGTATTTTATTTTATTTTTTAAATTACTATAAAAAAAGTATCATCCCATGTCCGTTTATTAAAATTTACAACTATATAAAACTAAAGTTAATAAAAAAAAAAAAATGTAAGGAATTATGAATCTAATCACTTGTAATGAATCTACTAATTGGTAGCAATATTCTATATTAGTTTTTCTCGGAGCCATCTAATTATCATACACAGAGAACTATCAGAAATTTAATCGTGAGAATGTTGAAAAACTAAAATCTTTTTGTGAGTTCAATATGAAGGAATAACTATCTTTTTCTGTCCAATCTTGCATTTTATGAGATATTAATATCATAATAAATAAGTTAATATTTGATAAAAGGAGCATGGATTATTTTATAATCAAAGATTATATACCAGAGAAACCGGAAGGTTAACTGGAACACTAAATATCAACGTTGTTACTCAAAATAGCTTTAATTACAGTCATGTAAATGAGTCTTTTAGAATTCATTGGAAGCTGAACGCCGTAGCTGTTTCAGTCGGAAGCGGGAAGCAGTTTCTTGCCGTTTAAGTTTACGGTGAAGATTGCAAATACCCAGACGGAAGGTTAAACTTAAGCCGAAATATTTGATTTTTTTTAAAAGCTTTCGAACAATATTTACTTCTTAGAAGCGTTTAAAGCATTACAATAATATTAACAGTACATTTATTAAAGTAATTAAATAAAATAATAATATATATTATTAGGGGAGTAATATGCACGACTAATATAGACTATTTTGTATTCTTCAACTAGAGTCCTTTGCATAGCGATTGTTCCATTTTGTCCTATCCTCGACCTTATTTCGTAGAGCTAGGATACTAGTATTCTTACATTACTGATATTTGTTTTTTATATTACTCAAAAATGCTATGTTAAATGTTTAAGCGTCGAATCAAAATTTGGACAAGGATATAAAAAATATGAACGCATCGACTGTATTAAAGATGGCAAAAAAAAAAATTATGAGACGGTTGTTTAATTTTGTATTTATATTAAATAATTAGTTTATGGTGCCCCTAATCTATGTTCTGCACATAACATAAAATATATTATCACAGTTTTATATTTTTAATATTTAATCCGTGCTATCGTTTCGGTAGTAAATATTTTTCTAAATATATTGAACTAATCGGAGGCGTGGTAGCTTAGTGGGCAAGGCATTGGACTGTTAACTTCGGTAACTAAGCTTGAATCCGACTTAGGCAAATAATTAGTTTTTTGTTTTATATAAAACGAGGATCGACCCGAAGTTCGGGGCACTCTCCTGGGGCACACTCAGCCTCTATATAGTGGCTACCCTTAATGGGGTGAAAAACTTGGCTATAGAATTGAATTATTACTGTCACTTGCTTACACAACTGTTGGTCTAGAAAATAATCCAACCTTAACCAGTTATAAAACCAAGACCATTGAACTTAATGTATATTCCTTAATTATAATTTAACTATTAAAGATAAGTAATGTGCAGCATCTGAGACTCAGAATTTTATTCTGAGAATAATCAGTCTTTAAACATTCAATCAATTTTTTTGGGGGTGGTTTTTTGAGCTTAAACTAGAAGAAAGAAGGACAGATTATTATATATGTTACCTACCGATTCTAGCTAGAGTGGGATGGATCTTAAGATACCTATTCTACAAGGTGGGATTTCAGAATCCCTTTGAGATCCTCGTTCCAACCGTGAGGTCATCATTTTCTCCACACATTTGATTTTTCAGACGTCGATTCTGTCTACCTTTTCACTTTTCCGAAGACGTTGAACAATTAATTTATTAACTAAAAAATAGTGAAAACTTTTCTAATTATTTAATAAATATCATTTACATCAATGAGATTTTTGTGATATTATATCTTTCTATTAAGTGCAAAGGTTCGTGATAGCGTGGTAATGCAATGCTTATCTCTGATTGATATAATAAATAGTCTTCCGCAAATATAGATAATCCCCAGCAAAATGCAATAATTGATGAATTGCGATATTGAACTACATTAAACAAAATGTTATCGTTAAATATGTTTCAATCGTCGGGAAACTTAGATTATTCTTATTTAGGCCTGGTGCTCCAATCACTTTTATTCTGTGCTGTGGTAAAAATTATAAACCTGAAATAACTTATTAATAATTTTCATTCCAAAATTCTTGAATAAGTAAATAAAGATAAACATTAGAATGATAAACAGGTTAATTGATTAAATGTCCGTATTGCATTAACAATCGATGGGCCCTTGAAGCATTTGTGACATGATGAATAGCACTTGTAGGTCCATTAGGAAACAAGAATAAACCATTTTGGTGAGTTAATTAGTATCCACTTTAATCTAGGTTTCATGTCACATTATAACTGAGACCATGAGCTTTATTATTTAACTTTTTGCTCTTATTGATTCCCTAAATTAATATATATTTCTTGACTGTTACAATTAGATTATTGTTTAGTAAGGTTATTGACTGAACCTCAAGAACCTTACTAAAAATATATATACATGTATGCATATGTACAGTTAGACGTTGAACTCATTGATTCAGTTCCCAATTTTTTTATTATATGAAATTTATTCATATTTATGAATTTGTATATGTAAATATCTTAAACTATAACTATTAAGGTACTTAATATGTATAAATCTTGTCCAATATCTATATTTTAAAACATCAAAATAATTAATAGTGATTGACTGATATCTGCATCGTTTTCATATGCGGCTCCTTAATCATGTATAAATATATCTATACTTGTCAGGATTACTACAGAAAAGCAATGTCGCATTGTTTATTACGATATACCAAAAAAATCAGAAAAGATTGGTATAAAATTCTCGCTGCCGTCATTTTTATCATTATATATAACCTGTATTGAACTAGCAAATATTTTTTTCCTGAATATCTGAAAATATATAATAATAATTACACTTTTTCAGCAATCATTCCTTAAATATTCTTTCATTATTAATTCACATAGTAACATGTTTCGAGGTACATTCCATCATTAGACTGTAATTTACATTTTTTTAAATAATAAACATTCATTTTACTTTATTTATTAATTTATTTGATTACTATTTTAGGTGTCGTGTACAACAACTTAGGCTAGAGGCACCACTTCATTACATTCATTATTAGATTTCTTCATTATATAAGTTAATACAAGTTGTTTACATTAAGAAGGGTAAATAGTTTTTTTGAGGTTTCGGGTTTTAAAGCCTCGCAGTATCCTTGTAGATGCAACGAAGTCCTGGAAGGTAAAAGTCGGGTGCAACCATTGATAAGGTGCTTCGTTATCAGCAGGCAGTTGCAAGTGCTGCATTCTGGTGGAGGATTGCCTTCAAGTAGAAGCAGGTGGGTCAACTTGGTGTGTCCAATTCTAAGGCGAGAGTTTTCATATATCCTTTTCATTTTCGCCCAGAAGTTTATCCATACCTTTCTGCACAGGTTAAATATTTTTTTAACTTTGGAATTGGAAGAAGGGAACATAGTTCTTGTTTCCTTTGAACTTGCCAATTCATTTCCTTCTATATTAGTGTGACTGGGGACCCAAAGGAATTTAATATTTTTATTGATGATTAGTAATGATTTCATTATTTTCATTACGGTAGGATTCCTGGTTAGAAATTGCCTGCTGTCCAAATGTTCAATTAAATTCATGCACAGGTAGATGAAAAATAATTCGGCGGAAAAGATGGAAAAAATGTTTGGAAGACAGTATCGGAGGGTTTCTGAGGGAAGGACTACTGAACATCCAAAAGTCTCCTTATCTTTTGAGCCATCGGTGAGAAGGCAAACGTAATCGATGTAACTGTTAAAGATCAGATTTAAGAAACTTTGCCTAAGTGCCTCAGGAGGACTGTTCATTTTCTTGATCCGGTTCAAAGAAAAATCAAAATATATTTTATGATTTGCCCATAGTGGTAGTGGGTTTGGAGATAACATATGAAACAATACACTTATTATATTAATATAATTTACCTATTTTTTTTCTCAAAGTGTTTCACACTAGATCATTCTATTAAAACTAAAATATATCAACCTACCCTGTTATAAGGGTTCAAGGGTCTTTTTCATTTTTATTATATCTTTGCATTTCTTATTACTAAGCCGGACAATTTATGTGGACAAAGAAAAAGTATATTTATAAATATATTATATAATCCTTCATTAAATAATTAAAAATACATAATTTTTTAGAGTGGGGTCTATGGTAGAAATGGGTAAATATGAAATGTTGGTAGATTTAGTGTAAAAGCCTCCTTGAAGTATTGCCGCTATTAATAGCTTGTATACTAAAATAGGTTGTTAGAAACAATTGACCATCCATCCCGTTGTTGATTATATCGTTCCCAACTTTTATCAAGATTAATCTTCTTTTCCGAAGTTATTCAATCACCTTTGACTAGTTTTTAATTTTTTCAATCTTCATTCGGATGTATCCATTTGCGTCTCACTTCAGCATTGTTTTGATACTAATTATATTCTATCCACTTTAGTACGTCCAAACTTTATTTATTTAGTGAAATCCCTAAAAGAGAAAAATAGAAAATACAATACATTATATGTCAAAGTTTGAGACCAGAAGCTATTTTCCAGTCGGTTGATGCCATCAATTTCTCCTTTGACTGTCTCTTCGGATCTGAAGTTATATCTCGATTCTTCGTACGCGGAGCATACATAATTCATCGCAAGGGATCATCTCCAAATCAGATGCGGCATCTGAGGCGTAAGGATATATTTGATTTCAGATAAAGTATAGGAAAAATCATTTTGACATTGGAAGGTTATAAAACATTTTATGAACATTAGTTTGTATATACAGTGAATAATTCTAAAAGAAAAATCATAATCAACAACATATTATTCTGACTCAGCCTTGTGAAAATATAAGATTTTAACCGCGAGTAATATTACAAATCCTGCATTCCAGCATGCCCGATTTTCTCCATCAAATAATGTAATTTTGTGACAGGTGTTTTTTTTATTCCTGAAGTTTACTGATATTTTGAATTTGTCTAGACCTGAATTTCTAGGTGCATTGATATAAAATGACTCAAATGCACCATTTGTGAATAATATAAAAGTATATCTAATGTCACTCAGTATTAAGCTCGGATTTTTGAAGTAATTTGTAACAACTAATTAAAAAAAAAGTAAGCTATATTTATGTATTTGAAATCAAAATTTCTAAACGTTAATGATGTGATACTAAAAGATGGTAATTATGGACCACAAATTAAATCGGTCATGGACGACGAACAATTTCTAGAATTATTAAATCTATTGCAAAAACCCGGCTGTCCTTCAAAAATGTCTCCTCTATTTTTCTTGGAAATCATAAAGCTGAAAAACTACAGTGATATAGTGAGCGATCTTCTGAAATCATGCCAAGCCACGGGATGCAATATGTCCTTGAAACTTGGACATACATTTCTTGGACTCCCACCTTTACTTCATCCATCTTGGTTCTTTCATTAAGCAGCATCAGGAGCGTTTTCAATAGCAGATTTCAACAAAGGAATCAAGATACCAAGCACCACTATGTCAGCAGGACTGATGTTAGATTACGAAGAGAGACTTCCCGGAAGCAACATATTCCCGAAAGTAAACAAAAAAAGTCTGGATAAGGTGTGGTTTAAATGGTTTTAGTAGGTGCATTTACTAAAAAATTATAGTTTCGATCCCTGTTGAAAAAAAAAAAAATATCTGTTATCAGCACAGAAAATAGATTGAACTACAAGATCTTGTAGGCTAGTGTTACTAAATATCAATTAAAATAATTTTTGAAAATAATATTTAAATAGAACAAGACGGTTTATACAGCTGACATTCCAATTCACCCTACCACCGTCCTCGCACATGTATGTTACCAGTAAATGAGGATCCGTTAATTGCATCACTCCAATTTCATATCTCAAACCTTCATGATTCATGTCAAAAATAGAGAATTAAAATAGATCCAAACAAATTTCATCAAATAACCTTAACCCTTCGACGTAAACCTACGACTTCCTGTCCTACATTCTTTGGATCTAAATAATATTCTTTGGATCTAAATAATATTCTTTAATAATAATGAAAATAAGATGGCCAAGAGACCTCCTAAAGTAGAACTTTTATTGAATAGTGCTACTAGTGAGTAGTTCTTAGATGTTATTGACATGTTATTGTAATAATTTTCCTCAAATTTAATAGTTTTATATAATTTATATAGTGGTACAATCAATAAATAGTAAAAAATACGTAAAAAGACAAGTTTCAGTAAGAGTCCGAATGTTACATTTAAAACTCCTATATTTTATGCATTGAAAACGACCCCATTTAAACGCCCTTGGCTTTTATTCAGAATTTTTATAGAAGAATAAATAGAAACACTCTGCTCCGCCTGTAACTTAATCTTCAATGTTTATTTATTTTCTCTTTTCGTACTGTAAAAGGAGAATTTTTCGTAATTACAAGCGCTTTCCCCTTTGAAAGGCTACTGTAGCATTAATGTCTTCAAACTCCATAACTTAAACTATTAGATTCTAAGTGTCTAATATACTCAGTTATTTAATAGTTACATTATAGCCGAGTTATATTTAACAAAAGTCTCATAAACATAAAATAACATATAATTTTAAATAGATACTTCTTCATGTTAATTATCATATTGCTTCACATAATCATTAACTATGGAAAACAAAATGATGAAATTGAATATAAAAAAATCATAATAACCTATAGAATGTCGAGAAACATTGAGGAGGAAAAATGAAGATATGGTTTTAAACAAAACACACATTATGAAATACTATTATTTGCATTAACTCTAGTTTTATTTCAATTGTTGTTGTGGGTTGAAGTCTTATATGGTATATTACAGCTAGAGCAATATGCACGGGTTATCTTTATAACGGGTTATTTAGAGTCTACCACGAAATAAAAACAGCCGACCCAGGTGGAATCAAACCCACATCCCGGTGTCCTAAGCCATCGTTGTACCAGTAGTTTTGTAGTTTAAAATTTCAATGTCGCTTATTTAGCCCAAATCAGATACCTATCCTTTCATAGTAAACTCGATTACCAATCAAATTCACTAGTTTCCCAACTTGCTTCACGTTATGTAGCGTCTAAAAAGAATATGGCATCGAGACCTTTTACTATTGAACTTTAATTTAAGTGCCACCAATGGGTGGTTGCTTTACAAAATGTTGTCATGTTGCTGTATTTATTTTCTCACTATATATATGATATATATAAATATCAATGAAAAGATTAAAAAAAATTAATACTTCTTTGAAAATGGTAAGAAAAGGTATTTTATTTTATAAATTACTTTCAATGTAACTCTACACTAGATTAAACTCTCAGATGAATGATTTGCTATGTTGTCTTAATAAATGCATTCTTTTTACGAAATTATGTTAGAAGTAAGAAAAAAATGATAAAATAAGTTTCCACCAGACAATCGCCCAATCAAAACATCGTTAAACTTTCTTATTGCACCAGGGAACATGTTGCTAACAATCACCTTCGTCAGAATCTTGATGTTACGGCCTTGGCCCGAAAAATATATTAATTCCGTGTATCCAAACTAGTTACTAAAATAATGTAACAATATTCCTCATAAACCTCAAAGAAACCCAAATTGGATATTCACAGTAAAATATTTTCTTAATAAAATATAATTTTAATAATAGCGATTCAATAATGATCGTATTTGTTTACAAATCGTATTTGTATAGCAAAAAAATTTAACACAGAAAAGAATGCTCACATAGAAAGTTGGGCCCTGTAACTTTTATAAAACTATTATTCTATAATGCAAAAAATGAATAATAGAAAAACTTATAAGTAAAAACGCAATTTCTTCCTGACTGGAAAAAACGACAGATCATGAATATTTCTATCTATAATCTTCTACTTTTATACCGATTGCTTCTGATAAGGAAACTGTCGGCAAATTTTCGATCTGAGCAACACTTACAGAGATAGAGTGTGTCAAAAAATCCCCAATAATTAAAAAATGTAGGCTAAACATTACCTTTTTCATACGTTTTTTCTTACAAAGCAACTCGATAAGATTAACTTCGTATAAGGACCGAGTTATAGTTCGGCTTAAGGCAGAAAATTTAGTTTCTGTTACATCAGCCGTAGACGGACATTGGGTTCTGAAATGGAAAACCTTGGCTGTTGAGCGTGGTTGCTGATCACATCAACTCCTGGTATACTTCTTACCAAGTACTGATACCAAGACTCTTCATGGGTTGTAGCGGTACAGGTAACTCCGCGACAAAATGGTAGGACACAACCAACCACACATTGATAGCAGACATGTTCACAATGTTACTTAAACTACTCAACAAACTTAAAGGGCCTGGATGAGTGATTAATTGTGTATATTATTTTATCTTTCCTTTTTCTTCTATCTTATTCACATTTTATTTTGAATGACTAAGACGGAGAACAAAATAAACAAAAAATATATATGCAAATCAAATAAATTATCATCATTGATTCAAATTACATTTAGTTCTGTAATTTTTTATTAGGTACAGCAATGTTTTAAAGAAAAAAATATTGAATGTTTAGAACTCATATATTTCATTTTAATTACCAGGCAATATTAACTTCTGAAAGCAAAGATATCGCCAGACATCAATAAAAAAAATTTAAAAAACTCCAGGATTTGACTTTTTCTAATTTATTGAATTCCCTTGGTCGTGACTTTACTTAATCACGACTTATACATAATAATACATTTTCTTATTTATTTGAATAATAGAAACAAAATTCAATCATAAGCAATTGTCTTCATCACGAGTCCCATAGTGATCATTTGAATATTACCTCCCGTCCTTGACTTGCTCTGTAACCGCTAATCTGCTGTCCCCGTTACAACACGTGTCTGAATTCTGAATGTGGCGATTGGAACGTCTGAGAACCTGTGTCAAGTTCAATCAGAATAAAACGACGTATCAATAAAAACTGTCCATGTAAATAATCTGTTCATGTGATTCGTTTTACAAATATAATTTATTAATTATATTTCGTTTTTATAATGTAGGATGCTCGGCATGTTTTTGTTGATGCTAATCCTGTTATAAAACTTGCTCTTTGTGAAATTTTAATTTCAATTATAAATTGTTGTTTAGCTAATCAGCATATGTAATTTATTCATAATAGTATTGGAGCGTCATATGTAATCAACAAGTTTAACTTCTGTCAAAGCTACGTATTTGAAATTTGTTTTTTTTAATATTATCAAGCTACTTTGAAATTATGCATGTATATTTTCGTTTGTCTGAACACATAACAACATTCTTACCATGGGATGTATATCAGTTCTAAAACAATTTAACAGTCATCATTTTAATTGGAGCTTCTAATCGTTACGTAAGCCATTTATGTAAATCTCGATTGTTAATGCAATTGCAGATCCTAATCGAGTTCTTATCTCGTAGTAATAAATTGTTTAGAATTAATTGGTCCCTCTGGCATCCACTAGCACAATGGTCCTCTAGATCATTCCAGTAGATGCCGAATCTATTCACTGTTACCTGTACAGTTATATATTTATGTACAAGTAATAATAACTATTTTATAATACAATAAATAAATATTCCACTATTGCGTTAGAGGAAACGTAATCCACGATATACGTAATACAGCTTTCAGTTTTACTAAACAATCTTTACTATTTGAATGACCTCTTTTAATAAGGCCTTTTAGATGCATCTCAATCAAATTTTATAATCATCTAGTGGGCCAAAAGATTTATACTGCCTAAATACATTTTTTTAAAAATTTATTATTTGATATTTACGTCTGTAAAATATTTAATATAAACATAATATCTAAGAAAATGGTTACAATATCATGTGAATTACCTGTAAAGCATCTTCCAATTGATAGCAGTTCAATAAATGTCCTTGATTAAGGAATTGAGTGGAATCATTCGTAAAAAAATAAGCAATGTTTGATTTAAACAAACATATTTACAGTTCATATTTAATAGCTCTTCAATAAATGTTCTGGATTAGAAGGTTTCGACCCCATCTTTTTCTTCTTTCATACGTCTCGGAGGATAATCAAGAATCATGGGAAGCGAGTTGGGATCCTAGTGGATTCAATTCAATATAAAGCTTAACGTAGGAGGATCTGACCCAGGCCAAATCAGTAACATATTGGGATTAAAATCATTATGGATAGGTTTATTTGTGATATAACAAGGAATAATTTAATTTGGATTCTAAAGATTGGATAAAAAATTAATACAGTGGTTTAATGGAGCCTCTAAACTCAACTCTGCATAACAGTTCAAATTACTGTCATGTAAGTGAGAATTTTGCAATTAATTGGAGGATATCGAAATTTTTAGTTTTATAATTTTTTTTTTATTAGAAAATATAAATGAACTAAAACGCAAAAATCTAAACCCAACACATTTATATACATCGTAAACGAACAACTTCTGCGATCTGATTAGTTACGTTAGGACTAACTTTCAATCATAGACAAATACTATGTTTTCGATGCAAGTAGTAATTTAGATCTCTGTATAAGTCACTTATTAGATTCATTCTTCTATATTGGTCTTAGAGTTTAGAGATATAATCGAAACCACTGCCAACCCTTGTAGCTTCAAATTTGATTTTAGTTCACTGAAATGTTCATGAGCGTAATTATGATTCACAATTATAAAACTGGCACCGTTGAGCCTGTCAACTAAAGAAGGAATGACATGGAACATGCTTTAGGGTTTGCTCCATGACCGTCGATTCTCATATGTTTTCTATTTCCTTAGGTGTGGTTCAGTTTTTTGTCGGAGATAAATTTTCAAATGAAATAGCCTAATCCTGCTGACTGTCTATGCCTTTATCTTTTTTATTTTTTTTCTGCTTATCTGGATGATTGTATTGTTTACTTCGAAAGAAGAGCGATTGAAAGTGGTGAAACGAAATGAAATTTTGTGATTATATTATATTAGGACAAATCTCCTCCGTTCACAACCGTTGGCCTAGTAACAGTACATCCATTCCTAAGTACTAAAGCCAAGAATCTTCATGGGTTGTAGTGGTACAGGTTTTTTTTTTTTTTTTTTTTTTTTTTTTTTTTTTTTTTTTTTTTTTTTTTTTTTTTTTTTTTTTTTTTTTTTTTTTTTTTTTTTTTTTTTTATTGTACTAGATAACTAATTTCATTCTTCTTTTCTTTTAGCTAAATGAAAGTAATTTAATTTGAGATTTTCCCCTTTTTGTTTTATCCTTTATTCTGATTTTATAATTAAAAAAATAATGATAATTATTAAAATAAAAATAGAGGTTTTAAACGTGATTTTTTTTTTATTTAAACCAAAATTTTGAGCAGCCGAGAGAGATCGAACCAGATGGGTCAAATCAAGGTTAAAATTTTTTATGTCGTATTGGGAGAAACTGAGTAAAAAGGAGCTCTCTCATTAGAACCTGCATCCTAGTACTCCTAGATAGTGTTATTTAGTATAAGTAGAGTTGAGCTTTCAACTCTCTACTCTCCTAATACTAAACTATCAAACTACGCGTAACGCCCTCGCGTTCCCCAAAAACGTATAGCTTTTGACCTAGATGACTACGTCACCGGTAAAATATATTTCATGTTATAAAAACGATCTTGACGTCCTTCTCGCAAAGAAATAAAAATTACTAAAAAGATACACCCAAAATCTAAAGTTCAATGGCAATGACATACCGAACACTATTCAAGCACTTTGGATATCAGTAACATGACGTCTAAAAAAAAATTCACACATCCATACGATCAAAGAACAAACACGGAAGCATATTTCAAGATCGCTTCAATGGCCTCAATCAAAACATGATCAGAACAATCTTGCAGCTTGAGTCTATAAAAGGTTGAAAAGGATCTGGTTAAGAGATCTCAGAGTAAAATGAAACATAATTATCAGGAGAAAAGGAGATACCCTTGAGGAATTCCACTAATCATGCCTCTCATGCTACAATCCATTCATTCTTAACAAAAACCTTTTTATTATATCTTCGATACCGATATCGAGTATAAAATCATTCTATTTTTAGCGATTCGTTACACTGATTTGAATATAATTAAATAGTTCGCGTATCAACCATTTTATTGGCTTATTCATTACAACGTACATAAGTCCTAAAGCAATCGCAAAAGTAAAATAAAAAATGCGCTATTTTTACATTCGATACTTTGCATTTGTTACGACCATAAATTCAACATGAATAAATAAACCCAAATAGTATATATAAAAGGAAATCCCTTTAGGCTCTCAGCTCATATTATTTTTAGCAATATGCGAATAAACTTATATATAGCACATCGAAATAAAATTAGGTATCGGATATTTTTCAGGGTTGTTAGGCATCATGAATATGGATCTTTACAATGAACAGATTGCTGTTCAATATAAATGGTTATAATCTAATACAGCAATTTAAGGTTAATTAAACAGAGCAATAATTTGTGAATAGCGAGTGATCGGAGGGATCAACTTGAGAAGATTACTCAATTAGGATCAAATGGTAATGGCGGTTAGGGGATTGCCAATTTAAACATTAATTGCCAACCCGCCCCTAATTTTAGGCCAGCTTCTGTTACAACCAATCTCGTTAGTTAAAATGTCCAATCAATGTTATTTTAGACTCATCCAATTCAAGAAGAAATAATCAATAAATATACAATTTGGTAGCTGAAGCAATGTTGGATATTGTTTTTTACTATATTTTTGGTAGAATAACGTTTTCGTGACAATATGAAAAAGCTAAGGTTTTCTTTTTTCTATTTATTTATTGTACTGTATACAATACTGCATCCCCGTCGCGGCTTCGCCCGCTCTTATAAGTAGAGAATCTAGATAATTTTAACTAATAATTGATTGTGTGCCCGGAAGAAGGGTCATTTCACGGTTTTCTAATTTTGTAAGAGCTTCAAATAACAATAACATTGCTAAGTGTTACTAATAAAAAGCAGCTATAGTGGCAAAGGCCTTTATTCCACGAAAAACTGGAATTAACGATATTACACATTAAATTGAAGTTTTATTTTTTTATCAATAAAAATATTGTATTTTAGAATGCAATTAAGAATTATTTTGTCAATATTCTCAAGCATAGCTGTAAGTTTTAACCAGTTACTAATGCATTGATTAGATGGCTGAAGATATTTTAAAAGCGTAAACTACCGTCAGTCATCCAAGGAAAGGACAAATTAAGTTTTCTGCAAGTACCATGAATCATATTTTTACACACGATATGAAAAAGCGAGGGATCGATATTTCGATAAGGAAATTATTTTAAATGCGGCAGAAATAATTTTATCGATATCATCTTGTTTGATTTTAATTTCTAACCATAAAAGTTAATGACAGTTAAGCACATTTTTTTTCTACCACTCAACACTGTATATTTAAATTATTATTACAGTAACCTTTACCATTGCTAAACCTTCCTAGAAATATGAAGATAATGTAGTCAACATTTGGTACAAATAGATTCAATAGTCTAACCATGGACGACACCCTAACAACACAAATAGACAAAATATTATATGAAAATAAAACAGATAATAGGATTTAAAACAAAATAAATATTAAATATTGAAAAATAAATACATCTAAGATATTGTAATATACAGATAAAAGAAGTAGAGACAAAGTTGTGAATAAAAAAAAAAAAAAGATTAGATTAATAATAATTTATTTTTATATATTTTATTTTAAAAATCCTCAGTAATAAAAGACCAAATCTTTCTCATTTAATCTATGTTTATACACCTAATATTGTACCAATTATAAAACCTACCTACATCCAGTTATGTCTACTAATCTCAACATAATCACATTTATTTTTCCAATTGTTATTCGTCTAATCTCAGAATAATAACCATTATTTTACTAGTTGTGGTACGCATGCGTATAGTAAGATAGATTTCATTTTATTAATTTCTGATTTTCATTAACTTGTATTTTTTATTATACTGTTTTCTCACAAAGCATTTATTTTATTTACTATTAAACTGTATTTAATTTACTTTATTATCTTCAGTTTGGTAATTTCTTCTATCAAATGTTTATCTAACATAGTCTGACATTTTATGTTGTCCTGATGAACGCCATCAATTTTGTAAACAAAATGTCGGCAGAAAAATATTCTAATTTTTCTTATTTTTCTAATTTAACTGATCCCTCATATTTACAAGAAATATGTTTCAATTTGGTTCACTTTTTATAAAGTATTCTTTGGGATATTCCTCATGGGTTCCAATTGAATGTTAAAAATCTACTTTATGATTAGTACAATAAAACTCATAATATAATTAACAAAGCGCCTTAGAGATTACAATGAGCGCCTAAATCTATATAAAAGAAAAAATGTTAAATTTTTCCACCATCACGGTATCTCATGGCCTTATTTCTTCCAGCTCTACATTGTTTGACTTAGCAATTATCTTGAATACTTCATTATCTCCCAGAGTTTGCTTTGTCTCACTGTTGACAATCTGAAAACTGTGTATTTTGTTCATTAGTCCAGAAAGAACCTTTTAACTAACTACTGGACTTGGTATAAATATTTACTCAGCACCTCTCTACAGTACAATACTGTTAGTTAATTATGCTTTCTAATTAATAGTTAATTCACACCCTTGAAGACAATTTTTTTTTATAAAGGTGACTAGAATATTCATTTAAACCTTCCAAATCTGCTCGTATCTAATCCTCACAACCCAAAATCCTCCGTAATATCCTCAATGCTCCTATTATGTCACAAATAAACTTATCAATGAAGATATAAATGTTCCATATGTTACTGATTTGGTCTAAAGTAAATACCTGTCCTTTCATAGTAAACTCCATGCCCACTCAAATCCACTAGTCCCAACTTGCTTCACTCTCAATTCTCATAATTTGAAAAGAAGATGCCCGTAATATTCAACTTTTATTAAAGTGCTACTAGGAGCGGTTCTACACATCTAACTGATAAAGTCATTAAATAAAGTTAATCCCTTTTTTCTATAATATAATAAAAGAGCTTAAATCAAAACGAACAAAAGAAAATACATTAAAAAACAAAAAAACGAAATTCTAACAACCCAATCTGAACCTGAAACCAAAGTCAACATTACAAAAGACTGCGAAAAAAAACATGAGGACTATTTGAATGGCCAGATATAAGTTGTGAAAGTATCTGATCCTATCAAAATATTATTTCAAGGAGTATTTTAGTGTTTTATCAGTTGATCCCGGCAGGCGTCTTAGTTATACTATGCCGCATAACACCCGGGACTCGAATCCGAAGCAGACTCCATGAATATTAAAATAAAGTAACTAACTTTGCCCGAGCTATTACAAAATACATTAATTAACTTAGAACCGGTGTTGGAGGTAGAAGTAATTAATGATCAACATGTAATTACATAAAAGTCATTATAATTTATCAAACCTCATAAAAAAATAAAGAAAAACCTCGATTCTCAGCATTTTCACATTGTTTCCATTCCCTTAAACACCACTCAAGTTGAAAGAAATTGATGAGTTTTAGCTATCTCGATAACTAAGTTGTAATATCACCTCGTCGATAGTCATTAATTTGAAGGCCCCACGTTCTCTTACATATCTTGATTTCAGATTCAACAAATCCTGTTCCACCAGGCAACGAATTCGAACTTATGTGTGAGTTAACCTTAGAAAATTTTATTCATGTTGAAAATGAAATTTTGTGTCCGCCATTCTTTTTACTGATGCCAAATATATAGAATACAAAAGAACGAAAATGAGGAAAATAAAGAAAAAGAATAATCACCAACTCAAGTCACTCACAGGAACACAAAGTCAGCTCTGCACCATAAACCTCTGGCAGAAAAAGAATAATGATTTGAATGATTGAAATTTAATTATATTAATTCCATGGTTTTTACTATATAAATATATACCGTATCTGTAATTATTTTGCATATTTTAATATAAAGTTCAGAAGATAGTCATTCAACTTTCTATTACAGAACTTTTATTGAAGAACTACCAATAGGTCGTTTTTTTTCAAGTCATTGGCATGCCATTAATTTTAATTTTCGCTATACTGTCTATTGTGTTATGTAAAGTTGTATTTAACAATAATAATAAAAATAAAAATAATTAATAAAAATCACATTGTACCCTATTTCAGGTCTTACCAACTTAAAATCTCGTTAATTAGGACTTTATCTCTGACATGAATTTCAAATTAGGGAGGTTGAATGGGTTTTACTGACATATATAAATAATTTTAACGGACAGAAAAAAAATATTTCAACACATTTCAAGGTAAATATAACCTTTTGAATGATATACTATAGTATGTTTTGTTTAGTTCAAATACTGAGTCCATAGGTTTTTTAAAGAAAAGTTGATGGCAGGCGTGGCAAGTATACTATGCCGCATAACATCCGAGACTCGTGATACTAAATAAGACTATATGAGTATTTAATTTAATCAACACTTTAGAATCAATACAATTACTGAGAGAGCTAGCGTGTGAAAAATTTGAGTAATTAATGAATATTGCTTAATTATCTGAAAGCTTTTATTTTAATTAAACATCCCACAAAAAATTTAAAATGGAAAAACTAAGAGCAATCGGTTACGGGTCTATTAATATTTTTGTAATTTAACAAATTTGTTTGAAGTTAATGTAAGCATTTTTTAGATATATGATGTTAACAAAGTAATGTTAATAAAGAAGGAAATTTATAACAAATAAAATTAAAAAAAAGTTTTTATATAGATGAATGATCAAGAATCAACACAATTAGGATTGTTGAATTACTTGCCACTTCAATTTAATTTACCTTATTTTATTTTTATATTATTTAAAGACTAGTTTTCGTTGTCAAACATCATCAGTTCTAAACACACAAAAAAAAAAAAATTCGTAACATCAGCAGTTTGATATATTGTATATTCAGAATGGCTTTAAAAGCATTTGATAAATTGTCAATTTGTTAGTCTAGGATATATTTAAAAAAAATATTTTTATTGATATTTATAACTGTATAGATTATAAACAGCAAGTAAATTTGAGGAAACAATTACAGTGACATGTCAACAAAATGTAAAGAACTACTCATTATTAGCACTTTAATATAAGTTCTACATTAGAAGGTCTCTTCATCCTTTTCCGACGCCTCGGAGGATTATCGGAAATTGTGTGTGAAGGAAGTTAGCAGACCAGTGAATTTTAGTGGGTGTGGAATTCACTATAGAGGGAAAGGTATCTGGATTGGGCCAAAAAAGCAACATATGAAACATCTTAATGGATAAGTTAATTTTAATGGTCGAACCATTGGATTGCAAGGATTGGATACGAGAATTGGAAGGTTTAGTGGAACTCCAACTCTGTATGTAAATATGTGTTTTGTTATTTTTTGGGACCTTTCAACGCTTGTCTAGTAAATGAAGAAGTAGTCGGAAACAACGAGCAGTTTCTAGTCTCGTAAGTCTCGTTTGTGGATTGTACGTAAATCGTCAGTCTAGATGGTGTCCTAGATAGCAGATCTGTTCAACGGGGATCAGTGGAATATTATTTTTATAAAAATTAATTTAAAAATGTAGACAAGAAATATAAGTCGTTGATACTCACATGTTTCACAACACTATTTATCAGTTCCTAAACTAAACAGATATGTAACAGAAAGTTTGTTTTTCTGTTACGACTGGAAAAAATAGAACAATTTGAAATATTTATCTGTTATTTGGAGAAAAATTTAGATTGACCTTAAACAATTTTATTATTTTTGATGATCCATAAATATTCAATTTTAGACCATTTTTTCTGGACTGTTCAAAGAGTCTTGGAATAAAATAAAAATCAATAAAAGTCGAAAACTATTCATCAATGCTAATAGGTATTTCAACAGCCATTAACCTTAAATAGAAATAAAAATTAGATTAAGGATCCATAATTCACTGGAAAATTCAATGAACAATTTGGAATTCCATCCGGCGCTGGAACAAATATCTCAACATTTTCCTCTCAGCATTTTCCCCGTTAAACATTTCCTGTCTCTTTAAAAAGCCCCTACCTTCCCGAGCCTGCCTTTAGAACAACTCTTTCCTCTTTAAAAGCCCCAGGGCCCCCTTTTGAATTTCAACATAGAAATGTCTCTTGGGAACTGCTCTATTTCGGAAGAATCATTGTCCTTTTTCAATCTAAAAATCGCATAATAATTGATATACGTGATCTAGTTTAATCGCCTAATAAAAATCAAATATTTTAAAAATTTTGTTTTTTCGAATTTCTGGTAATTAAAATTTGGAAACTCTATACAAGCCACTTTAACATCACAACACAACCTGGACAAAATACATGCGAAAATTATGGAAATGCAAAATTAACTACGACAGGTCACTTGTTACATTTACATAACTATATAATATCAGTACATGTTTATATATACAACCACCCAATACCGCAGACAAACAGTTACATAAAAAGAACTTCTTTTTGACAGGAGGCTACAAAAGTAAATTGCTAAACTATCGATTAACACTATTACATTTCATCACACCACACCGACGTTCTAAATTACCTGTCAGACAGAAATGCAACGTAAGCCATTGTAAATATGGCTTATTTACTCAAAGCCATATGGACACATGCCAAATTTACGGAACCGTCAAAAAGACACATATATGGAAAATCCAAACGTTTAAATCAATATAATTGAGAGATGAGAGATGTCTTAAAGTAACACTATGAATTAGCTGAGGATCAAGACTATGCACCACTGGGAGCTGCCTCATGCCAACCCATGCCCATGCAGTGATTATCGTATATTATATTACATTTGCTGATTGGGATTTGTATTATAGGTATAAATAAAAATTTAAAAGTTTAAAAAAAATATAATGTATTGTATATTAAAATATAATGTATTTTAAAAATTAACCAATTAAAGTAGCAATGCCTGTTTTTAAAAGATCATTGTATAAAGTTCTATACCAAACAATGTTTAACTATTATATGAACATTGCACTCTTATGTATAGATAGCCTATTGAGATGGTTCCTGATGATCATGAAGTATTTAATTATTATATTTACTATCCGAAAATAATAGTTAATCTAAACTAAACATTTTGATACAGATATCTTTAAATAATAATTTCCCTTTTGATTTTATAGTTCATCTCATTCAATTTATTATACCAAAACTAAAGGAGAAAATAATTGACTGCAGACACCATTTGTTTCCCAGCCTTAGGTAAATTTTCATTAGTTTTCACTTAGTATGGCTCAGACGTGGACCACCCTGAAATTAACACCCGAACGAGATTACGTGACCTTTCACCACGCGGTAAATCCAGAATAGTGAAGGAATACATTACAACACCACTGTCCTTGTAACATCTGCAATAGGAACTGTTGTGGCGAATACACAAAATAACTAGCTGCTTTGTGGAAGCTCTGTTTCATATTAACCTTACTTTATTGCATACGAATGGGTGGGGGGGGGGGCTTGGAAGCCTTGAAAAATAATCAAGATTTATGTTATAACAAGAGTTATTTATTTTATTTTATTTTTTATTATTATTTTTTTTTAACAATAATAATTATTTATATTTTTTTTTATTTTTAAACACTTACGAAGAGTTTTCATTTTTATTTATTATGATTTAATTTTTTTTTCTTTTTCTGCTTGCAGGTGAGTTCTGGATCAATAGATGTTATTGAATAAAACAACTCTTTAAAACCACGTAAGTTAAAATGAAATTAATTATATTTAACTAGAAATTATTAATGTACAAATATTATAACTAATACTTAAATAAACATATAGGTAAATCGATTATTAATTTAAGCAAGGAGCATATGATTCGACCTAATCCAGGTATTGCTTGTTTATTTTGGCTTAACGCCTTAATGTACTCAAACTAGGGCTGGAAGGACGGGAATGCTTGTAAATTACAATACTGATAATATATTGTACATCTATATTGTTGTTAGAACCATCCAGCTTCTATAGAGTCTGCACCTAACCCATCTTCGATATGGCGTTAGATCTTTATAAAACTTTAGTTTATCAATTTGTTTTATAAATTTTCCGCAGTTCATAGTCTTAATTAACATTAATACACCGATCTAATGTGTTCGCAGTGCTCATATCATTCGTTTAGTGTACCTTCCCAAACTTATCACGTTCAATATTATAACAAAATTTCACTATTCAATGTGAATTGACTTATTCTCATCATGTGCCTGTGATTCTCATCATCTCCATACTGCGGTTTCTTGATACTGCATTTCCTCTAAAATATCTTGAATTTACCTCAAGCGGCGTTCTATTTCGGTGAATTTTTCAGTATTCTCACTTCTTTTTTATAGGTGTTTTTCTAGATTGGCTGTTTTCTGCACGATACATGTTTAATATTGGAGTTTATAGAAAGATTTTTTTTATTATAAATATAAATATGTTTTATATATACAGGGTGTTCAATATTCGATGGCCACCCCCCTTTTTTTTTCAAAATTTTTGAAACGAAACTCTCAGGGTCTTAACAGTGCCAAATAAAGTTTCTTTTCAGGTTATAGTCTGCTCTCCAACCTTCTCCAGCGACCCTAACTTTGAAATTCCCAATGGGATGTGATATTTTTTACGGTGGATTTCGATAGAAAATCAAATTGTGAATCGATTTTATACCGGTGAATTTTTTTTATCGGGGGTACCGTTTCGCCGCAAATCGCGAAAAATCATTTTAAGAAAATAAGCAGTCTAAAACTGTTATTGCAAAAATTAAATCAACTTTGTACAAAAATATGAAAGTAAGGCCTTCCCACGACTGGTACGACCACAACAATAACCTGAAACGAGTTGACTTGGAAGTTGACTTTGATGAAACTAATATCATTTGTAACTGGCTACGGTGGAAGCGTATCCTCATTGGAGCATTCGAGACATAGCCCGAGATAACCACTTAATGGCAGAACCCTAGCCTCAGTCTCTCAGCATCTTGGGAAGTTAGAGCCTGATGAAGTGAAGTGCGGTACGGCCTCATTTGGTGTTGTTTTAGTATGGCCCACACCGTTTTAATACTTAAGTGTGAATCCCAGGCTATGTCTCAAATGCTCCGATGAAGATACGCTTCCACCGTAGCCGGTTCATAAATGATATTAGTTTCATCATGGGCTTGTCGACGATTTGAGCCTTTCGGAGGAATCCTTCAAAGTCGACCTGTTCTCGCTGCTCATTGTACCTGTCGCGGGAAGGCCTTAATTTTGTATTATTGTTCAAAGTTTATTTTATTTTTGCAATACCAGTTTTAGACTGCTTATTTTCATAAAATTTAGCGATTTGCAACGAAAGGGTGCCCCGGATAAAAAAATTCACCGGTATAAAATCGATTCAAAATTTGATTTTATATCGAACTCCTTCGTAAAAAAAATACCACATCCCATTGGGAATTTTGAAGTTAGGGTCGCTGGAGAAGAACTGCAGAAGGTTGGAGATCAGACTATAACCTGAAAAGAAACATTATTTGACACAGTTAGTACTCTGAGAGTTCCGTTTCAAATTTTCAAAAACTGTGGAAAAAAAGGGGGTAGCCATCGAATAGTGAACACCCTGTATGTATATATATATATATATATATATATATATATATATATATATATATATATATATATATATATATAACCAATACATTTAATTATTATAGCAAATACCTGTGAATTATAATACAACCGGCTCCTTGCTGAATAATGAAGAGTAATTTCGGTAACTTGATGGAAACTTAATTGTGCTTGATATCGAATGTTGACGTAGCAATTAGAAGTTGCCGACTGTTAGATTAGAGGCTACCTCTGCGAGATCTGATATACTTTAATTAAGTTGGGTTAATCTAATTCATTGTAGCCACTGTTGTCAGCTCAATAGCGGACCCTCCCTAACCCAGTTTCTCTAATAGCTTTAGTTTATTAGCAACTATTATCTTCTCTTCCAATTCCAAAGTTTATCTAAGTTGGCTGGCATAGAGAAGGTGGAGGGCGAATGTGTGTGTGCCAGTAACTTTCACACCACCTCCTATTGTTTTTGTTGGAGGTTGGAAATTTTTTACTTTTTTTATGACTGTTAATTTTGTTGTTACAGTGCATCTATAAGTTCTTCAGAGGAAATGCAAAAGTTTTTTACCTGATCATAGACATACATTATTTACAAATAAAAGTACTTAGCATCATATTTTGAATGATACACTTTAATATTCCAATGTTTTCTTTTACTATTAACACTCCATTCTTTCTCATCGCAAATGTTACACTGAAAAACAGAACCGTTCTTAATTTATAATTTATATAACGATTTATACGACGATTTTTGATAGCCGAATATCTTTGATCTCTCCTTTCCGACTAGCTAATTGTTGTTCTTTTGAAAATTGATGAAATGTTTCATTTTTTTAAAAGAAAATGTCTTCCTTCCTGTTCAATACTACGGTATGATTACTATAAAAATATAAATAATATAACTAATGTTATATATATATAAATAATATTATAATTATTAAGGCCGAATACCTATACCCCTCAATTATTTTCACTCTTTTAGTACTATATAGAACCGCGGCAGTGGGAGATATGGGGCGTGTATCAAAGCTGACCACTGCTTTAAAAAAAAAAAAAGCTCTGTGAGTATAATATTGGAAACATTAAAGAGGATGTAATTTTTTCTAAGTACTTTGGAACATTTTAATGTCGAATTTTTTTCGATAACCTCATTATATTGTATGTTCGGAATGGCTTTATAAACCATACTGTCAATTGTTAATTTGCAAGCCTATGATAATTTTTTTTTTTTAATCTTTCTATTAAATTTTAAACTATATAGTACATGTATATCCAGTAAACGTGTGGAAAAATAAATATGACATGGCAATAACTTGTAAAGAAACCACCCATTTTTGGCACTTCAATAAAAGATTTATATTAGAAGGTCGTGAGGCCATCTTCTTTTCAGACCCCTCGGAGGAATATCAGGAATAGAATGCGAAACAAGTTGAGATACTAGTGGATTTGATCGGTTATGAAGTTTACTGTGAAAGGATGAGCATCTAGATTGGGCTAAATCAGCAAAGTATGGAACATTAAGAACTTTATGAATAAGTTTGTTTGTGACGAAGTTAAGGATGCCAGAACTCCAACATAAATATAAAAAAAAGGATAGGCATTTTTCAAAGCTGTGCCCCACAGGATTTTGGATTGCGAGGATTGGATACAAGATGAATTAGATGGTTTGGTTGTGACCCAAAGCTCAACTCCATGTATCCAAATAAGTCTGATAACTGTCATGTAAATGAGTCTTTTATAACTCGGCAGCTTTGAACGATTGTCTAGTAAATGTTGAAGTCAAAAACGACAAGCAGTTTCCTGTCGTTTTAGTCTTGTATGTGGATTTCAAATTAAACGTTTGTCCAGTTGAAGTCCTGTATAGCGGACCTGTTTAACAGGGGTCAGTAGAATGATAATTTAAAATATCTATAAAAAATAATAAAGGAAAAGTCCATATTTCAAATTAAACGTTTTGAAGTCCTGTATAGCGGACCTGTTTAACAGGGGTCAGTAGAATGATAATTTAAAATATCTATAAAAAATAATAAAGGAAAAGTCCATAACTTTTTTTTTCTTGCGATCTATTGGGCTGTCCGGAAAATAATGCAGTATTTCATATTTAAACCAAAACCTGATGGAATTATCAAAGAGATTATTTATCTCTATACCACAACCAAAACCTGAAACATTAGTTTTACTCAAAGTCATAGTTTCGGCCCAAAGTCATATTAAATAAGATCCCATTACCCAGATTTGATATAGTTTGATATCTTGATTGCATTTTAAAAGGAGATGTTTTGACTTGTAACTCACAGATTTGAATGTAGATTTAGTGGGTAGTAGGGACCTATAATAATGCAAAACTAGAAATAATGCCGCCAATGAGCATTGGGAGCCAAATTAAATTCACGTTTTATTTTTTTTCTCAGCTCTCAGTCAAGATAAAAAAATAATTTTTTCACATTAAATTGTAGTTTTGTATGCTATCTCTTTACCACAACCAAGACCCGTTGTCCGGCATTTAATGGAGGATTTCATGTTTAACCCAAAACCTTATATTATTATTAAAGAGGTTTATTTTATCAGGTTTTGGTTATAGCGAAAAGAGAAGCGTACAAAACTACAATTGTACGTGAAAAAAATATTTCTCTATCTTGAATGACAACTGAGAAAAAAAATAAACCGTGATTTTCATCATTTTTTTTTTTTTTTTGTTTGTTTGTTCTCGGCTCACAATGCTCATTGGCGGCTATAACTCTAGTTTTGCACTATTGTCGGTCCCTACTACCCACACAAAGAGAGAAGCATAATTATATATGTCAGAGTAAATTTAATACACATTAAAAAAAAAAAAAAAATTAAAGAGAACAGATTGTATCCATTAATGAACGATGAATGGCATCAGAAAGAATGATGGCCAAGAAATTTCGGAAATAAACATGATATACATCTAGTATTGACTTTACCTATGAATTTATGGAGTGGACTATTAGGGAGCACTGGATAAGATAGAAGGAGAGGGGAGAGCCATGTTTATTCATTGATGCAAAGGGCCCTCGTCGACCGCTCCTATAACCCATAAATTATATTTTATGTCCGGCCAAGTTTACAGTTGTCCTTCGCAACAATAACCTTACTGCTCACTCGGAAATATTGTCTTTTTATGGTCCTGAGGACGTTTTGTTGGCCAGTGACCATTTGTGTTGGTGGATATCTTTTTTATAAACAATTAAAGCACTACGATGAGACAACTGGCCCTCGGGGTAGAAATAAAAAACAGAAACAAACATTTTGTATTCGCTATGTTTACGGCTATGCGCTTGGTGATAATGCAGAGAATTTTACTTCTCTGAATTTACGTCAACTTTTTACGGTAGGAGCATAAGGTAATTTATTTGTAGAATAGTTGGAACTATATAATAATACAATAAGTAAATCAGCGGAACTGTGAAAAAATAATGAAATGGAAAATAAACTTTATTCTTATACTTAATCTCTGCAAAGTACAATAATAATGCACAATTACAGGTACAATTGTCTAGCCGTATTATATGCCAATTAAATGCTTCAGTAATTACGGCACATATTGTCAACAAGAAAAATTAAAATATATATAAAAGGTCAAGCCATTTTTTGCTTGTGATCAATTACCCCAAAAACTACTGAACCAATCTCTTCCAAATTTTAACCACATCTACATTATAGTTCTGGGAAGGTTCAGCAATAATAAAATCTACTGATTTCAATTAATTTGATATTAAAAAAAGCGATAATATGTAGATAACAGTGAAGTTTGCAAAGTAGGCGATAAGTGGTTAGCACCATTCTGCGATAGAGTTTACAATGGGTAAACTACTGATCTCTTGGTTACCCAATTTTAACTATATCATTTTCATAGTTCATGGAATGTTTAGCAATAATAAAACTTACCATCATATATTTTTAAATATATAATACTGTGCGGCAGAAACGAGGTTTGACACACTGCCATGTACTTTTATCATTAGAAATTAACCCAACCAGATGAAGTCAATGAATTGTTTTCTGTTAAATAAAAATGAACAAATCAAAATATCGATTCCTTGCTTTTTAAATATTCTGTGTAAAAATGTGATCCATGGGTCTTTAGTTGAAATAACTTATAATGCAGTCGACCATTATTCCATTATTATTTCTGAATAACCTCTACACATCTTGATTACCAACTTACATCAAAATTAAAAATTGGTTGTCCAGTTATACTTTTGCACAACTAATCAGTGCAATTTTAACCAGGCTAAAAATTAGTGCTATGCGTAACAATATTATTGAATAAATGATGCTCAATTTCATACTTCAATACATAATTTTAATCGATAAACAAACTAGTATCGATGAGGCGCTCCAGCCCCTCCACTTGCGAGATCGATTCCAACGCCAACGCTTATAGATAGCTATTTTCTATAACCTCAAGAATATCTTTTTTATCGGTTCTACGACTTCGACTTTGTTCCGATTAATTTCGCTGTTTCAAAGTTAGTGGCTACTTTTCGAAGGGGAAGGTTATTCTCATTCATTTACGCTTTATTCATTTACGCACAAACTCTAAATCCATGTTCAATCTAATATTAACTTTTGTTAAACCTTCTCATATTAAAACGAGAAATAAGAAAATAATTATGTGTAAATAAGAAAACATCAAAATATAGTAACACTATTGTTAAATAATGTTAAATTCATATTATATTAAATAAGGATTCATATAATACTAAATCACTGGCAAACTGTTCTGATGAACTTTCTCAGGTGGAAATAAGAAACTATAAATACATTTAAAAAATCCATCTTGAAAGTTATGTTGTTAATTTCGACTATATTACATTAGGGAAGTTGAAATAAGAAAACATTAAACTTTTAATAAAAGTTCTCAAATTTATTTTTAGAGAAATGTGTTATAATGAATTAATATTACAATCTGTCTCACCTTAGGGCAATAAGTATCAATAATTAGGATAAATTCACTAAATATGTAAACTGAAAATCTCTCACAAAAGGGAAGTAAAAATATAAAAATATAATTACATTAAACGCCAAATCCATTTATAAATTAATGTCGTTAACTTGTGTTACACTTCCACACATTAGGGAAGAGAAAATAAGAAAATCACTTGAGGTACGCAAGATGGTATAGAAGGATCAATACTCTAATCAGTACTTTATTTAATTAGAACACTAGTTTCGAATGCTAACCATTCATCTTCAGTTCTAATACATACAAAATTTTCAACACATAGTGTTTAAACATACAAAATTTTGTATGGTTTTAAAACTAAACATGAATGTTTAGCATTCGAAACTATTATTCTAGTCAAATAATCCCAATAAAAGTGGCCATTAATTCATCAATCTGAATTGAAATAATAAAACACTATTTATGTCACGGAAAAATCCAATGAGTTATAGGGGAAATCCCTAAGTAAACCCCAAAAATTTAACCTACCTGCCCCCTTCCTGAATCCACAATGGATATATTTAAGATACCTGTTAGCTATCTTACATTTTTGAAAACTTTATTATATATAATCCATGTAACATAGTGCTGATTTGTTGAAACGTTTGTATGTTTTAAAACTGAAGATGAATGTTTAGCATTAGAAACTAGTTTTATAATAAAATAATCTCAATAGAAGTGGCTCTTAATTCATCAATCCTAATATAAATAAGAAAACATATATAAAACATTTAATCCATGCTTAAACTCATGTTGTTAACTCCTGTTTCATCTTTTTACATTTAAGAAGACGAAACATCAATATAACACTCTAAACCCTAGTTGAAACTGTAAAAATAGAAATTTACTTGTGATGTTATAGAAAATAGCTATCTATAAGTGTGGGCGTTGGAATCGATCTCGCAAGTTCATCGCAGGTCGGGACGATTTGGTGGATCGCCTCGTCAATAGTAGTATAATAACTTCGAGATATTCGACTAAACCAGAAAGATTAGTTACTTTATTCTAGAATTTACTATTGTATCGTATGGTGCTGTCAGACGATCAATTTATTCACAGAGGAAAAACATCTGAGTATTATATAAAATAATATAAATAAAAAGGAGCGCCTGAACCTGACTAAAGGCGACTACAGGAGGTGACTGACTAGCCTTGACCCACCCCCACCAACCTCTGTGTTCCCTGCATCAGTCTGCCTTAGGCATCCTCTCAACAGCAGCTCCGTCATGACTTAAGTCACAGGTAGAAATATATTTCCTGATGAAGATGACTGCTGAGTGGGACAGCGAGAAATTGGCGAGGCTCATCGAGGCAAGGAAGGCCATCTACGACCCCAACCTCAAAGAGCACTCCAACAAGCAGATTATTGAGCATCTCTGGGCTGAGGTCGCCGCTGGAATGCACTCAACAGGTACTTTGTAGCGTCACTAGCTTTGAGAAGTTACCTTTAACATCAACAAATAATTTTACCTTACAGTTTTTTTTAATAATTTATAGTATTGTATAAATTATTAACACAAGGTTTTACCTCGTTTCATTTTTATATCGGATTGTATCATTGTATTAAATTAAAATTTAAAATCCAAGTCAAGAGAGTATACATTGCAAATCCAACATTCCATTACATATGTTTCTCGTGCAATGCGTGTAATCTGTTTCTCAATTAGAAAACATTAAAAAATAAATAAATAAATAACCTAACACAAGTTAAAAAAAAATAGGAAAATCAAATTTAAATGTTAAACATTATTTCTTGTAAAAGAGAACCGTTTTATCAGAATTATAAAATATTTTTAAATTAACTCAACTGACCAATTTGACTAAGACTATGAGGCTTAGAATGATTTATAGATTAAATCACATCCAGATCTAGGTAAATAATAAAACAGATATTGTTAAATATTTTGTTCTACGTATATATTTTTTTTCAGAAAATATTTAATGAAAAATAAACTTCTCCTCTTTACCTTAGTGGTTAAGATTTGTTATTAAAAAAAGAGAATATTTTCTGTTCTAGTAAAAAAAATAAATATTTTAATTTTAAAAATAATAAATAATTTTCGTAAAAACAATTCTTTTTGAAGCTAAGTCATAAACGAATCGGAGTTGAATAATTTACCTAAATAACTTTTCGATTTCTAATAAAATAAAACTGGTCATTATTTATAGACATGATAATTTTAACAATATAAATATATGTAGAGTTGTAGATTGTTGGGGTATGCAGTCATTAATCACACACCAATTAAAAATATTTTAATTTATAATGCCAACGTTTCGACTTGCGTTGCAAGCCTTCATCAGGGCTAGAAGAAAAAAAAAAACAAGCAAAACTGTATGACTGAATTCTAAAGAGTATAATTAACAAATGTATGATAAGAATAAATGTATAAGAGTAATGACGATAACATGAAGCCAATAACTAGAGGCCATGAAGACAATACATAAAGATTATTGAATTAAGATTAAAATGAAAAGAAATTAAAATGAGAGATAGTAATTGAAAGTTAATGAGTAAATTTAACAATATAATTGGTAAATATAAAAAAGGAGTAGATACAAAGTTAATGACTGCATACCCCAACAATCTACACCTCTAAATAGTTCTCAGTCAACTAATACCTTATCAATGTAAATATATGTGTTGATTTATTTTTATGTATTTAATAAAAAAAAACATTAAACAGATTATATAATCAATAAATAAAGTAATTTATTCGTATTCACCATTCTGTTCTGTCCTGCCAATTCGATTATGATATTATTTTTCTTTTGGGATATTTAATTATATTTAATTAAAGACTTGTATCGCTTTATATAACTAAATAGTTCTGTGACATCTCACTTCACATCATGAATAACGATATTCTCCACAAGCACTGTGATTTTTTTTTTTTTTTTTAATGTAAATAATTATTGATATATACAACCGTGTAAAAAAATACATTATGTAAATGTGTGAAAAAAAATATTCCGATAACTTATAAATGAACTACCTACCTATTAAAAAAAAACTTGCAAGTTGAGCAAAAAACACCAACATATAGGATATAGAGATAATTTTGAGACAAATTCATTTGTGGCATTGAGCATTTTACAAACGATGTTGAATTGTAACGATTGTATTTGGGGTTAATTGGATGGTTTAGTGTAGCCCTTTAGCTCAACTCCGAATTTCCGAAAAGGTATAATTACTGCAAAGTAAATTTTTTTTTTAATTAATTTAAAGCGTAGCATGTTTTTAAAGTAAATGATGAAGTAAATAACGAATGGGCTTCTTTGGAAAATTGTTTGTATTGCAATAGGTATTAATGTTAACATATTTTATTCAATGCTAAATTTGAAATTTAGTGGAACGCTAAACCGAGGGTTAAACTATCAACCCTCGGCTTAAAATTAACAAAACAAAACCAGTAAATTTCTGTAATATGTGATGATAATGATTATTTTGAAAACAAATATCTAAATTTCTTTTTATGTGTCAATGGAAACATTGCTAATTTAAAACAGGAGAGCTAGTAATGACTCATTATGCGTAAATGATTTATCTTTGAAAGCTCCAATCCCATTACCAATGGAACGGATAAGCGGCAATCCAGTGTGCCTGTATCACTGACTGATTATTTGTGCCTTGGGGGACAAATGTCATCTCCAAACATTCCCTAAACAAATATTTATATTCCAATACTACTATGTTATTATTACTGATTCCTCACAATTAGGCGTTTGTTAAAATCTTGGTTCATGTACTTTTTTTTCTCAAAATTATTATTACATCTGTTTGATTAAAATTGTTATCTTATTAATAACTATTATAATCCTTCATATATATGTTTTTCAGTGGTTGATTGTAAATCGAAATGGACATCTATGAGGAATTCCTATGCTAGATACTTGAGAGATATCAAGAATGCAGCTTATGGAGGGGTCAAGAAAAGAAAATGGTACCTAGCTGACTGCATGGCCTTTCTCAACGACTTTATGGGTCAAAACAGGAAGAGCCCTAACAATTGGGACATAATGGATGAAGCAATGGAAAAGTCTCTTGAGGAAGAAGAAGAAAAGGAGGTGCGCCATTATTTCAACTTGGAAATGGTCAACGGCTCCCCACGATCTGGACCAAAATCCAGCTTAAGCAAAGTAAACAGGATGGACGTGGATCATTGCGAATCCATTTCAGACATTTTACATTCTGAGGCCGACATTTTATTTTTTAGGTCACTTTTCGCGGACATGAACAAGCTGTCACAGAGGAGGAAAGCGAAGGTTCAAAGAGATGACAATGTCTTCATTGCATAGTCTCATTGATTCTCAAGAAGATGAAAGTTCAAGAAGAGAGTATCTTTAAAGATTCAACCCTTGAAGTTGAACATGACATCGAGTCCTTGTGCTTTTTAAAGCGCGAAGTCACTGGTTTCTCTCTGCTGACTGCTATTCATTAGAGGAAATCGCATTGTAAGACTTGTTGAGTGGATTGATGTAGTCATTTTGAATAATTTTTAACAATGAATAGAAAATTTGCTACTGTGAAAAAGGAAACCGTTGTACTCTAGAACTCTTGTAACTAGGAACATTATGCATTAATTTGTACTTCTTCCTCTCGACTTCCTATTTGAGAGATTTTACAGCTTGACGTCTTCATATATTCTTTTCTATATTTTTAATTTTTATCTCCTTGCTGACTGCCGCCTTTTCAAATTCTTCTAATACTCCAGATAGTGCAGGAAATATTCGCGCTCTGATGACTACATTATCTGCGTAAGCCATGTGTTGGGTGAGCCCATTATAAATCTCTCCGCTGGGATATGTTCTTGAAAAAGAATATTTTTTTCATACTTTCTAATTTTTATTTAAGGATAATACGCCACGGTCATTTTGCAATAAAGACGTTTCGAAGATTTATTTTTTATTAAATAAACAGAAATCATAACATACTTTTTATATCCCACTTTAGAAAACAAAAAGACATACCTATATGTGGAATATATGTGTAAGTCCGACAGAAGTAGAAAAATAAATAATCATAGCCATCGCTTCTTAAAAACAAGCTTTTTCGGAAAAAAATTAGTTTAAAAAAAAAATTAACTGAAAAGAAAAAACATTGTAAAATAAACCAATTGGGGTAATAACAGATTTTATGTGACAGCTCCAATTTTATATTTATATTATGTGTACTTTTATATATTTATAAATCAATAAAATATTTATTTACATTATTTTTTTCTTATTCATTAAAACTGCTATTTTCTGTCTTATGCCTTTTGATATAATCAAGCAACTGTACCTAAGAATATACTGATATCTCTACATTTTGAATTTTTAAAATATTTTCAATTTAATATAGTTTATAAATTATATAAAATTAATAAATTAATATACAAAACAATAAATTTAAAACTAAATGTAAAAACAGTCAAATTTTTCTTCATGTAAAACATTAAGGCCTTTATGGATAAGTTGATTTCTCACAAAGAGAGGAGAAGCATTTTGGACAGTGACAAGAAGGATTTTGGATTGCAAGTATTGATCAACTCAGTATGTCGAAATAGGCCTAATTATTGTCATGTAAATGAGTATTTTGTAACTTATGAAGTTTTGATATTTGTTTTATAAATGTAGAAGAGCCATAAACGACAAGCAGTCTCTGGTAGTTTTAGTCTTGTGGATTCCAAGTTAGATCTGTTTCCAGGTGGAGTTTTAGGAAGCGGATCTTTTCAACTGGGATCAATGGAATATTACGAAAGGATACACTGAAAAATAAATAAGTACCAGAACTGTAACCAGGGTTGGGCAAAATTTAATCATAGCTAAAAATTAATTATAGATTTTTGACAACTAATTTATTAGAATCAATCACCTAATTTAATCATAACTAAATCTTTCAGTCCACCAATCATGACCTCACTAAAAATCTCTAAAAGATTTAATCATTATTAAATTTAGTGATTGGTTCCAGGAAATTAGTTTTTAAATAACTGTGATTAAACTTTGCCCAACTCAGGCTGTGGCAAATAATTCATTAAAACCTGATTGTGTTAACCCTATACTATCATGCGAACTTCAGCTGAGCATAATTCTTATTTTATTTTAACTTATAGGTATGTTTTGCTAATATCCCTGTATGATATTTATTAGCAATTATAGACACAAATCAGATTACTTTGTAACAAAAAAAAAAAAAAAAATAGAAAAATTTAAACTTTCAACACTTTATTTTATCATAACTTTTTAGTAAACTTTCGGATAAAATATTTGCTGTGAGACCCGTCACGTTCTGTCGGAGTTTCCGAAAGCCAGATACATCAAAGGGCTTGTGACGTTAAGCCATTTTTGTCCGAACTGGGTCACACAATTAAAACTTTGCCTATAAAAACAAGGGCTACGAAGTTTGAGGTAGGAAACCCTCTTCTGAAGGAACAACGCTGATGGTATTATTACCAAAGTTTCTGTTGCATACTAAAGGACAATAGACAATACAATGTTATAAATCAAGCGAAGGTCTCTGAAATCAATAGCTGTCTGTGGTTAAGGGCTTTCCTTATGCGCACCAGTAGTAGTATCTTAATAAGCTGAACTCTAACTGGATAAAAATATAAGATCTTTACTTGAAAAATCTTAACTTAAAAAAAAGTATCATTTATTTATTCCAATATTTTTATTTTTGAAATGATGAGAAATTAGTGGAGATTTGAGTGGTCTTGGAACTTACTATGAAAGGATAGGAATCAGGTTTGGGCTAAATCAGCAACATATGGAACATAAAGATCTTTATAGATAAGTTTATTGGTGACATAGTAAGAAGCATTGAGGATTTTTCGAGGGATTTTGGATTGTAAAGATTGGATACAAGATGAATTGGATGGCTCAGTGGAGCCCCAAAACCTCAACCCCGTACGTAGAAATAGGTCTAATCACAGTCATGTAGATGAGTCTTTTGTAATTAATTGGGAGCTTTGAACGTTTGTCTAGTTGATGTTGAACTAGTCTGTAACGACGGGCAGTTTCTTGGCGTTTTAATCTTGAGGTATAAATGTATTTTATTTTTTTATTTTCCTATAAGTAGGGGACATGCTCAGTTCGGGGGTTGCCCTGGGAATGAGAAAGGGACATATTTTTGCATTCCAATTTGTATGCATTCCGCGATAAAGTATATAGAATCTGTAGAAAAATGACGTTTGTAATAAAAGATAATTTTTTATCTGTTTTCATAGTATCTGCACTAAAACCAGAAAACTTCAAAGCTCTTCACTGAACGCCTGTGATTTCGGGCTTATCTTCTTTTTCTTAAATGTAACATTGTTTCATGATTTTTATGTTCAGGTATTTTTTATTTTTTATAAATATTGCATGAAAGGAATTATTGGCATCTTAATTACCTATGCCCTTGAGCGAGATACAGTGTAATATTTTGTCGATAAAATAAGTAATAATCAAGTATTAAACACGTTAATTAATACAATGTTTTTATCTAATACATTTAACACGCATATCAACGTGTTCATGTAATTTGAAATTTTGAAATAATAATAGCATTTTATATATATATACAAAGGAGATATTTAATATAGCAGTTAATTAACAGCCAGTATTAAATTATAACAATTTAGATTGGAACACACTAGGGAGACGATCTTGACTCTAGATCATTTATTAAGACACCTTAATGTAGGCTCGAGGCGGGTATCAATTGTCAAATTAATTGCGGTCGGATCTTGGGATCGTGAGTTCACACGCCATCGTGCCCCGCAGTTGTTGAGGCAGAACCCTTCGATTCCTCAGCTACCCAATCAGGCTAAAAGCCACAGCCTGGGTTATATCTACCGCCGGGCGAATATAACAAAGAGCTAGCTCGTTTTAAGATCAAGATGGCCGTGAGAGGAAAATTTTTAGATGTAAGAACTGGATTCAATTATTAAGTGGAATTATATAGAGCGCAAAGTGTATGTTACTAGTGTAGGTTGTTAAAATATCCTTTCTTACAATTAAATTAAATTATTTTAATTTACAATAAAAAGTAAAATGAAAAAAATTTTCGTAAGATTTTTCAATTTATATTCAATTGAAAAATCTTACGCTGAGAAAATTATCATTAATTTATTCCAACAGTAAACATTTTATGAGTGCACATATTAAGACATTTTAAATTATTTTCCCTGCCTCGTTATTTTTGGTGCATTAAGAATTATTTTTTTATTGTATTTTTTGTGTGAATGGATCCATAAACATATATTTTTTTTTTTTTTAATTGACTAGTTTGGACTACCGTATTTTTTCTTTTTAAGTATCAAGTTAATAAAGCAATGATAACAGTTATTACAATAATAATCAAACATTACAAAATCATTCACGAACCCATGATTTATTAAATATATTGCTGATTACAAGAAAAAATATCAAGACAATATTAAAAATACATAATCTAAGTCTATATCTATATATGAAGAGTGTAGGCTAGAAGAGGATGTCCAGTAACGATAGTTCCTAATAAATCGCAAAAGAAAATTACAAAGTCTATATTCTTCCTCATTGGGAACAGGTTCTTAAACTCCAAAACATGTGAAAACCCACTTTCTAGCCTCCGTGAAACCACCTTAAGTGATAGTACATGGGGCAAGCTAAAGGTGGCGAAGAACATTCCCCTTTTTAGCCTCACTGCATATAGCCTAGAAATTATATCTTAATATTAGATAATAATATAAATATAAATACATTTTAAACCAACCAGTATCTAAACGTGAGTACGCAATCGTCCTACCTACTATTAAAGGTATCAAACAAAAATGTTATATCGAAAGTTTGGCAAGATTAGTAGATCCTTTAAGTATAAAATACGCTTCACGTATTTCTAATAATCGATTCTGTGTACATCTAAGCAATAAAGATCAAGTCGATCAATTGCTATCTACACATGATAGTTTAATTATCGGAGAGCATTCAGTTCCCATAAGGCGTTTAGTGAATCCCGCAAAGCGCATTATTATATCGAATGGATGCCCTAGCATCCCTCATTCAGCTATAGAAGATGAACTAAAAAAAATAGGCATAAAATTACTGTCGTCTGTAACTTCTTTAAGAGGAGGCTATCAAGGCCCCAAAACTAGTCATATTTTGAGCTTCCGGAGGCAAGTGTTCATTGCTCAAGAGGACGTATTAAGGTTACCCAAATCGATTGAAATTTCAAATGAAGGTATTAACTTCCGCATCTTTCTATCTGAAGATATCCTGATATGTTACGTTTGTAAAAAGCCTGGACACTTTGCTATAGATTGCCCTGAATCAGACATTTCTGGTGGGACGCATAAAGTTGATTCCATTTTACAAACTGGTACAGTTCCAACTCATCAGGTTTCCGAAACAGTAGGAAATATATTAGAACATCCCATAGATCACTCTATAAAACAGAACCTAATTACTAACATATCAGGTGGAAATGATTCTTTCCAAATAGACTCATTAAATAAAATCAATACTCACATTGAAACCAACAAAGAGGGACTTTTAACTCCTCGCTGTGTTTCTACAGAAAAAAATACAAAAATTCTATCGGCTTCTGTAGGGCACTCTGCTGGACATTCTCCCAAATCAGGCGATTTGGAAGATCTTAATAGGGAAAGGACAGTACATTTAACAAGCTTGACCAAAACCAACGAATGTAAGACTAATTATAACCAGGAGGTTAAAGATACTTCGAAATTACTCAACAACTCAAACATAAAAGAAAATGAACGACCAAAAGGAAAAAGGGAAAACAACATTATTTTACAAAAAAAAAAGGACAATTAATAAAGAAAAATCAATTAACCGTGTTAATAAGACAGAAACCCGACCTAACACTGGAAAACAAACAGACAGTATTGCACGTAAAGTATCTTCTGATAAACAACCAAATACGACAGAGAATATCCCCTTGAAGAAATTAAATTTGACTGAAAATAAAAAACAGACACCTCTTACTGACAAGCATAAAAGAGTTTCAACGATAGAAGAGACTAAAAATAATGTTGTTAACGAAACCAGAGCTAAAAATAAGCAAGGTACAAAGGAGTTCATGGAGCCTTTTCGCCACCTGATGAAAGAGGATTACCCTTTAACTTTTGAAAAGCTCTGCCTCTTCATTGACATGGCCCAGGGTGAAGATAGCTCCACAATAAACAACATCTCCTCGCAATTCACGAACAACAATCCAGGTCTACTAAGAATGTTTCAAGAACTCAGAAACCAAATAACACATAGAGGTATGAAAATTAGATTTTCGAAAATCATTAAGTCTCTTACGTTTACATCTAATTGTGTATCCGAGACTGAAGATACAGCATCTTTTGTCATAGGTGATACCAGTGGTATGGAAAATATAATTTTTCGAAAATGGAATCAATAATACAATGGAACTGTAACGGATTTTCCGCCACTTAGAATACGTTCAGAAATTAATAGCTGAAGAGAATCCACTGTGCTTTTGCATTCAAGAAACCCATTTAAATGAAAGTAATCATATGCTAATAAAAGGATACCGATCATATAGAAAAGATAGAATATGCCTTGAAAGATCATGGGGTGGTGTCTCTACCTCTGTTAGGGAGGATATTTTTTCTGAAGAGATTACATTAACTACTCCTCTAGAGGCCTTAGCAATAAGAATCCATTTTGCTGATAAGACTAAAATAACAATATGCAACATATATATTCCCCAAGCAGTATATTTGTCTGTAGAAGATATGGAGGAAATAACAAATCAGCTTCCTAGACCCTACCTTCTCCTTGGTGACTTAAACGCTAACAGCACAATGTGGGGATCCACATTAGCCGATGTGAATCACAGAGGTCAGAAGATTGTTGATTTTTTAGAGAGACATCAGACAGCTACTCTTCTTAACACAGGAGAACATACACACTTCTGTTCGAAGAGTAACAAGTTCTCCGCTATTGACCTGAGTATTGCTGATGTCAGGTTAGCACCAAATGTTATTTGGGAAACAAAACCCCATTTATACGGAAGCGATCACTTCCCAATAGTTATTAAGATGGGAAAGACTTTGATATCTTCACAGCCATTACAGCTCCACTGGAAATATCAAGCAGCGAATTGGGACGAATATCATAAATCGGTAATTGCAGGCATAAATGGGCTGGAAGACAGAGAAAATAGCATTGACGCTCAGGTTGATGAATTCGTTCGTATAATTATGCAAGCAGCTCACCAGAACATTCCTGCAAAAACCAAAAGACAATTGGCAAAAAGAGTTCCATGGTGGAATCATCGATGTGAGCAAGCCATAAGGGAAAAAAAAACGCGCGCTCAATAAATTAAGGAAATGCAGGACTCTGGAGAACGCAATAGAATTTAAAAGATTGAGAGCTGTAGCCAATCGAATTATCAAAGACAGCAAAAAGTTATCATGGAGGAACTACGTCTCATCCATAAATAGTGCTATTTCATCTAAAGAAATGTGGAACAAAATAAGGTCCATAGGAGGAATTAGGCACAAAAACGATATAGCAGGAGTAATATCAGAAGGAAAAGTAATAACTAATCCAATTAATATCGCAGATCTACTAGGTTATTATTTTTATAAAGTCTCATCCGTTCCCAACAATGATGCAGGGTCATATGATGAAGATAATTGTAGCAATGAAGACCAAAACATAGCTGACCTTGGTGAAGCCTTTAATGCTCCTTTTAGTCGGAAGGAACTGGAATCTACCATTCAAAAGTACAAAAAAGGATCTGCTCCTGGCATTGATGGCATTTCTTATGAAATGATAGCTCATCTACCACACGAAGGAATGGCTTACTTACTAAATGTGTATAACGAATTGTGGAGAAGTGGCAGTTTCCCTAAAATTTGGAAAACTTCCATTATAGTACCAATCCCTAAGAAGCCTAACAGCTGTCATCCAACTGATTTTCGTCCCATATCGCTTAGCTCATGTCTATCGAAAATTCAAGAGAAGATGGTCAATAGGAGACTTGTTGATATAATTGAAAAAAGAGGCTTATTTTCAACCTCTCAATTGGCTTTAGAGAAAACTTTTCATGCATCGATCCGATTCTGCTGCTACAGAGCGAGTCAGAAGAAGCTTTCTCTCACAAGGAACACCTCATTACTATATTTTTAGACCTAGAAAAGGCCTACGATACAATGTGGAGAGGAAGGTTGCTAAAAATTTTAAGAGATTGGCAGTTCAGAGGCTATATTTACCATATATCAAAAATTTCCTGTACGAAAGAAAGTTTTGTGTAAGAGTAGGAGAATCATTTTCATCAACTTACTTGCTAAACAATGGTACCCCGCAAGGTTCGCCACTTAGTGTCACTCTGTTCTTGATCGCTATAAACGACTTAGCAACAAACATTGCGAAGCCTGCAAAAATTGTCCTCTATGCTGATGACATCCTTCTCTTTAGTCGAAGCAAATCTATTGATTTCATCGAATGGAAGTTGCAAGAAGCTTTAAACACTGCCGATGAATGGGCAAAAAAAAGCGGTTTTGTTGTATCAACATCCAAAACAAATGCGATGCATATATGCCGTTTAAGAAGCTGCTCGCGTAACCCTCAACTGTCTTTGGGTACTACTAGGGTTGCCTTTATTGATAACCGGAAGTATTTGGGTTTGTATTTAGATAAGCGACTCAGCTGGATCAACCATATTAAGTATATCAAGGATAGTTGCTCAAAAGGATTGGGACTGCTAAAATGCCTTTCGCATTCAAGTTTTAATTTATATACATTTTTTTAATATTTTCGAAGATGGATTATTGAAGAGTAGAGGAAATCAATAGTGATTGAATTAAGTGAGCAAACTATACGAATGGATATGGGCAAGGGATTCCAGAATAATAAAGGGATCTTTGAAAGGAAGCATTTCGATTAGAGGGGATATTCAAATCAATAAGTTGAAATCTGGTATTCAAGACACGGGTGTAGGAATGTTGAAAATGAAAAATAGACTTTATTCTGGGATTTACTGCCACCTGAATAACAAAAATGCTTAATATATAGATTATTGGTACAATTGCCTAACCGAATTCATTACAAATCAAATGCTTCAGTAATTATGGGGTATATTTTCGACAGGAGAAAAAAAAAAAAAAAAAAGAATAATAGACATTCATTATAATCAATAAAGTTTTCAAAAATTTAAGACAAGAAATCAAACATTAGTACTCACTAACGTTTGATTTCTTGACTTACATTTTTGAAAACTCTAGTGTATATAATCCATGTAACATAGTACTCATGTTTTAAAAATTTTGTATGTTTTAGAACTGAAGATGAATGTTTAGCATTCAAAACTAGTATTCTAATACAATAATCTCAATAGAAGCGGCAATTAATTCATCAATCCCAATTGTATTGATCTCTCTATACTATCATGCGTACCTCAAGTGAACATAAAGTACAACCATGTATGAAAATATAAAATAATTCTAAATATTTACATATTTGTGGAAGACTGATTGTCTGAAAGGTGTAAAAATAAATCATTTTTAAAGGAAGTAAGGGAAGCAGCTTCACAAATAGAAGTAGGAAGGAAATTCCAAAGGGAGGTAGCTCGAATGATGAAGGATTTTTTAAAGGAGGCATTTTTATGTGAGGGCTATACAAGTTAAAAGGTTGGGATCTAGTGTTCAGAAGGTGGATAGAAGAACGTATTTTGGGCGATAGCATCAATAATAAAGGATAATTATATTTTTTTATTTTAAATGTCAGGATAGACAGGTACCAACATGTTACTGTTGGAAATAAGAATGAAGAGACTTTAATTTTGATAATAAAAAAAAAATATATAAGAACACCTGATTCTCCAAGAAGGAAGATGGAGGATTTCATTCTATTTTCGGGCCCACAAGACAATGCTTGGTATATTAAGCATCATTATTTGAATGGGAGAAAATTAGGGAAAGATTTTAAAGATTTATTTCATAGAAATGAATTTTCCAGAGGATAACTATTGATCTGGTTAAGAACTATTTGTATACGCTACAGGTTTGGAATTGGAACTGAATAGCCAGTAATATCAAAAATATGGTACAATAACAATTCTAATTTAAAACATCTCGAGACCTTGTAAAATATGTATTATTTTACCATGGTATTATTTATATTTTTGGTTAACTACAAAGTATGATATAACAGTCATTGTTTATCATTCTCTTATTAAATCGTGATATAGCAAAGACTTTACTTTCAAATTACAATTAATCTCCTGAGAGTGCAAAATGAAATGTACATTATTAGTTTGTCGGAATGCGACATGAGAAAAAAAAAAACAAACTAGATCAATGATTTATTTTATTCCTCACATTTAATTTTATCTTCGACTAATGGAGGAAATTATATAGTATGACGTTGATCAATATATGTGATTGAAAACTGCTACTTCAATTTGTTGTTTAAAATAAAATTATATTAGCTATATTAAAATAAAATTAAGAAAGGTAAATTTGTAAGAAAACGAAGATATTTAATACTAAGCATCAATAGAACATTATCTTTTCTTCTTTGAATATCATCTACTAATAATAACAAAATATTAATTGATTTTGCTTTAATTATTAATTATCAACGTTTCCTAAAAGCCTTTGGTTTTAAAAATTATTAAAATCATAATAGAAACCTACAAGGTTTTTTAGTGCATTCACAGTAGATTAAATAACCACTCATATGCTCCACTAAAACCACCGAAGGAATATCTTACAGAAGGCCTTGTCACAGTCACGCTAAGTATTTAACAGTTCTCAGTTTCTCTAACGATATTATGCAACAACTAGCGCAAATCGTCTTGCGAGGTCTGATATTAAATCTTATACGTAATCAATATGTCAGTTCCATCCAATTCTCATTTAATATATAAATAGTCATCACTTTTTAAAATACAATTACTCTATACTTTTGCAGATACACTCTACTTATTGTTTTAATTATTTCATGAAGGTGTTTTCCTGTGGCAACGTCATACCTTCCTCGATTCTTGTCAAAAAAAATTCAAACATAATCTTAAATTTGAATCTTATGTCCCAAATTATTGAAGAAAAATGTGGACTAATAGTTTAAAATAAGATAGGGTGCCCAATAGTCCTGAGTAATAATGTGTACTATTGCCGAAAATCAAATAAAGGCGCTATCGAAAAATAAAAACAAGTTAGCATGTGATTCTCTATCTATACAAGATGTCAGAGCAAGAAAAGGTAAGTGTCGGAAGGCTTTAGTTCAGAAGTTCAGAAGTTCTCTTGAGTGTATTACTTGAGAAATATTATAAATGTTTGACGATTTTGAAAGCTAAGAAACTGTAGTTTCAGATAATTGCTGAAATTTTATATCAACTTTGTTCCATCATATTGTTTTGTGTGTGTTCATGAAATAAGAGCAGGTGCCCTACCTAGTATGGCCTATTATTTGCTGGATAGGTCATATAAGGACAAGCTAGTTATTTCGATTACATTTTGCCAGATCGATGTTGTTATTATTAGGTGCTAATATTTAATTGCCTGTTTCATTTATTGTTGTTGGTTTATACCTGTGCAGACGGCTCCTCCTAATGAAAAAAAGAAACGTCTATGGACAATACTAGGATTTTTTTTACTACAATAATTTTTTTTTTCATTGGAATTCAAAAAATGTATACTTAAATTTATAAACTTTTTTCATTACAATCATCTTCTTTCTATCTTCTATCTATTACAATCAGATTCTTAATTTTGGGTTTTCATTAGTAACTAAAAATAAATTTAAGCATATTTGGAATATGGCGTCCAAATATATTTACAATAAAAAATATACAGACAATATAAAAAATTCATAACCTATTATAATATCGATATACGAAGGGTGTTAGGCTAGAAGGAGGAATGTCCAGTAACCATAGTTCCGAATAATTGCCAATGAAAATTACTAAGTCTATTTTTCTCCTCATTAGTACTGGGAAATTAGCATCAAACTCTGAACTCCAAAAATAAGAAGGTCTGACGACTGGAAATTGTTCACCACCCTTAGTTCTAAATGTGATGAAAAGTCTTCCTCGAAATAGCGTCTGGTTTGGGTGGGGGAGGGGGGGGGGTAAAGGGTTGAAAATTGTATGTTTTTAGCTTCTCGATCAAATAGCTCGGAAACCGTTACTTTTAGCACATCCTATACATTATCAAAGCAAATATCTCCAGCTCCATCCTATACTTAGGCGTCAGTCTCGATAGGCACCTCACCTTCTCGACGCATGTCAAAAGCAGAATCGAGTTGGCCCGGGCGCGGACATACCGCCTCCATCACCTCCTAACCTCTCCTCAGATATCCCTCAGGCTCAAAATCAAAATTTACAAATCCATTATCCGTCCCACCCTCCTCCACGGTGCTCCACTGCTGCATCACATGTACGCGACAACACTGCGCGCCCTCCAGACTTTCCAGAACACCGTCCTTCGGCGAATCGTCCGCGGTACCAGCCTACAGAGGGCCAAAAACAGCCGGATCCTCGAGGAGTTGAGGATGCCTACGATACCGGCTTTTATCAGTCGCCGGCACGTCAAATTCTTTGACGGGCTGAGCTTCTGTGCCAACCCTCTCTTCAGGGACATAGCCCCACCTCCCAGGCCTGGGAGGTGGCAAGGCGAAATCCCCTTAGCGGACGTACTCGCCGAGGGAAGGGGTTCAGACCATACGGACTGACCCGATACCCACCATCGCCGGCAAAGTGTTTCCTCCGCACTTGACTTGTAGACGGAGTGCCTCCAGCAGACCGAGACCCACCAGAGATGGCAGAGTTTTAAATAAAGTCTTAAAATGCCGAAAGGCAATAAAAGATCCCTTTTCCCCTTATCCTTTCCCTTGCATGAAATAAATAAATAAATAAAGCCGGAGGCTAGAAAAAAAAAAAAAAAAAAAAAAAAAAAAAAAAAAAAAAAAAAAAAAAAAAAAAAAAAAATCAAAGCAAATAAAATATTCAACAAATTTGTTTTTATTCATTTATGTTCAGATTAATGGTTTTAGAGTTGTTCACTATCAAAGATTGGCTAATTTGCGGAAAGTCGCACTTCTCCGCAACTATTTGTAGGATTCAAAATTTCGTTTTTCTATCTGAAAGCTATTTGCATTTACTATCAGAACCCATATATTAAATTTCGATCAAGTCACGTAAAACACCCACACCACTCGCAGTCTTGTGAAATTCTCGTTTTTTCGGCAGATTTTTCACTATAACTATAACAATATTTGTCTGATCCCAAATATCTTTTTTTCATCTGAAAGCTGGTTAAATTTACAATCAGATCCTATATATGTTTTAATTAAATCCTGTGAAATACCGATGCCGAAGGCAAAACTGTGGTACAAAAGTTTTTTTCTAAAAAACCATTTCTTTGTGACTATGAAAGTAGATAGATTAGTCCTTTAAACCTAAGGTATAGGTATATAATAATAATAATAGGTATAGGTATAATAGGGGGCCATACCTTATACGTTATCGATGTTTGTTAATTCTTTTTTTTTATAAACGATTAATCATCAGCAATGTCATTATGTTGATGAACCATTTTATTTTATTTTATTTTTTTACACCTGTATGTGTCTTTTTTACAAATTAGTAAAATCAAGGATTGTTACAATTTATTATAAATCGGGAAGCAACAATGTAACGGAAGGTTACAGGATCAGCATCGCGCTCTGCTGACAGACTATCACTTTAGGATCGCCTTTAGATCTTGGTATGTCCTTTTAGTTATAGTGAACCGAAGCGTAGATAAATTAGTGCCTATCTGGTACTTCGTAACTAATATTAACGCGGATATGAAACGAGGCAAAATGAAATAAGCGTAGATAGTTATAGACTCATGAATACACATTTTGGTATTGTTACTAACTGTAGTTGGCTACAAAGTCGAGAGTCGAATAGAGGTAGCAATGAACATTGGATTTATTGTACAGAGGAAGTGCTCTGACTGGATGAACATAAAAGGGAAGGTCTGGAGTTGTAGCTGTTTCAGGCTTCTGCGGTTATATTACTGTCTGTTAGGTTACCCCATAATTCACTACCCTAACTTCTAGCAGTATAATATTGAAATACCGGCCAAATTTGATTATAAGTGAATTATTTAGGGTGGCCTTATCATGAAACGTTGTGAATCATTTAAATTAAAAATTATCTGTGAAAAATGCAATGTTCAATTCAGAAGATGATTCGCAGGTTTCTGATCATCAAACTGCCTAATTTTTCAATGTATACAACGTTCTATTCAATTTACGTCAAGTTTTATGTAATTTACATAAATATGAATTCGCTCCGTGCCACATATTACTGGATCCGATCCGCTATACGCAGACACATTAAAACTAACTATGATACTATTTGTATTGTCTGAAACGTTATGCACCGCTACGTGTCGTGCCGGATAATATGAAACAACCTTTATCCGTGAATTTTCAAACTTCACCACCGCTGTTTTAATTACAAATTAATTCGAAACTAGTAGATTTTATTATAGCTAAACCTTCCAAGAACTATATTGACGATACACTTAAAATTAGGTACAGATTGGTTCTGTAGTTTTTGGGGTAACAAACAAAAAATGACTTGCCCTTATATGCAATAGTATAGATTAGATATAATAAAACAAAATGATTAAAAACAAAACCTCCATGATAGACAAAACCTAGATATAATTTAACCAATCTACTGTAGAGTATACTAAAACCAAAATGTAGCAGATCTTCATCGATAAAGTTTATGCTAATGCAGTGTTTCATTATTTTAGGGACATCTTTAAAAATGATTATTATTCAATATAATGTATATAAAGTATATATATTTTATTTTAAACTCATAAATACTATACCTAATATTTGTTTTGTTATTTGTCCAAGGTGAGCTAGGAGCTGTTGCGGCTCCAGCAGATTACAGACGTCATTTGGTAAGTAAAATTAACTTTTATCATACAATAATATATTTATAATTAATAATAATAATGTATATGCGATTTGCAAGAGTTCTGTATCATAAACGATTTAACATTTTTTTAGTATTTACACGTTGATAATATTGTATTTTAAAATATTTATTCGTTGTATCGTCAAAACATGAAATTATTAAAATGCAATAATTGGCAGCAAAGTTTCCTTAAAACTCCCTTATTTCATTCAATAATTTCATGTTTATGATATTAATTATAACGAATAGAATCGTGTTTAAATAATAGAAAAAAAGCTTAAAATAAGAAACAAAAAAAAAATAGTCGAGATATGAAATAAGTTGCTAAAACTAAATAAATAAATAAAAACTTTCTACTCAATCTGAAGTTCGTTTCTGAGGAATACTTAAAGAAAAACAAGCCCATACCTGTGAAACAAAACACAAGTGTAAGTACCGTTATATAATTAAAACATATAGCAAAAAATATATATAAGAGACAGCTACTAAATTTAAACATATAAATTTATTATTAATTTATCAAATTTAATAAATTTGTTACATTTAAATCAATATTATTCATGTTTAATTATTTAATTTCTATTCTACGAAGTTGTTTGATACTTATCAGCAACGCAGCCCTCATATCTAATTTGTGAAGATGTTAATAATATATTATTGCAGCAATAACTTGTATATATTCTGGTATAAACTATATTTATATAATCTCAAATCATTATATAAAGAAATTATATTAGAAAACGAATAATAGAGTAAACATTACAACATCAATAACTATTCCATATTGTCTTTTAAGGTTTTTTTTTTTTTTTTTTTTTTTTTTTTTTTTTTTTTTTTTTTTTTTTTTTTTTTTTTTTTTTTTTTTTTTTTTTTTTTTTTTTTTTTTTTTTTTTTTTTTTTTTTACAATTATAAAATATAATAGTACAATTTTATACTAATTCAGTCATAATTGAGCTGACTTATCTCTAACCATTTAGCGAAAACTTAAGGCGAAAGGATTATCAGCAATTGAGTGGCTAGCAATTTGAGAAATTATCGTGTTTCAATAGTTCTATAGTTTATTGTGAAAGGTTGGTTTCTCATTCGGCCCACGTCAGCAAAAATACGAACGCAAAAACGAAATGACTTCAAAATAGCTAAGTGCCTGTTTGTTTAATTTAAAACGGAACGTAATTAATTAATCAAGGTATAGGTCATTTACATTATATATTTAGAGATTAAAGTATAATATTTGTTTCTATATTTTTTTTTATTTTATTATACTTTTTCAGTTATTATTCTTAAGATTAGTTATAATTCAAGAATAAAGATTAGTTCTCCTTTCATTAAATCCTTTTACTAGTTTTCATTTAAATCCTTATACTACTTCCAACTACAGTGTTTAGTGAATGGTTTTAGTTTACAGAGCAACATTTGCGCTTCCTTAAGTACTAAACGAAATAATTATTTATATTAAATAATAATTAATAATATAGATTATTTTTTCAACTGCAATTAACATTAGAGAACCTGTTTCAGTTTAAAAACCTCCTCAAATCATACTACTCTGATCTATAAAAAAAAATATGAAATAAATTTTTTTTAAAATAGCAATAAAAAGTCATGATATATATTTGCCTAGTTTAGTTGATTTCAGTATTCCCCTGATGGTTTATAGTTATAGTTTTTAATAACGTTTTATATTACTGTCATAAATTTTACATAACAGTATAAGTGCTTCGACCCAGATATGTAAATGACATAAGATAAAACAATTGCAAGATGTTGATTTCTTTTTTTTTTCTTTTATTTTATTTCTTTTTTTTTTTTTTTTTTTTTTATGAAAACTAATCTAAAAAGATAATCTATGTAACAATTAAATATTCAGTATATTTAACAATCAAAATCTGAGCTATGCATCACAATAAACTTTCTAACTTTTTCCATCAAACAAACGAGTTGAAAATATGAAAAGGTCATGTGTTTCCGACGCTATCAACTTTTATGATTACCGTAGGAAACGTCAAAAAGTTTTTTCTATTGGTTTTTCAGCTAATGTGATATTTTCACTTTGACAGTTTGAACACAGGCCCCAAGTCTTTACTACCTGCTATAACTTCAAAGTAAATTATGCAAGTTAAACTCATATCCATCTGAGAACTTTGTTCATGAATAAAATGTTTAAATTAACCATTTTTATGACTGAAATCCGTAAATTCAGAAATAAGAATAACAAAAATTCCATCATTTAAAGTATATAATATAGGTCTTAAAAAATAGAATTAAATTTTAAAAATTTCTTTTAATAAAAATAATTTATTCAAGTTAAGTAAATAAACATGAATCAAAAGTTTGCTAGTCAGGGAACCTCCTAAAAATGCTTCATTTCATTTTTCTTCTATGTTGATTTAAAACAGACGACATCATATTTTGTACAACCTATTTCTCAAAGCTATTAAGATATTACATTTTTTTTTTTTATTTAATTTTTATTCAAACCAACTATTAAGGCACTTTGATTTTCGGCGTCAGATTTCTCCGCGAAAACCAACACGCTAAATGTGTATGTTTTGGCAAAATATACAAATTAAGCGTGCTGGCATCGGTATTTCACAGTATTAAATTAAAATTTTTATATATAGGATCTTATAGTAAATTTAATCAACTTTTAAATGGAAAAAAAAAAAGTGAACAAATATTTTGGGGGTAATATCAAGAAATTTTCCGAAAAAAACGAGAATTTTTCTGGCATGGACGATTTACAAGATTTTATTGACATTTCATAGATGTTTTCTGATAATAAATTTAACCAGCTTTTAGATAAAAAACCAAAATTTTTAAAAGTACAAATAGTTTCGGAGTACATTTTTTTTGCGGGGATGTGCAACTTACCACAAATTAGCCAATGTTTGGTGGTGAACTTCTCTAAAACTATTGATCTAAGCAAAAAAATAGAATAAACCCATATTTTTTGAAATTTCATTTGCTTTAATAATGTATAGAACACAACAAATGCTAAAAGTAACGGTTTCCAAGTTATTTGATAAAAAACTAAAAACATACAATTTTTAACGCTTCCCCACGTCCCTCGCCCAAACCCGACGCTATTTCGAGGAAGATTTTATACCACATTAGGCTTTTTATTTTTGGAGTTCAGGGTTCGATGCTTGTTTCCCTGTACTAATAATGAAATGTGAGTAGAATGGATAAGGAATAAACAGTTATAATAGTTCTAGACTTTTTTTGCGTTTTTGATAACTCTAAAATTACTTTCTGTAAAAATAAAAAATTTCGTTTATTTTTTTATTTATTTATTTTTTTTTAATCCTTCATGGATACTATTAGTGAACCAAAACTTATTAAAATCCAAGATGATCTAGCTAACTTGCCATGGAATGATCACTGGAGGTTCGTTCATAGTTTTATTTCAAATGTCTTATTAAAAATGAAGTTTTTCGTATATTAAATTCAATGTTATTTTTAAGGTCATTTTTTACATTTACATATTCTTTCTTAAAAGTGCATTGAGTGCATCAGTTGTTTATGTAAAATAATAAACATAATCAATAATTAATTAAGTTAATAACGGCTATATATTTAAGTAGAAGCGCCCATAAATATTCTGGAGTGCAGCTGAAGATAACAAGATAACAACATCTAATTAGATCCGTGGTTTATCAGTGCATTGGAGCGGTGCCAACTTCCATTTGTCTATTCCTCCTCGGTACTCCTTAAGTAAACATTTACCTCACTGTTTGTAGATTCAGGAGTGAATCTGGAATGCCTTCAGTTAAAACAAGACCGTTGTACATTGTTGTCTAATTTCGTTTGAATAAAGTTTGTAATCAGCGTCCATGTCCATTGGAGCAACTGCAGGAAAGAGCTATTTTCATTTCTAGACTTAAAACATACTTTTTTTAAATTTATTTATTTCCTTTATTTATCTACAATAACGTTCTACCTTCAAATATTTTGTTTCTAAAATTTATAAATAACTAGCATCTCCCGTCGCGGCTTCGCCCGCTCTCATAAATAAATAATTCAGATAATTTTAGATAATAATTGAAGTTTTATTTGTTGATCGATAAAAATCTTGTATTGAGGTATGTATAAATTATTATCCTGTTAATTTATTTTATTTAAACGAGATCGTAGAATTTAGACGGTACTGAGATTATTAATAGTCCAGTCCTGGCCTTCTGTAATGGCTTGGTGGTCTTAAGGAATAAGTCAGCAGCCAAAATTCACATTAAGTTGCTCTCAACTCTGTCAAAGGGATGTTTTTATTTATTTATCAAACATCTTACCCCAGCATTTCTGTGATATTGCTATGTAGTATCAATTACGATTCTCATCCTATTATTTTAAGTTGGGGAGTACTTTCCTAACATTGAAACTCTTACAATAACGAGTATTACCTCCATATTTTTATTCATTATTATTGATTTAAGATGTTAAATGAACATGTTGAGATAGTTAATAGGCTATATTTTTTAGACCTATCTGGACGTAAGGAGTTGACCTTTTGGGCTCCACTAAACCATCCGATTCATCTCGTATCCAATCCTTACAATCCAAAATCCTTCGAAAAATCCTCAATGCTCCTTACTTTGTAACCAATAAACTTATCCATAAAGATCTTAATGTTCCATATGTTGCTGATTTAGCCCAAACCAGATACCAATCCTTTCATAGTAAGCTCAATAACCACTCAAAAACCCCTAATTTCTCAACTTGCTTCCCACTTCATTCCGATAATCCTCCGAGGCGTCTGAAAAGAAGATGGCCCAGAGGCCTTCTAGTGTAGAATTTTTATAAAAGTGCTACTGATAAGTAGTTCTTTTAAGGTTTGTCACGTTATCGTAATAGTAAAAACATGTTTACTTGATTTATATATTTTGTACACTTGTAAATTTCAATAAATTATTATAAAAATAAAAAAAATAAAAAATATTTTTTATATTTTTAGAAAATGTCTATTATTTTTGTATTATTTTAAATGTAGCATCCCCGTCGAGAATTTTTAATTTTAATATATGAGTAGTTTATCCTGACCGACAGAAACTCTAGCTGATAATGGAACTGCATTATCAGTGCTTACAACTAAAGGCCCATGATTCATATTTTTACAAACAATATCAAAAAGCAAAGGTTCAACATTTTGAATTGGTAATAATTTTGGTTCAGCAGAAATAATTTCATTGATCCCATCTGGTTGGATTTTAATTTCTAACTATAAAAGTATATGAAACCTAAAAGTTTCAAAAGTTTTGAAAACCTCGTTCGTGCCACTCAACAGTGTTCATTTAAAGTTGTATTATTGTAAATTTTATTATTGCTAAACCTTCCTAAAACTATGAAAATGAGCCAGTTTAAATTTATTTAATGATGGATGCAATGGTTTAGCGAAACGGTGCTAACCACATATCGGTTAATTTTCGAATTTCACTGGTATCCATAAGTCGCACCACATATTTAAAGCTTTTTTTAATAACAATTTAATTGAAAATAAATATATTTTATCATAAATTATAACACTCTATATAAAACCGTACCTATGTAAGCTCTCTCAAATGGTGCTCGCACCTATCGATTATCAAACTTCACTGCGCACCACATATTTATCGATTTTTTATTTTATGACAATTTAATTGTAATTCTGTAAATTTTATTATTGCTAAACCTTCCTTGAACTGTGAGGATAATGTAGATAAAATTTGGTACAGATTGGTTCAGTAGTTTTCACGGTTAGTGATCACAAACGAAAAATAGCTTGTCTTATTACATAATAGTTTAGATATAATACATTAATAATAAAAGGAAAGAGCAGTTGAAAACTAACTGATGGATTATTCGCATCAATATTTCCGGTAATTTATATTTGGTATTTAATTTTTTTTTTTATTTACAAATTTTTTTTTTCAGAACTTTAATTCACAAATCTAGAGAAATTTATAATTACATTAGTTTATCTGATTTTTTTTTTTTTTTTTTTTTTTAATAATCTCTCGAATGTACAGTATATATACTATAATGTTCCTATAGTTTGTATAAAGTAGGCAAAAAAAGTTGAAATTCTTCCAATCAAAAATTTGTAAAGTAGGCATTGGGCTAGCCCTAGCCAATTTATAATTACATCATATATGCTGTAAATAAAATATAATAGGAAAAATCTTTCTTTTAAATATAAATATATATATATATATATTCCTTTGAACCTTTTAAAAATAAAAAGTTATTATAAAGCCAAAAAATCCCTTAGCTACTTCTTTTTCCTCGTGAAGGTAACAGGTAGTATGAAAAGAATTGAATAAGAGGACTGAGGTGATTTTGAGTAATAGAATGGATTTTTTTTTTATTTCTTGGAAATTTTTTCGCTTTAGCAAAAAGCAAGTCGTTGTGTAAGATTTGATTTGAACCATGATGCGTTGATAATTTAGTGATGGATGAGTAACTAAAGAGTTTTATACTTGTGGGAATGTGTTTTTTTTAAAGCCCAAATATCTGTTCCAATAAGTTCAGATAGGCATCACTATAATGCATGTAATATTTAGTTCAATTTTACTATATTATATATTTAGAACTGATTTTGTAAATTTATTTTTTCTAATGATAGTGTAGAGCGCTATAAAAAAAAAATTATATATCGTAGCAGAACTTTTATAAAAAGGTTTAGCTTGGGAACTAGTGAGACCACACATGTTGAAATGTTTAAAGAGTCAAAATTTACAATCTTCTCTCCGCTCTCTTTTGATACAAATATTAAAAATTTAAATAATGCGTAAAGTAACATCGACTAAGGTAGATGTTTTTCATGAGATCGAAAAGATGACCGTGAAAGCCAAACGTATTATTAACTAAGAGCGCATTTCACAAAATAATAATTTTTCCTTTTTATATATGCAAGCATTTTATATGTATGTACATTGAATAAAAATCAATACTCATTATTCCCGATAAAAATATTTTTTATTGGGACACACCAGTACCCCAGAGTACTTTTCTTACATATTTTTAAAGTGTACCTCTACAGAGTACTTATTTTGTAGCAATTGCGTTTCATATGCTGTGGCTTCATTCATATGAAGGACTCATTTACATGACTGTGATTAGACCTATATGGACGTACGGAGTTGACAGGGGGCTCCACTAAACCATCCGATTCATCTCGTATCCAATCCTTACAATCCAAAATCCTTCAAAAAATCGTTAATGCTCCTTACTTTGTCATCAATAAATTTATCCATAAAGATCTTAATGTTCCATATGTTGCTGATTTAGCCCAAACCAGATACCAATCCTTTCATAGTAAGCACTATAACCACTCAAACCCCCTAGTTTCTCAACTTGCTTCCCACTGAATTCTTGATAATTCTGATTCGGCTTCTGAAAAGAAGATGGCCCAAAGATCTTATTGTGTAGATTTTTTTTACTGAAGTGCTACTGATGAGTAGTTCTTTTCAAATTTTGGCATGTTATACGTTATGTGTAAACGTTTTTTTAACACATTTACTTGATGTATACTTGTACAGTTGTAAAATTCAATAAATTGATAATTAAAAAAAAAAGAAAGAAAGAAACAACAAATCCTCAAAGCTTTAGTTATTAATTTTATAAATGAAATTCATGAAAATTAGTTTCATTTATAAGAAATGTATGCTGTATATGCGAAATGACAAGATGGAATGACGTAGCGTTTTCCGATGGAATGAATGGCCTGAGCGTGACCAAGGATTAAGGGCATGCTATCAGAAAAGTTAGGACTAGGTCACCGAAGGAGATGTATTACGGGACTCATTGAGCAGAGCCTTGAGGGACACCTTAACTTAGATGAAAGGTTGAGGTGTCATTGAGAGCTTGAGGACACAAGTTTCGGTCACGTCTTGGATCGGAATGCTGATAAATGGTTCAATAGGCCAAAGAATTATTATCTAGCATGCCAATTAGTAAAACTTGAGAATAAATATTTTCATTATTATTGCGTTGGTGCAAACATTATGGAGGTTTTTATATGCAAAAAAAAAAAGTTATGATGTTGAGTGGTCAACACTAACTTCCTTCGCAATGTTCAGAGTAGTTTTGCGAGAGTTTTCTTCAACCAGAGCGCTCAGATTGTCTTGATCAATAACAGAAGGTCTAACACGACCTTCGTTGTCTTGGAGATCGAAATTCCAAGACAAAGTTTTCGAAACCATAGCTTCTCTGTACATTCACTGATGCTTCCTTCACCACAAAAATCATTGATGGTACGCACAGTTCGGGGTGCACTTCGACAAAGTTTTAACTCAAAAAAAATAAATTTGAAATAAATCGTATTTTGACATGGTTAATTTCAGAGGTCTTCGTAAAATGTAACACGAACCAAACTAATCTTTGAGGAAAAACAACATTAATAACCATTGTTTATAATCCATTAGCTAGACTGGTGTCCTCTGAAGGCACTTGTTCACTTGCCTAAACAATATGAATATTCAAAACCTGCAAAATTTTACACCAACCCAAAATTAGTCCTAATAGAATTTGTTTGCATTTTCACCTCTAGAAAAACATTTCATTTATGTAATTCAATTGTGTGACTTAGTAAACAGTAATCAAACAAAGAAGATTATCAGTGTGCGCTGTTGATTAATGTTTTAGCTAATAAACCTGGATCAAAGCTACAATAAAAAAAATATGTTTGTCTAGAAATAAGATGAATATATACAAATTTTAAAAATAAAGACATGATGCTATAAGGCATATAAGATATAATTATTTATGAGGTAGAGTAACTAAAATAGAGAGATTGTAATAAAATTATGAATAAAACAAAGTCATAATCAAAACAATAAATATGTGAGGAAAAAAAAGGAATATGTCAGATTCATAATAAAATTAAATCACTCAATAACATTATGACCACACTATATAAATAATATTGCGAAATTATACAAATGAATGAATATGTAATACATAAATACAAAAAGGAACATGGAATGGAATAAATTACATGAACCTGGTAAAGTTAATGAAAATAATAAATAAATAATGAATAAATAGTAATAAATAAGAAACAAAAATGTATAATGAGGAAATGAGCAAAGAATTCTTACTGTTGACCTAGAAATAAATTAGGAAGGGTAGAAAAATGTATCGAGTCAGAAAATTGAAAAAATTAAATACCGAGAAACTAAACCAAGAGCTAAGAAATAAATATTAAATAAAATTTATAACTGACTATAAAATCCTCTTTTGAAATAATAATCAGAAGTTCTAGTAAGATACTATAAATAAACTGAAACAGACAGTTGTTAACTAACAGACAATATAGGGTGCTAAATGTCCCTCATACTATTAAAAAAAAACTTTAGCCTTCTCAATAATAAATTAATTATTTTACCTTCCTATACCATACCAAAAAAGTTATTTTTAGTAAGTTTATCAAATAATTATAAATTAACTAACTGATTTTAGACCACGAATTGGTTAAACAACGAAAATGTACTTAGATACCTTGTTGTTCTATTACTTTCTGATTCTATGATCTGGGATGCAGTCAGAAGAAACAAAACTCGTCCAAGATCAACAATTAAAGTGGGAGTGCCGACGCACACAGGTGCCTTTCTCCTCAGTAACTCAGCTCAAAACCCTATTTTTGATTTATTGGTATTTTGACTATTTTTTGTGACTAAAAGAAAGTAAATAATATGTCAAACCAAGTAGTTAACAATACGTGCTCCAGTTAGCTTACTTTCAAAATTTTAATCCGTTTCATGTCGCTTGTTTTCAAAGTGCAAGTAGTTCACTACGTGAAATTTTTTTTCTTAAAAACTTTTCTATTTCCAGTCCCATAGCTATAAGCATGAATTTAAAAAAAAAAATCTTTAAATTTGGAAATTTTAAAAAAATCTTTGAATTTGATAAATTTAATTTTGCGCAGGGAAATTGCAAAACTGCGATTGTAATATGATAATATAAGCTCTTGTAAAAATGAATGTTAAGGAGAAAGCGGAATTCCTATGCGCAAATTTAACATATTAAAAATTTTGAATTTAACCCGCATTGTTGTCATACATTTTTTAAAATATAAATATTTTTTTAAAATGATCTATTGTAATTGAAGGTATTTTTAAAATAATGAAATATTTTATCAAAATACATTTTTAAGTAACTTTCGTTATCTTCTTATTTACTTTATCTTCTTTTCCACAGTAATTCTACGGAACAGATGTTTATTATATCGTATTATAACATATACAATTTATTAATATCAATTCATATAAAATAAAAATAATAATAACAAAGTTTAGGTATAAATTAAGAAGTATCTTTGAGTAAATAACACTTTTAAAATTACCTTAAAAACAAAAATAATAATACATAGCACACCGATTTTAAAAATATTTTACCTAAAAACTACCGATGATACATACTAATAGTACAGCCAACAGTTGTAACGACGTTGTGATTATTATTTCTCAAAATGTTAATGACTGGTAAAATTGCTTTTCATCCCGGGCGTCAAAGTCGCTTTCCTTTCTTTCACTTGAATTATTCCGAAGATGTCCCACGTTAAAGCACAAACTTCTGCATCAATTTGAAGGAGTTGGGTTGGGTCTTTTATAAACAACTTGTTACAGGAACTTGAGTTCAGGTAAAGGCAGTTTAGTGGAGTAATATCCGGAGATTAAACATTTTACAAGGGTTATCGATCCAATTAATTTAGATAATGGAAGATACAAGACATTGTTGTTACACTTCTTTAGATAACAAAGTTCAAAGAACAAACGTCTTCAAATATTTAATCATTGACTTATTTATGATATGTCATTCAACATTAATGTGTAAGCATTATAGATGAAAGGCGAAAATTCAAGCCGATGTTTTGTTTTCTTTCATTCTCGGCTAAAAGTTTCATTTTTCTTTAGGTGTTTACGTCCCTATATTTTTTTAGCAAGTGCATATGAAACCATTAGGATAAAATAAAATCAAACAATATTTACAAATAAAAAAAAAAAGGAAATTGCAAAATTGTGAATTTATGTGATTTAATATATAAGGAATGTCCCTCATGAATTTATTCAAATTCACATTAGACCTTTACTCCAATGAATGCAATACGTAGCGTATATCGAACGCAAGCCTCGTATAAAATTATGAAGTTGCTTGGTAATGTTCTCTAATACTCTCTGAATAGGTAAAAGCATTTGTTTTTGTAAACACCTCAAAAATAATGAAAATTTTAGATAAGAGAATTTTAAAATATCAGTTGAGTGGAATTTTTTACCATTCGGTGTATTTACAAAATATTTCGGGGCTCATTTTTACCTCTGATGGTTATTTGAAATATTGTTATTTTTAAAAATTGAAACAAAAAAAAATCGTGACAACCTGCTCAGTTAATTTCTTTAAGTTATGCGGCATAGACTAGACAGCTTATAACAGACAAGTTCTGTCAACATAAAGACGCTTACAAAAATAACGATCTTCAAACGAAATTGCGGTACAGCTTGTATAATTGTGTATAACAATGTATAAAGAAAGGTTTGTCATAGAGGTATCTCCCAGAAAGCCTTAGACTTGCTAAAGATAAGAATATTTGAATGAATGCTAAATAGTCTAGCATTAAACCATATATTTAATCCTAAAGAATAAAATTTTATAGATAAATATAATTTTTTTTTTCTTAAGATGAATTCTTTTAGCTGTTTGTATACATTGATCTTGGATACTAATAGTTCAAACATTATTTGCGGGCCACATTGGACGAAGTTGGATATGTTCAATGTAACATATTTCTCTAGATAAAAACCAGTGAATTCCATTTTTTGGAGGAACTTGGAGATTTTTTTTAAGACCCTAAAACCCTAATACCCTAAAAGTCACTCCAAATAAAACGAAATTTCGGTTCAACCTTGTATAATTGTGTTAAACAATGTATAATGGAAGGCTAGACACAGAGGTGTCTCCCAGAGGACTTACCTTTATATATTTAATGGTTAATGATCAAAGTTTGAAGTAGGGATATAAAATAAAGTAAAAAAAACAAAACACGAAATGTTTATTTTTTATGGAGAATTTCTTATGAATATGTAGGTTTTACTTATAAATGAATAGATTTGTATAGCATTATTCGAATGTACTTACTTATATCTGTAAAGTTAGTTGTAAAGCTTTGACTAGATTAAGAAAGTAATTAATTGTTTGCACTTTTTTTAACTTTTCAATTGCCTATTACATTAAGCCTCTACTGGACACTAGTAATGCGGTTAAAAGAACAGCGTTGGTATTAATTTGGGCCTGACTTAACCTCCCATAAGTGGGGGTTCAAACTAGGTTCAGGATTTCCTTGAGATATTTGTGTATATTGTATATATAGTGATTGTACTCTTTTAATTTTTTTAAACTTATATTTTGATTATTTATTTTTTTAAAATGTTTTTTTATTATTATGTCAATTACTTACAATAAGAATTATTTACGTGCTTCATTTTTTTCTTAATGTAATATTAAAATAGAAAAAAAAGGCTCATTATTTCAATAATTTAAATTTAGGATGAAAGTTAGATTATTCGAGCTAGGTCATATGATCCACCTTTAGGATAATTAAACAAATCTACTTTTCGCCGACCCTATAACAGCTAAGGGATTTTACATAGCACCCGATCCCTTCATTATCCGCCCTTGCAGCACCGCAATGCGCCCTTTCCGTTTATATAGTGTTATCTAAACACCAACGGAAGCTAAATAAAAAAACAAAAAAGCATACAACTTCTAATCTACTCTATTATTTAAAAGGAATAGCCATTTCTCGTATGTGATCACTAACCACGAATACAAGTATACAGATATGTACCAAATTTTAACTACATCATCTTTTTAGATCCAGAAAAGTTCAGCAATAATAAAACCTAATGATTTCCGATTAATTTGTTGTTAAAAAAGCGATAATATGTGGATAAAAATGAAGTTTGCAAATTGAGCGATAGGTGTTCATTCTATATTATATGTGAGGTTACAAAGGTACGGAGTTATATAGAGCTTAAAATTGACTAAAAAAATTTACTTATATTAAATTATTAAAAAAATGTAAATAATTGGTTCGAAATGTGGGTTCCAGTGAATTTTAAAAACGACCGATATGTGGTTTAGCACAATTTCGCAATCGAGTTTACAATGGTAAAACTATTGAACCCATCCATATCAGATTTTTACTACGCCATCTTCATAGTTCTTAAAAGGTTTAGCAATAATAAAAATTTATGAGTACAATTTTGAGTGTCAGAAACGATGTTTGCCACACTGTTTTATACTTTAATGGTCAGAAATTAATATCTAACAAGATGAAATAAATAAAATTATTTTTGCCTAATAAAAATTATTACCAAATCAAAATTTCAATCCTTCACTTTTTGATATTGTTTGTAAAAATATGATTCATAGGATTTTAGCTTTAAAGCACAAAAAGAAGTACATTGCCTTAATAGTTTCTAATCGATCTGGATTACCAGCTAAAACAAAAAAATTAAAAATTGGAAACCCAGTTATACTTTTACGCGGTCTTCAAACACTTAGCCAGAGCAATGTTAAACAGGCTGCAAAAACTACTGCTATGAGTGAAAATGTCATCGAATAAATACTGCTCAAATGCCTACTTCAATACAGTATTTTTATTGATAAACAAATAAAACTTCTATCATTAGTAATAATCATCTATGTTCTTTACCTACTAGAGCGGGCGAAGTCTCGACGGGGGTTGCTACATTTCAAATAAAACAAAAAAGATAGGCATTTTGTGAACATTTTTAAAGTTAATGGGCTTTTCACGTCAACATGTTCATTTAACATATGGAATCGATTGCATAAAAATATGGAAGAACACTCATTACGGTAAGAGTTTCAATGTTAAGAAAGTACTCCCCAACTTAAAATAATAGGATGAGAATTATAATGGGTACTACATAGCAATATCACAGAAATGCTGGGGTAAGATGTTTGATAAATAAATAAAAACATCCCTTTGACAGAGTTGAGAGCAACTTAATGTGAATTTTGGCTGCTGACTTATTCCTTCGGACCACCTAGCCATTACAGAAGGCCAGGACTAGACTATTAATAATCTTAGTACCGTCTAAATTCTACGATCTCGTTTAAATAAAGTAAATTAACAGGATAATAATTTATTCTTAAATTAGGGGATCCCACCCTATTAACATGTTATTGTTATGTAAGACTATAGTGCGCTCCGTATTTGACTATAGCTCCATAATATTCAATAAAACTAAGTCACCCCTCATAAATATCCTAAATACTGTCCAAAACATGCATAGGTGCATATAAAACCACACCTGTTAATGCGCTGATGGTTGAAGCAGATGAAATGCCATTACCAATGAAAAGAATATGGCTTTCAAAGAAAAGCATTATAGAAGCAAGTGCCGATGAAAGGAACCCTATGTGCGAAGTTATTTCTGTAAAAAAAAAAATTATGCTCCAAACATTTATAAGTTAGTTCTCAAAATGCACACGCTGCTTCGAGGAGTGCATATTACACGCGGCCACCTAGATCTAGCCACACCTCAGCCTAAAGCATCTATTCTACTCTCCAGCAGATCAACGTTAGATGTACATAATCCCCAAAAAACTAACTTTCCATATGCCATCAGACAACTAGGATTACTCACCATATCCAACAACTACTCCAGTCATAGTTAGATTTTTACAGATACTTCAAAAACGAAACTACAAAAAGCAGAAGCAATAATAGAATGATTTTAAAATTTCTACTTCTAAGTGAGCCTAAATCTATGGTTTCGAACCATCGGTACCAATATTGATAAAGTAGCTAAATTAAATGAAGTTTTAGATAAATTAAAAGCTTTGAATGCTATAATTAAAGAATAAAGAAGAGGAAGAAAGAAAACAATCATAACAAATATATGAAGCTAAATTGAACTTTAACCAAAATATAAATTTGGTTACATACGATTAAGCAACAAATCTTAAAAAAAAAAATTTTATAAAAAAAAATTCAAGCTTCAAAAAAAAAAAATAATAATAATAAAAGCCTGTGATGCTTCAGGAAATCACTCTAACGCACTGAAAATTAGAGCACGGTAAAGAATAATTATTTCAAAATCTACTCTCACACGCTAAATTTTCTCTGATTAAAGGTGTGCCCCAGATGAGGTCCCGACCAGGTAAAGTATCTGCCAACCATCGGAATTGAACTCGAGCCCGAGACTTAAATATCAGTACGTAAGTTAGCTAAAAATTGCACAAAGATTAATTTCGATCAAGTCCATTTATTTCTTATTCTACAGCTTCAATATTTTACACTCTTATTAATTTTTCAAAACAGGAAGGTAAAATATATATCATACATTCTTGTAAAATATAGATTAGTTTTCTCTGGTAGTTATATTTGAGACATCATTATCATTTAAAAATAATTTCAGTACATTTATTCAAAAATTGTATAAGTCTGCATTTTTGTTTTAGCGTCATAATAATGCATATTCTTTTATGGAGTGTCATAAGTGTAGTTATCTTCAAATCTTACCAGATTCGGCTCACTTGTTACATTTTTAGTTTTTAACACATCTTTTCACACCGTAAGCAAATTTTAAGTCTCTAATTCTGTTTAAAAAGATGCCACTAGCTATTTTGGTACAACTTTTTATCTGATATGAAATTATTATACAATTTTAATATGATAATAACTCTAAATTGCTGCATTTTTATATGCGCTACTTAAGAAATATAAGAACGATATATAAAATATTTATATAAAAGTGGCCAATAAAATTTTAATAGGATTATTTTTTTTTATTATTTTTTCTTTTTATAGAGCAGCTCTTAACCTACCACCAGCATTCTAGGTGGTTATAGCTATTCGTAGGATATATCTAATTATGCAGTATGAATACGGAATGCATAATTATATAAGATGCATTTATGTATGAGGTGGTCACATTATTCTAAATGGCTCTTTCATAGGATTACTATACAGGGTGAGTATCTCTTAGCGTAAAAAAAAAAATTACTAGTGTAGCCAAATGCCGCAGACCTCACCTTTCTATTCCAATCCGTTGCAGATATATGGTAAATAAACGATTTTTTGGAGGAAAGCATGTTTTTTACGATAAAAGCTGTAATATCTCCATTTTGTTTAAATATTTTTCAAATATTGATCACATTTTCGGATTTAGCAATAAATTTCCTATAAGATCGGAGTAATTTAACCTTGAATTTTACAAACTTGGGACCTAAAAAATATCTTTATCTTCACCTAATTTAGGGAAGTTACAATTTCTTATAATACTTCAGCGCTCACTGCTTTTCATAAAAAAACAATCCACAAAAACTGCAAAGCTCTCAAAAACTTACAATTTAATAAGCTTTCAAATGATATGTTAAAAGTAATGATTTTGTTTTAATTTCATGGAGAAATTTACTTTTGAAACCGAAAAAAACATGGTGTTCTCATTTAGCATACAAATCAGGTACTTTGGTAAATAAGACATTATGATAATCGCTTGATGAAAATCTGTATTTTAAATAAAAGAAACACTTCATTAGAATAAAAAGCAAAGAAAAAATTTGTTAATTTGAAAATAAAAGAATCACTGTCAATAAAGCGCCGCCAGAGTCCGTTATTTTATTAAATTTTCAAAATGTCCTCCATTATTTCGAATGCAGCTTCTTGCTCTCTTTCTCACAGCCCCTACGGTCACTGCTAAAGTCAGACGCTGTTGCAATTTGGCTCCGGCCTCCAGAATTCTCGTCTTTAGGACCTCAATGCTGGTCACTTCTCTGGCATATACCTCGCTTTTTATGTAGCCCCACACATAAAAGTCCATTGGAGCTAAGTCAGGTGACCTAGCTGGCCAATGTATCACACCATTTCTACCTATCCAGGTCGAATATCGTTGGTTCAGCCATTCCCGTACTGCTGCCGAATGATGTGGAGGGAGCACCATCGTGTTGGAATATTATGTTTTGCTGAACATCAAGTGGAATGTCGTGAATAAGTTGTGGTAGAATATTTTGTAAAAAAAAATCCAAATAACTTTCTCCATTCAATCTGCTGGGCAAAAAATGTGGCCCAATGAGTCGGTCCCCTATTATCCCAGCCCACACATTCACTGTAAAACGATGCTGGAAAGATGCTTCTTGAACCATATGTGGGTTTTCAGCTGCCCAGTAGTGCCGGTTGTGGACGTTAAAAATTCCTTCCCTTGTAAAAAGAGACTCATCTGTCCATAAAATTTTCCTCAGAAACTGGTGTTCTTGAATGTCTCTATTTAAAAGCCAGCGGCAAAATTGTATTCTATGTACATGATCATTAGGTTCTAGCCCTTGTACTTGTGTGAAATGATATGGGTGAAAATGTTCTCGGTGCAAAATGTTGATAACTGACCTTTGGGAGATACCAATTTCACGGGCCAAGTCTCTTGATGAAACACTGGGATTTTCATTTACTATATCATAAATTTCCTCTTCGAAATCATGAGGAACTTGTCCCAATTCTTGACGTAACTTATGAACGGAACCTGTTTCAGATAAACGTTGATGAGTTCGTGAAAACACTATCGTAGAGGGGAGGCGCCTATCTGGAAACCTAAGTTGGTACTCCCGCCGCGCTGCACTCGCGTTTCCATTACAAAAAACCATACAAAAAATGTATGTCAGCGTACTCACCATTTGTGAACGTTGCCATCTTCGCAGGTGTATTGCCAAACAGAAAAAAATAATCCCAATAAATAAAATGGGCCCTCAAGCTAAGGATAAGCAATATTAGCAAGGGTCTTTCTAATGATAGTGACACTTTTATCTCTGTAGCTTCTTAATTTCCAAATCAAACTTTCAATCATTATATCAAAATAAAAATAAAATAATAAACAATAATCCCCTCCCATTTCAAAATAAACAGGAAAATAACTATGAAATAGCGATAATGTGCTTAGTACTGAGAGAGGTCAAAGTCGCTGTTGTTATTATGAATACCTGAACTGGCCTAAAATTTATGTCAATAAATATTATATTTTTTCTTTGCTTTTTATTCTAATGAAGTGTTTCTTTTATTTAAAATACAGATTTTCATCAAGCGATTATCATAATGTCTTATTTACCAAAGTACCTGATTTGTATGCTAAATGAGAACACCATTTTTTTTTCGGTTTCAAAAGTAAATTTCTCCATGAAATTAAAACAAAATCATTACGTTTAACATATCATTTGAAAGCTTATTAAATTTGTAAGTTTTTGAGAGCTTTGCAGTTTTGTGGATTGTTTTTATGAAAAGCAGTGAGCGCTGAAGTATTATAAGAAATTGTAACTTCCCTAAATTAGGTGAAGATAAAGATATTTTTTTAGGTCCCAAGTTTGTAAAATTCAAGGTTAAATTACTCCGATCTTATAGGAAATTTATTGCTAAATCCGAAAATGTGATCAATATTTGAAAAATATTTAAACAAAATGGAGATATTACAGCTTTTATCGTAAAAAACATGCTTTCCTCCAAAAAATCGTTTATTTACCATATATCTGCAACGGATTGGAATAGAAAGGTGAGGTCTGCGGCATTTGGCTACACTTTTGATCTAGTTTCACCCAATTTTTTTTTTTACGCTAAGAGATACTCACCCTGTAGAAGACATAACAATAAAAATGATGTTGCAGGTAAAACGAATTAAAACTAAAAAAAATCGTAACGAAAATGTTTCTGTTTGCCTACATCTTCACCAATATCAAATTAGTGGATATTCCTTGTATTTTCTCAATTTTCGTTAACTTAATATTTTGTGAACTAATTTTAAACAAATTTTTTGAACCTTGTGAATATAATATATTCCACAGCTTGAATGAAAGCAATAGGGTATTCTCATGAATACGGAACGGGAAAGAGAAAAAAAAATATTCCTCCAAACAAGGCAGCTCTGAAAATCCGCTTAGGATGGCAATAAAACCTTCAAAGGAGCCAAACCACGTTGTAGGATCCTTTCATTTTCTATTTGCCATAGGCTGTGTTTTGAACATAGCATGTTATAGTCGTTTATGTTATTGTTAAGAGAACATATTTACAATAAAAACATTATAATTCATAAAATGTGTTATTAATAAATTTCTGGTATTAATAAAGTAATAATACATGATTATACGTCAACCAAAACATCATCTATGTATTTTTTTTTTAACTGCTTCCTTACTGCATGACAATACATATTAATAATAGTAAAGGGTATATTCAAAATATACGATAAAAATATATAAATGAACTCTAACTATAGATAAAAGTACATAAAAAAATAACAGTAAAAATAATACAAAATACAAAACTGAAGCTATTTTAATATTTAATTTTTAATTGTATATAAAACCCCAATGGTTTGTTTTTTTTTTCAAACTTCAATCAGAGAAACATAATTTTACACTAAACCTACTGAGATTTCTTGTAAACCTATTTCCACCCTAATTTCTCGATAAAAAAAAAAATTAAAGAGGTGTGGATATTGAAAAAAGATTTTGATATATTTTTTTATAAACGTAGTAAAGTCAAAAACCAATGTTATGAATGTTGTTTCCAAGAAGATCTTCCAAAAAAGGTCATTTGATCCGTCATGGCATGTTTAGTGTTAAAAATATTTCAATCCAATCTATACATGGACACTGTGTATATTTGTGTATTATAACTTATTATGTCCCACCTGTCTCCAACCAAAATTCAGCGAACATGCTAAATACATAATAAATGATGGGATGATATGCATTTATAAATGAAGAGGTATATATAAATTAATCTAAATAAAGCCATGTAATAAATATTTATGATAAAGATATCTAATAATAAAAAAAAAAAGTAATATGCAGAAATGATAATGGAAGAAAAATATGAGTTAATTTAATAAAAATTGTAGTTATTAAATATAGTTTGGAACAGCAGAGACAATAAATAATTACAAATATGGGTCTTTTTTCCTGCTTTTCCCTATCTGTGGTTATTAGTGAAACGTTTTTATAATAATTCTTACGCTAAATAAAATCCAGAACAGCAGATTTATTTCTTATTTTTAGGCCTGAACTTGCAAAATGAATTATTGTTTTGTTCATGGTTTGGATTTTAGTTAGGTTATATATTATAGATTGTAGGCGATAAATGCTATTTGTTGTTACTAATTTATTTCTTGAACAATTATTGTTTTGTTTTTGTTTTTATAGATTTAGTTTCCTTTTTCAGTTCTCCTATGAATTATATTTTATAATAACCAATTTTTAAACTAAGATATCAGTATCGATAATAGATTTTTTAGTATCCGAAACTGATACCCGAGAATCGAAAATTTTTGTATTTATTTGAGAATTTAATGACCCAATAATGCTACTAACTGTAGGAATGTTTGAAATATACTATAACTTTCAGTGCATTATACATCTCATTAGCATTTATAATACTTCGAATATACTGTCAAAAAACATTTCCCTCCCTATAGTATTGAAAAGTTTTGAGGAAGTCTGCCAGAATATGGCCTGAATAATTGGAAACAAACTATGGTCCTTGCAGAACACCGTTGTTGACAAGGGTTTATGACAGGTTGTCTCATAGTTAGGGGAAGTACTTTACTAACTTGGGCTCTCTTAATTAGCACTCTCAGAACTCTCCTCTCTCTAAGGGCTCTCAAAATTATACATCGATTCCAGGACGGTTGGGTATGCTTTTTCACCTCGCATTGCCTGCTTTTTCATCTTGAGTGCCTACGATTCAATCACAATTCAATTCCGTGCTATCCATGCAAAGTTAGCAAAGAAAGAAATCAATTAAAGGTAAATATAATCATCAATATGCATGAATTAATAGATACGTAAAAAATATCATACAGTAGACCCTCACTAATACAACCCCTAAAGGAACGAGAGGTAGGGTGAAACGAACAAGAGATAGGATTAACAGGAAATTTCAATGAAGCATGTATATAATTATAACTATATTAAAATTTATATATCGACATTTAAAATAAAACAAAGGAAATAGAAACACACGTTATATACGCCAATATAATTTCTTTGCATAGATATGTTTTAGCCAGCAATTTATATATAAAAGAATTGTAGTAATACTATATTTTGTTATATTCTATATTTATAGCAAACACACCTTTAAAATCGTTCACAATAAAGTATGCTCCAAACACTGTTTTAAGGTCACATAAAGCAAAACCGAAAAAAGAACTCATTAATCGCCATTTTCTGAGAGAATCCCGAAAATTTGGATAGTTGTATCTTGTCCCAGTTAGAGCCTCAAAGCTTATTTTCAGTCTAGTATAATTTTGAATATAAGAAGTGGTTTTCTTTAGAACCAACTCTGTAGCAGATATTTTGCTGAAAAGATGAAAAGGCCGAAAGTTTTGACGCTTAAACGCTGACAATTAGCGAGCGGCAGCGCTACTTGTCTGGTCTACAATTTAAATTTCAGCATACAAGCACATCACTAACAATATATAAATAAATAAAAACTACTTGACCTTTTTCACATATGCATTACACGGGACTCCGCATGACGGTCGGATTACCCGGAGAATCGGACTAGAGGGAGGCGGATTAGCTATGTTCTACTGTACGTGATTTATGATGACAAAAAAATAACAAAACAAATTTAACTAATTAATTAATGGAACCAATAATAGCAAAAGTTCAACTAATTAATTAATACAAACCACAATACATATAAATACATCAATATAAATCTAATTATAATTCCTTAATCATTGAAAATCATCTGTTACTCCTCCCTCAATAATTAATAGACCATGATCTATCACCCCCTCCCACTTTTAGGTAAACATATCTTACGGGAAAATTGATGCCTCGAAGCAAACACCGCTGGACACTTTGCCCTGATGGATTGCCCTATCAATTTCTCATCCAGGTCCCTCCTCCAACTGGAACAGGATGTATGATGACATGATGACGACATGGATGTTTAGGCGTGGGATGGATGATGACCACCATATAGTCAGGTCAATGTTGATATAGCTTCATCTTGGATCGAGTATTCCAACGTGTATCTTATATTTATTTACTTATATCTTTTCTAAATAGAATTTTATGATTTTTTTTTTTTTTTTTTTTAACCAGAAGTATTACTTTGTAAGAGATTAATAAAATATTTTTGTAAGGGTCTTTATTTAGAAATTAATTTTTTGCGGGATAACTCACAGAAAATGATTTTTTTTCTTTTCATTTATTATTAGAAATATGGAATTTTTTTACAAAAAACGCATTCAGCAAATATGCGGTAATTACAATGCTAAGCAATGATATGACAAAGAATTGTAAAGAAACTACCCATTGGTTAATCTTCTTCTACAACAGAAGAAGATCCCGAGGCCATCTTCTATTCAGACGCCTCTGACTGTCAGGATTGGAATGGGAAGCAAGTTGAGAAACAAGTGGATTTGGATGAGTGTTTAATTTATTGTGAAAGGAAAGATATCTGGTTTGTGCAAATCAGCGATATCAAGGTCATTATGGATCAGTTTATTTGTGACTAAGTAACGAGGATTTTGGATTGGAGTGATTGGTTGAGGAAAGAGTTTCATTGTTAGGTGGAATCCCATAAATCCGGTTCGTCCGTAAGTCCAAGGTCTGATAATGGTCATATAAATGAGTTTTTTTGCACAGTGAATCGAGACATTAGAACCAGAACCTTTGTCGAATAAGTGTTGGAGCAGTCGAAATCGACGTGCAGCTTCTTGTATTTTCAACATTTTTTTTTATTTATTTCGTTTAACGTAACTTTAAGCGGCTATGGCTAATCGGACGATGCTACGGTGGGAGTCCTAATTTTTTCCTATCCAGGTATAATCAGGATAGGGATCTTTAACGAGTACCTGACATCGCACAGGCTCGGGACCCCCATTTTACGACCCTTCCGAAGGACGGCATAGCTAAGGATTTTTTTACTCCCTTTTAAAAAATCCTAAGGTCATCTGCCGGGCTGCGAACCCGCGATCTTGGATTTAGTGGGTTGCTATGCTAACCACTACACCACAGGTGACCCCTATTTTCAATCTTCTATGAGAGTTCTATGTGAGTATTTTGTATGTATAAATAAAATATAAAAAATATGTTGTTTTTTTTGTTGTTTTTTTTATTCTTACGTTTATTTTCTGTAATAAAAATTTGATTTTTACATATAAAGAAATCGCATTTCAAAGAATTCTCGAGTTTTAAATGACTGTGTGTAAATTCGGATTAAGCACCTCCAAAAAATAAAAATCAATTATATATTTCATATTTTTTCCTGGTTTCATTAATTTTTTCACCAATAAAGTACGTTTATTAAATAATTATTAATGCAAAAAAAAAAAAAAAAAAAAATTGCAATATTAAAGCAATACTTTGTATGAAATTTAAAAGATTATATTTATGTTTGTTTTTTACTAAATTCATTTTTTTCGAAATTACTTTTCGGAAATTTATTGTTGTTTATTTTCTTTAAAGAAAATGATATTTCTATATTTTAAAGCTAAAACATTAAAAAAAAATTAGGTTTAAATATTTTCTCAAATAACTGAACTAAAAATTAAAACAGTACCACTGTACGTATCTCAATATGGTACTTTTTTACAATATATAAATCGTTTAATGAGAACGTATTATAATATGCCTCGAAAAAGGCAATAAATTATATGGACGCCTTAATGGATCCATTCATACAATAATATTGTATTAATTTACATTATTGTTTGGTTAAAGAATATTATATGTATTAAATTTGAATTCAGAAATAAAATAACAAATAATGTAATTTTTTCCATTATAAGAAAATGATTATAAATAATTGATAAGCATGATTGGTCTCCTTGAGATCTCTAAAACTAATCAAAAAAACAATGGCAAAACAAAGCTGAGGTCAAACGAGATTGACCCTTAAAAACCTTCTCGGATTAGATAGAATCAATTGTTTTCAGATTAATTTAGAAAAGTGTTTGTATTCTTTTTTGTTTGACAAATTTATTTACTTAAACCTTTAATAACCATAATTTAAAATACAGTCTATTGTCCTATAATTTTTATAAATTATTGCAGTTTATTTTCTGATGACTGTATTTTTTTACTGATATTCTTTTATTAGGTTTTAAATATGGCAACTAGTTACCTAATTATTATTGTTTTTATTTTTTTTTCTCCTATCCATTTATTTCTTAATGCACATATTGTGTCAATTGATCCATAAAGCCATCCATATTACTTATAGCCCTCTTTGAGACAGATGGTAATAATTTCTCAATAAAAAGATTTAAGTAATAATAAAAGAAAACTATTTACCTAATAGATAGAAGATGATGCATATGTATAAATGATATTTCCAAAAAATCAATTTCCTAAGGATGGATTCTGCTACTATCACTAAGAAAGTTATTTGATGATATACTATTATTTGTTTGATTTTTGTGATAAAGTACTCTTAAAAATTGAACTTTCTAAGTAATATGTTTGGAACGATCACACCGAAAGATCATTCTATATCTATATTATAGCAGTATTTCCTTTCCATACAGTTCCTGAATACTATTTCTAGTAATGAAATATAGCTATTAATTGATCTACAAATAGCTAGTAATTTTGGGAATAATCATGTGAGGTAGTTGAAGAACTTTTTAATGGCACTTCTTTGAGAAGGTCTAACAATTTTTAGATAGAATGCTTTTAAACTGATGCTTTTCTTCGTTCGCTGTTCCCTGTAGTGGCTTTCAGCGTCCAGCCAGGTGCCGAATTTATCTCGGTAAAACTGATATTAAAGGACATGATAAAATAAAATAAATACTAAAAATAGGACACTTGACTTTTTAGAAATGTAAGAAAAAGAGGGAAAACAGAGAAAGAAAAAACCCAGACCATCTTCATCTTATGAAATAAATGTGAAAGGAATTCCGAGAATATAAAGTGTATAAAGTCCGAGGAAGAAAGGAACATACAGGTACAAATATTACCAACATATTTGTACCTGTATGTCCCTGTATACTATGTAGATGTAAAGGTATATATGTATATATATAAGACATTGTTGATTATATAATATGCATTTGGAAAATATACACTTCCGTTGGAAAATATTTACCTGATATTTGAAAGTTTTTCTCTCCCTAGTATTTCAAGTACTTAGATACAAAGAGGTTTCAACGTGAGGTTCTGCTAAGGTTTTCAAGTCTGGTGTAAAGGTTAATCGTAATTAAGTTAATCGTATAGGATGAAGATAAGATCCATTTTGAATCAAATGTTGATTATAGTTATAGATACCACTAAACAATACAAAAAGCAGGATTTACTAATGGTAACAGTTAATAGTTTAAAAATTTATCTACCATTGGGATGACTAAATTTAAAACGAAAAACTGCATAAACGATCTGTTTTCAATAAACCTATTTTTAACGATATTTTTAAACACTAAACATGAAGCTAAATGAGAGAAAATAGATACCAGCACACAGAATACTTATGTGAATCATCCGCAATGCATCTGATGTTGAGCGCACTCTGCTCTTTCTGTCTTAATATTTTGAATAGAGCTGTATGCTGTAAAAATGAAAATATAAAAAAATCTTTATAAAAGCTGTTCCCTGAGAAAGTGGTCTTAATTAACTTAAACTTGTAATGGAATAACTCCCCTTATCGGATACTTATTAACTGCTGGAATAATTTATTCCGCTGCATATATTCCGGTTTACATATAAATTACGCTAACCTTCTAATAATTGCAAATGTAATCGTATCAAATAGTTCTAGTAGATACCAGAGGTGTTGTTATTATAAACAAACTTAAGTCGACAAAGTTCAAGGCTCATGCGGGAATGAGATTTACATAAGTGAGATTTGGTTGCCGGATTATATAACGACTTGTGGGTTATGAGTAGCCGCCTGAGGGCAGACCTAATTTACATCGCCAGCGACCGATTCTGTTCATCGAAGGTTCTGATTACCTGTTACAAGATGGAACGAGCTGTTGCGTAACCGTTACAGCCTTGAGGTGGAGAGGTATTGAACATAGTTCTCTGCGGTCGTGAACTTTGAACCTCCGCGAGTAACAGTGGCTTCATGGTCGCGTACCTGTCCTAGTGGAACTGCAGCTACGGTACGGTTCTTATTGAAATAACTTGTTGATCACTTACTTATTCCTTCATTGAAAACATAATGGATCAACTGGTTATCTATTTCGTAAAATCGAAATACTAATAATTCAAAATAGAAAATTTAGAATTTGATATATTTTCGAAGTTGAACCACAACCGATTAAATTCACTGTGACGCAGATCAGTAACAGTTCATTACATAACGTGGTCCAGGAACCAAGGAAGTTCCAGAAAATCGGAGTGATAAAAATTTTGGCTCCGGTTTTTTCAAACGATAGACCAATCAGCGTTCTTAATTGATATGCAAATGTGACTGAATTTAATTTCCATGACGCTGATTTTCCAGATAAAATATTGACTCTACTGTTAAGAGGCAAATCGCATCATCAACAGGATTCATCAATATTTATACTATTTAAACAAGACCCTCAATAATTTATTCAAACGTATGTGGACAATAGTTTTAAAAATTAATCTTAATTATTACTTTCGTCGTAAACCTACGACCTCCTGTCCTACAGTATCCTTTAATGATATTCCACTAATCCCAGTTGAACAGATCCGCTACCTAGGACTCCACTTGGACAAACGTCTTACTTGGAATCCACATACAAGACTAAAACGACAAGAAACAGCTCGTCGTTACAGACTGCTTCAACATTTACTGGACAAACGTTCAAAACTCCCAATTAATTACAAAAGACTCATTTACATGACCGTGATTAGACCAATATGGACTTACGGAGTTGAGCTTTGGGGCTCTACTAAACCATCCAATTCATCCCGTATCCAATCCTTACAATCCAAAATCCTTCGAAAAATCCTCAATGCTCCTTATTTTGTCACCAATAAACTTATCCATAAAGATCTTAATGTTCCATATATAGCTGATTTAGCCCAACACAGATACCAATCCTTTCATAGTAAGCTCCATAACCACTCAAATCCACTAGTTTCTCAACTTTCTTCCTTCTCGATTCCCGATAATCCTCCGAGGCGTCTGAAAAGAAGATAGCCTAGAGATCTTCTTGTGTAGATTTTTATTAAAGTGCTACTAATGAATGGCTACTTTCAAGTTTTACCATGTTATTGTAAGCGTTTTTAACACATTTACTTAATGTATTTTTGTACAGTTGTAAATTTCAATAAATTGTAAATTAAAAAAAAAAAAAAAAAAAAAAAAAAAAAAAAAAAAAAAAAAAAAAAAAAAAAAAAAAAAAAAAAAAAAAAAAAATTATTACTAATGTTTTTGAGTGCTTTTACCACCACCTGTCGTGATATAATCTAAGACTGAAGTAGGTAACAATGGGTGGTGAACTCCCACACGCCTAACATGCCAATTTTATAATGTTTTATATCACATACGCTTATTGTCGCTGTTTCAAGAACAGATGTGGGTAGGAAAAACATAGTGAAAAAAGATTACTCTTATGATTGCTATAAATATTTAAATTTTAAAACTAAAAATAAATAAGTACGTAATTAATTGCGAACATAATATTCATTGTAATTACAATGAAACGCATCCATTAAAAGAATATTATGTAAGCCAAATAGCCTACCTATTTTATCTCTTAATAAAATGATTTTACGACAATTAATGCTGTACTATGTACCTAATTAAAAATTAATAGTGCTTGTGATCCGACTAAAAGCTTTTCCGCACGTTAGATAATGAGATTTAAGACTGTTGAAGAAGTCAGTTGGATTTCTCTCAGTAATGGACACTATAACGACAGCCTAACGAGCAAGAAAGAGAAATAGTTTCGGTAATAACCATAAAAACAGGCTTCCTTAATAACCTCTAAGTGTTAAAGGCAGAAAATCACTTTTCAGTTTACGTCTCAATTAGCAAATAATAAATCATAAAATAGATGTCGTAATAGTTCGATGAGTTTTCAATTCCGCGACCTGCCTTCCGCTGTTTATTATTCGCCCGAGGAGTGAAGAAATGCTTTTTATCCTCTTCATAAGTCAGAACGTATCTTCATACTCACTGCGAATCAAAATGAAAAATGTCCTTACTTTCTACCCCGGAATCGATGGTTACATCATCGCATCGCCTCCGTACGTGCCCGCCGGTAGGCCCGGGGTGAGGGGGTTGCCACTTACCTGCCAGATACATAATTCATGCCATAATGTAATGTCCTCATTGTGTCCCGAAAGTTGGGAGTCGTGGCAAATATCTCTGATGACTTAGCACTTCGCATGGGATGGATAGAAATAATATTATGTCTTATAGTCTAAGCCTGTGTATACATGCAAATGTAAATTTTTTCTAAAAACTGAATTATTATCTACAACTTGTTTTCCTGTTAACCGAACTAATTACTCCGTTTACTTATTTTCTTATATAAGTATGTATGAATATCATGTTATTTATTAATGTAAGTGCACTGAATGTTTGAACACCTATTTCTATGTATGTGAAAGGAAGTAGATGTGTATATATGTATATGAAATGAAAAAATAATCTTTATTCTGGGACGTATTTTCCCCTGAAAATATCAAAATTATATCCCAAGGTAGTTGTTCAATGATTTCATAGAAAGCTATTTTTATATGAAGAACATGAGACATGTAAATACGGTTGATTGTAAGCAATTGTATAAAGAACTTTCAGTAAATAAAAAAAAAAAAGAAATATATGTGTATGTAAATGAATACTTATTTCTTAATATTTTGTCCAGTCAAAATTCAACTAGTCATAAATTATTTTCTCTATATACCTTTTCCGTTTTATTTATTATTTGAATTTTATTTTATTTAATTCGTTTCTATATATCTTTTTTGTTCCTGAGCATACTGTAATAATTATTTTAGCATATAATTAATATATTAGCACATTGTAATTATTATTATTATAATTTCGTATCACCGATACCTCAGTTTAAAAATAAATATCTATTTCAAAACATAATCTAAAAAAGAAACACTAATCGAATAAAAAAACTATAATAATTCAAGAAATGAATTAGTAAACCACTAGAAGCATTTATTATCCATTGCATATAATATATATTATTAATTACAATTTAATCAATGCATAGAGAGAGAAACACTTTATTAAGTGGTGCTGCCCATTTTAAATGGGTTGCTAAAACACAGCATACTCAATCAATCCAAATTTGACATCTTAAAATAGTTAATATTTTAAAAAAAAATAGAACAATGGAATTCAATTCACAAATTCTTATTTATGAAGAGACATATTCCAAGTTTTCATTTATAGATCAAGGAATTGAAAATTCCTTTGAAAATTCTTAACTCTTTCACTAAACATTATATATGCACTGGATTTGTTTTAATTGAGTATTTGGGTTCTAAAACTAGCATTTACACGTAATAAAATGAAAAATAATTTTTATTCTTGAACATATCTTCCCTTAAGTATAAGAAAAAGGTTTAATAGTTGCACTATATAAATAAAATTGTACTATTGTGTGAGTGGCATTATTTCGTTAATTCGAGATTTTAATTTTATTTCTTCTTTTTCCAACGAATGAATATCTTCAACAAACTTAAGTTCAGCTTGGATTTGCATGCATATAATGCATAGGACGCTCGGTCATTATAAGAATGTTTATAATAACAAATTAGATGTAAAAAAAATATTGCCGACTTCAGCGGTATAGACAGGTTCCTAGGAATCGACTTGGGATCATCGATTCTCAAAACCAAGTCTTTTCTCAACAATCGATGGAACCGAGTATCGACTTTTGGAATCGACACATCCCAAGTTATTATCTCCGTTTGAAACTATTGTAGCCAGACTATTGTACCATCATAAAGCACATATATATCATTCCTAAGTTAATGTCCATAACATTTATAATAAAGTTAATGAAAATTTTTTTTATTTCATTTCACCCAAAAACTTGCATATATCATATATCTACGTATTCAGCCAACGTTTTTCTTATGTACATATATGGTTTATATGCCTATATTATAGATATTTCCAAATTAGCATATTTTTTTCTATAAAAATATATATATTTTATTGAATTCAGTGTCATTCTCATGTAAATTATTACTTACATCATAGTGTTAATCTTATTTTTAGATTTTATCGGGTTTGAAACGTTTTAATGGTAAAATTAATTATCAGTTGAAATAAAGATATAAAAAGTTGCACATTGGTCTTTACTGAATCTAGACTATGAAATACTGTACAACGATTTTATTTAATGTTTTATTTATTTAAGTAACGATTTTATTTAAATTCAATCGTTCATATATGCCATGGAATAATTGTAAAAACTAAATATCTGTTTCGCATTGATTAACAAAAGTCATAAAAATGTGTCAAATTATAAATCTGTTAATGCTGCTGATGCTTAGATTGAAAAAAAAAAAATCTCTGTATATATGATAGTTTTTATAAATGATATAAAATATTCAAGCCTAAAAAATCTAAATAATAAATATTGTTACTCACTGTAAACAAAAATATTTGTTCTTTTTTTTAATTCGTTATGTTCACTAGCTGAAGAATGGAGAAAAAAAAATATACATGCAATAAAGTAAGATCTTTAAGAATGAAACAAAAAGGAAATTGAAGAAATGCACGAACATCACTTCCAACTTAATCAAATCACAGACCCCATGAAGTCTTTCTTCAGAAATGATTTCCTTTTTATACTACAAAGAGATATTTGATATTTCAGATTTGAATAGTTTGAAAAGTATTGGTTAATAATGATACCCTCAGTTTTTTATGTTACTGAGTTTATATTAAATGATGTTGTTATGATAAGTTCAAAATTTAGATGACCTTAAACGTTTTAAATGCCAACAAGATGTGATTTAGCGAGTAATTCCTAAGGATAATTGCTGGCATTATTTCAAACAAGGGGCTTTTATGTCACGTACCAGATTAAGCCATTGAAAATGAAAATTTCCATCCATAAAAGATTGTGGGCATTCAGATTAAAAAAAAAAAAGTTTGTTTTAGAATCACACAGATTAAGAGTTTTGGCAGAACTGTTACAAAATAGCAAAATTTTGGTTGCTAATTACAAAAAATGCTTATTTTATGATTAATTCCTTTTAACATGGAACATGTTTTGTCAGTTTGCCTCTTCTTCAAAAATGATACGTTTTTGAAGAAACTACTCAAACGAGTAGTTTGACACTTTCTAGTTCTGTTGGTGTTGAAGGGATTGAAAATTTGCCGACAGTTTTCTGATCAGAAAGGTAATAAAAAATATATTTTGTTATATAACATTTGCTGGCAGAACTTTAATAATAAAAAAAATAATTTTCCACCTTCAAACAGACTTGAGCCTCTTAGCTTGGCGTTCAAAACTTTACACTCTATAACACCATATATACCTAACTATAACTAACCCGCTCCCCAAAAGTATAAATATATATATATATATATATATATATATATATATATATATATATATATATATATATATATATATATATATATATATATATATAAATAAAGAGGGTTAAATATTTGTATGAACCGCTCAGTGGAATGGCCTCTTCAGTTCAAAGGACAATTATAAACGAATTTCTGCAAAGGAAAAATGTGTTTGCGTGACTTTGTCTGAACCAGAAAACATTTTAATTTAGCACTTGATTTTGGGAGATGGAATCGACGAAACGTGTAATTTGTACTTTTTTTTTTTCCTGAAAAATAAAATATAATTCACAGCAATCGAATGTTATTAGTGTACAACTTGATTGTGATCATAAATACAGTCATTAAGAACAATTTTCTCTTCGGTCCCACAACACCTTTTTTTTCATAGCCCTTCTTTTTACGAAATTCTCTGAAACTGTTATCACCATCATTTTTTTAAAAAATTATTTTTTATGTTGATATTTTATTTTGTTTTCCTCTATTTTTAACATTACATTTTATTTATTTAAGTAGTAATAAATAAAATGTTTTCCTTTGCTTTATTTTTTCAATAACCCATTGAATCATGATCAGTAAGGCCTGTAGAGACTAAAGGAAGAATAAAAAGTAGTTGATTTAAACTAAAAGTAGAATTAGGAAAAACTTTTGCTGTTTGACAACTTTCGTTTTCACACTCATTTAAAACCCGTTTATTTTGTTTAAACACGGTCTATCAGAAATATTTTCTCAGAAAAAATAAACAACCTTTCTAATAGAAATAAAAAATCTAAAAAGAAAGGACATTCCACTTCCTTGACATCATGAAGGCCTTGGTGTTCGATCGCTCACACCATCAATCTAAATCACCTGCCTATCAATACGTCAGGAATAATTTGTAAATGAGTTGCAGAAATCGTTTGTTATCCTCCATTCTAGCTCTTGTTTTGTATTCTTTATCAAACCTTAAACAATGGAATAGGTCAATTACCTGTCATCATCTTGTACCCGAAGTGTTTTGTCATTCCTCGCAGATTTAAATGATCCAGTCTTTTGCAAACCCTTTTATAGGGATATTTGTTTTCTGATTTTTTTTTCCTTTGTAATTTGTAGCAATATAACAAAACACATCTAAAAATAGAGGAAAGAAAAGAGCCAGAGGGTGCATTACTACTAGGCAAACATTAAGACCCATCCAAAATGCAAGAGTTGAATATCGTGGTCCTCAAATGCGAAAATAATAAAAACACATTTACTAATTTTCTTGTATTAATAATATAATCACACGACGATAGATATTTAGAGAAACTACACATGAGATTTCTATAAAGGAAATCCCGAGGCCATATTTTTTTCAGTTGCCTGGAGGGATTTTTAGATGGGAAGAATCCAACCAAATAACCTTTACCCTTCGCCGTTAACCAACGAATTCTTGTCCTACAGTATCCTTTAATAATATCCCACTAACCCCTGTCGAACAGATCCGCTATCTTGGACTCCAACTGGACAAACGTTTAATCTGGAATCCACATACGAGACTAAAACGGCAGGAAACTGCTCGTCGTTTTCGACTTCTTCAACATTTACTAGACAAACGTTCAAGCCTTCCAATTTATTACAAAAGAACTCATTTACATGACAGTTATCAGACCTATTTGGACATATGGAGTTGAGCATTAAGGCTCAACTAAACCTTCTAATTCTTCCCGTATCCAATCCTTACAATCCAAAATTATTCGAAAAATCCTTAATGCTCCTTACTTTGTTACAAATAAACTTATCCATAAAGATATTAATGTCCCATATATTGTTGATTAAGCCCAAACCAGATATCTATCCTTTCATAGTAAACTCCATAACCACACAAATCCACTAGTTTCTCAACTTGCTTCCCATTCTATTCCTGATAACCCTTCCGAGGCGTCTGAAAAGAAGATGACCTCGAGACCTTTAAGTGTAAAATTTTTTTTTGAGGGCTACTGATGAGTAGTTCTTTTCCAGTCTCGCATGTTATTGTAATCATAATCAATCATTTACTAGATGTATATATTTTGTACAGTTGTAAATTTCAATAAATAGATAGAAAAGAAAAGAAAAAAAAGATGGGAAGCAAGTTGAGATACAAGTGGATTTAAGTGGAAACTATAAAAGGAAATTGGTGGAATGCCATAATTCCACGAAGTAAGTCGAAAATTTTCTGATAATGGTCATGTAAATAAACTTTCGTAGTGAATTGAGACATTTGATCGTCTATCGAATAAGTGCTACAACAGTCCAAATCAACGAGCAGCTTCTTGTATCTTTAATCTCATATGACGGTTCCATGTCAATCCCTTGTTAATATAAAGTCCAAGATACCGTATCTGTTCTAAATTATTTAGTGGTAATCCACTGAAATAAAAGGAAGGGCAGGATGTGGTAGGATATTTGTTGATTTTTTTTTGGAATTTATATTATATCTTCAATAAGATAATTTTATCTTTTGTGACTAGTGATATGTGTTAACAACTCAATTTCGAATCTGGAATAAGATTAGTACACAGTATAAACTGGTACAGACATGTGTAAGGGTGATACTTTTGTATTTCAGTAACCTGTAGTTTACAAATCGATACTTAGTTCATTATTGATCTACAATTGTAGATTGTAGGATGCAGCCGAAAAAATTACAAAATATTCAAAATAAGGTCCTAAAAGTAGCAGTAGATGTCCCCTGGTTTGTAAGAAATGGTCAATTACATGGAAAATTTGAATCATACTATACGGTTTAGTGTTAATTCGTTATTTGTAAGAATCAAGCTGAAACAGCAGGTGATTGAGTCTAGGCAGGAGTAAAATCGAAGGTATTATCGACTTAATGACTCGAAATGTTCGATATCGATTTACGCACGAGGTGCCAGTGACTTCGAAGTGAGAGGACAATAAATGTCGTACGCCTGTCCTTGAGTGAAAGTGGACGCTCTCGCTCCAGTATAGTCACCTTCTAGCGGTCATTCCCATCTCGTAATGTCCTGTTTACGTCTTCTTAACTTATATGTTACAATAAAAACAATACTTTGCCGCCTTCTTATTGATAATAACGTAGTTTAATAGCCCTTATTCCTATAATATTTTTTTATTGACACTTAAATAACGTCTTTATACGTTAAGTTATAAGTTAATATACCTCATAATTTCTTATCGTGTTACTTAATTAACAAGAAGTTATAGTATTACTTGCGAAGAGGTGGCTTGCCTCTTTTAACAGTTACTTTTCGGTAACCAGTTACTGTTTTACCGGCGCGCATTCTAGCGATACCAATCCAAATTAAAACTCCTAAATTTCCCTCTTTTCAGCACGAGAATCTCAGACTCTATTCTAGATGCAAACAGAAATCACACTCCATGATTTTCTAAGTTTTACTTCAATGTTTAAAAGTTTATTTTATTCAATAAATATGAAATTGTTCTTATAATTTCAAATAAGACATGAACATTCTGTGGTAGCTTTTGTTAAAAATTCGGACCATAGTGAAGAGCTGTGAAGGAATTTTAATGGCTGGAAAACATCGGGGCAAAGTTATTATTTGGTTATAAAAGGAAAAATTGAGTAATAATTTCGAATGGGTACAGCTAGAATCCGCGCCAGTAAAACAGTAACTGGTTACCGAAAAGTTGAAAAAAGCAAGCAAATTTATTGATATTGACATACATTTAAATAGGTCTATTTTTCGACTACTCCAAAATTTATTAGACAAGCGTCCAAAGCTCCAAATTAATTACAAAAGACTTATTTAGTTTAGAGTAATTGGACCTACGGTGTTGAGCTGAGGGGCTCCACTAAACCTTCCAATGCTCCTCATATCTAATCAATACAATCTGACAATCCAAAATCATCATTGCTCCTTAATATGTCACAAATAAACTTATCCATTAAGATCTTAATGTTCTACGTGTAACTAATTTGGCCCGAATCAGATATTTGTCATTTATAGTCCATACCCTCTTGAATCCATGAGTTTCCCAAATTGCTTCACACGCAATTCCCAAGAATCCTATGAGGCTTCCCAAAAAAAAAGGCCTAGAGACCTTCTAATGTAGAACATTATTGAAATGCTAGTGAGTAGTTCTTTTAATGCTATTGATAAATCATTGTAATAGTTTCCTTAAATTTACTTATTGTATATATCTATATAGTAAACATCAATAAATAGTTAAAAAAGAAAATGGTTCAATAGTTTACTATTACTTTTTAAAATGACTATATGGAAGACGCTAAGGGAAAACAAACAACTTCTCTTTAGTTAGAAGTTTTCTCTTCCTCCATTAAAAACAATCGATAAATTAAAAAGAGAATTAATGTGTTTTGCGTCCCTAAATCTAAAACATCTTAGTTCATATAAGAGACTAAAACTCTTGTAGCCAGTCCAACAAAAACAGTAAACATTACAATCGCGACAGCTAAAAATACTTATATGTAATTACTTGCTTAACTCCATATGAACATACACCATACAAATATGAACCTACGCACCTGGAAAAAAAAAAAAAGTTTTTTAATAAAAAATCATAAAACACACACTTTACTCATATTAGTATAAAACTAAAGTTAACAGGCATATACATAATATTTATGAAATACAGTATATTTACATAACCATATATGACCAATAATATACTAGAAAATAAACTCAGAAGGTTGGAACGAGATTAGATGAGACATCTGTTCATTGCTTTATATTACTAAAGACTTTCGATGATGAGAATCCATAAGAAATTTAATCTTTTATTTAATTTATTAATTTTTATCCATGCCTCAAGTGGTTACTATTGAGTGTTTCTATTTCTCGCTGATAAAACTAGGTACTACATACATTGTCAGCTAATTCACTTATTTTCGTATTTATAAATACTGTTATAACAAGTGCGAACAAAGAAAAGAAAAAAAATAATAATATTTTTGTCCATTCCGTAATTTGAGGTTGTGGTAACGGCATCTTGATAGCCGACATTTATTTTGGAATCAAGGCTTCATCCCTCTCAATAATTTCTTCTTATTCTTTATCTTCCCCTGCAGAGCTGTTCCAGTTCTTAGAGAGCTTTTCCTCCAATCCTCTGGATACATTCTTCATAGAAAATCCTAGACCTTCGTAGCCTTCAGCCGGAGATAGGAGCTTTCATCACTTTTCTGGCCTCTCGGTCCTCATTCTACCATATACAAACCTCAGCTTTTGTTTCTATAAAATGGTTTTCATTGCAGAAATTTTCATCTGTAATAAAAACTCTCCTTTCATTTTTTTTACTTGGTCTCTTGGTTTTCTTCCGTGTGCTTCACCTCTATAATTGGATGATACCCAGTTCTGTCGTTTGTGCACTGGGAGGGGAAGGAGGTAGGGGGTGGTTAGATCTAAACTACTACAAAAATGTGATGAGTTTAGATATAAAGAGATCCTTCATATAGAAAACAAAATTAATGTCCAAGGGTCACCGAAGGTGAGTTAGGTCAGACATAATGAGGTTGAGTGAGATAATGAAGAAAACAAAAACACTGGCACAAATAAGTATCATCACTATAGAAAATGCACTAGGTAATACTAGATAGGAACAGTTCATAAAAAAGAGAACTAACATTTTTTTTTTTTTTTTAATTGAACATGAAACATATTTTTTCTTACTCCTTGAGGTTCAAAGTTCAATATATTATATATTAGTGGTTTATAAATTTTTAGGTATCCGAGTAACAGAGTTGGGTAAAACTTAATCATACCGAAAAAAAATAATCAAAATTTAATCCTAGCTATTTGACAACTAATTTCTTGGAATCAATCACCTAATTTAATAATTACAACACCTTTCAGTAATGTTTTAGTGAAATAATGGTCATTTGACAGAAATAATTAATTAGTATTAAATTAGGCGATTTATTGTAGGAAATTAGCTGTCAAACAGCTATAATTAAATTTTGATTAGTTTTTAGGTACGACTAAATTTTGCCCAACTCTGCCGAGGAATGTGTTATTCATGTGAATAAACAACAATAATGAATAAAAAACATATCATATACATCTATAAACCACATATCATATTATATATAAATTACAAATAAATGGTAACATTACATGAAGCTATATTTCTGCATTTAGATATATTTCTGAAACGTCCTGCTCACTGCAATACAATTTTTCATAACAGTAGATAGTATGTATTCTAAACCAAAAAGTGTTGTCTCCTTCCACAAGGTATTCATACCTGTTTGCTAACAATACTATTATGATTTTAAACTGTTTAATTTGTAATAACGATATAAAACATTATATTTTATTTTGTTAACAGAAAATAAGTAACTGCTAAGTACTGTTGCTAATAATACTCCAACGACTTGTCAAACAGGTCGCTACTCGTGGCGACTTTCACTTGAAATTCCGCTGTCGATCTCTTTATTTTTAATTCCTTTGATTAAAAAAAAAAAAAAAAAATGCAAAATAACTTTTTTATGTTGACACTAAATTATTTATTATACAGTATACACTAAAAAAGAAACCATCTTACAGGGTATGTTGTGATGTATAAATCAAGAATTTTAAAACCGTAATAAAGCTTAAATTCTGAAATGAAAACTAAATCAAATAATTCTATATGTTATTAAATAGTGTTCATTTTATTTTTATTTTTTTTATTAACTTAATTTCTTAATTCACACCTTTCTAAATGGACCAGGGCCCCTAAAGCTACTGAAGGATACTGTTTTGAGATCTACCAGGATCTAACGATTTTTAAGATGGCGGAAGTATATTCCGCCATTGTTGTCAATTCGAAAATCCACCATTTTTGTACAGTATGAAAAATGAATTAATTATTACGTTTTTTACAAAGGACACTCTGCCTTTTAATCCGTTGGATTTTCCTCGTTTTGGTCATTGTCTAACACTTTCGTATGAAGGTTGGAGATAGTTCGACCCTTCCTGACCCTTTTCATCTTAATGAAAAAAAAACAAAACAATATTTTTAAAATCATCAAAAAAGGCCTTAATTTTTTTAAAATTAAAAAATGACCAGGCATATAATTAGAATTATACTTCAATGTTAACATTATTCATAATAAAATTTTAATTTTTTTCTTTTGATCCTATACAAAATGACTGGATATTTGAGCAATAGGGATCTTGATGTTTTGGATCGACAATTTTTTTTTTAAATATATTAATATCCTAAAAAAAAAAAAATTATGTAAAAAAAGTCCTTACTGCTTATAACGCTTAAAATAACATTAAACCATAAAAAAAAAAAAAAATATTAAGATTTTCTTTTTTTAAACAAATCTTTAACAAATTCTTTCTAAAATTTTTATGTTGAAGTCGCAAATCATGGTCAGTACATTCATACAAGAGGATGTAGTCAGGTAATATACTAAATGCAATTTTAGGGAATCAATGCTGGATACACGTGAGTGACTTCAATAATTTACTGCCTTCAATTACAGAAAAGTTAATTAATTTCCACCAGCAAATCAAATTCTGTGACTCAGTCCCCTTCATCCAATAATATTCCATTCAGCCAATGTATTCCTTATTAACTCATCTCAACGTTATTATAGATAATTATTAACAGAGCATTGACAGAATTTGTGATATATATATATATATATATATATATATATATATATATATATATATATATATATATATATATATATATATATGGATACACAGAATCTTACTAAATATATATCTATATATATATATTTAGTAAGATTCTTAAGGTTCAGTCGATTTTTTTATTCTCCCAGGAACCTAATTAGTTTTTAACTTTGTCGATAGTTATTATAAGCGCAATCCGCAGTAATGTTTATTGTTTTATATTATTATTAGTTTAGGATACTAATATATTTCTTTTTAAAACAAAATTGTCCCGAATCATAGTACAGCACGGCCATTCTAGACAAAATAATCTAATTATGATTAATGTTGATATTAAAATATAAATATAATACAATCTCAGTCATCTTTAAAGCTAATGAACAATAAGTACTGTTTCCAATGATCCTAAAAACACTGTTGTTATTTTCTCATTAAGAAGTACACTACATAATTATTTTATTCCAAAGATATGTATTAATTTATTTATTTTCCTGTTCCGATTTTTAAGGTTCATTTCGTTTTTAAAACTTTTGATTAATACTTTACAGCATTACAGTAGTGTGGTTTATTTCTTCAGTATATACTGTAAAAGAAATAAATGTTGAGTATCTGCAATATTTTTTCTATTTACTAATCGTTTACAGATCTACGTTTATAAACGTATAAATATAAAATTAATCTGAAGACCGAAGGCCCATAAACTCTTAGATCACATAATTATTATAAAAATCAGATTCATTGGGAACATATTTATATCGATGTGATAAATTGTGAATACCATCGAAAAAATTGGCTTTTACTCTCGTATATACACCTTATAGAGATTAAAGCAATTTTTAATTAACAATAACTTAACTTTATTAGCCATCTTTCCATTAACTTTAAATAATCCATAAAGTTATTTTTATCAATGCTTCAACTCAGGGGACTTTTCTAAAAAAGAAAATGAATGAATATTCATAAGAATAACAAATAAAAGCTGCCTTAACGAGATTTCCATATTGCTACAAGGACAGCCGAAGCCATTAAGTTGATAGACACTTCAAGTCTCTGCAGCAATAGCTATCATGACACCTCCATCTCTGTCGATACCATCATTTCTATTACGCCTCTACGATAATGTCGGAACAGCTTGATCATCCCACCGGTAACAAAGAGTTTCTTAACAACCGCTAATAGAAATCATAGCGATGAGGAAATGCTCAAATTTCGAAAGATATTGATTATTGAGAAACAAAAATTGTCTTGGAAAGGAACATTTTAATGAAACTCAGAACAGATACAGAAGGCAGCGGAGAAAGAGTGTCGAGAATTTTCCGTTTGATGATGAAGGTAAGAGTATCTTGTGTGACAACTGTAATTTGTTTTGTTCAAACGCGAAGGCCGCCCTAAGCTTTCATTTTTTATACACTTTCCACATATTTTTTTGTATTTTTTATTAATAAATAAAAAACAAAAGCTGTAGGTTGTTGGTATATCCAGTCATAAATACAATTATAATTTTAAATTATAATGCCTTTTATGTATATATTTTTAATTTTATATTTATATTGCCTAACGGCATTATAAATTAAAATTTAATTTTAACTGCTTTGTATATATAACTGCATACCCCAACAACCTACTTCTTTAAATTACTTCTCAGTCAACAAATAACCCATCAAAAACAAGGGGACGTTTGGAGTTGTAACTCACAGATTTGAATGCCGATTTTTGTGTGGGTAGTAGGAACCTATAATAGTGCAAAACTAGAGTTACAGCCGCCAATGGGTATTAGGAGCCGGAAAAAAAAATAGAATATGAAAATCATGTTTTATTTGTTTTCTCAGCTCTCAGTTAAGATAGAGAACTGATTCTTTCACGTTTAATTGCAGTAATGTATGTTGTTTGATATAAAAATACTTTCGTTATACTCAAGACACTACCCGGCTTTAGGGTGCTCAAAAATGACAAAATTCCAAGGAAATCCGTTTGAGGCACCATTATATGTTAAATTTTATCAAAATCAAAAAATATTGATTTTTTACCCCTTTCGAGGACGTTAAAATTTTGAAGTTGAGATTTCATCAACCATTTCTAAAGGCCATAACGACTGCTGCGTTTTTATTAACTGATTACAATAGTAATAGCATCACACGAATCAACATACAATATGCATTTTATCTATGCATATAACATTAAATTTATTCCAGATTTTAGTGTACAAAAACTGATGAGAATGAAAAAATCCGAGGTAAGCTATAACTTGAGATATTTCAATAAGGGGTAATCCTGCGACCTCCGGATTTAGCCTAAACTATGGAGTTTTAGGGATTCTAGATGACCTTAAAATTTGGTCTTAATCGGTGGCGAAATATGTGAGATAGCTCAAATTATATAAATTTTCAAATTCTTCTAAATCCTATGAAATTTTTAAGGTAAAAAAAAAGTATTTTTGATTTCGACAAAATTTGAGGGGATCTGAAAATAATATTAGTTTTTAGTTTAAAAAATTTTCTCACCTATATTATATAAATAAGACGTTTAAAAATGATCTATTTCTATTATTATATTAATTTTTACTTAATTTAATATTAGCTTTTAGGGAGAGTTAGGTAGATATGTTAATATATTTTTATCCCTACATTTATGTAGGGATTAAAATGTATAAAGATTTATAAATGTAAAGTTCAGAATGTATTCACTGAACTACCTAACATTCCTCTCATTACACTCTGTCTACTGATAGTCTTCTGATAGCAGATGGTCTTGATAGTCTTTAGAAGCATTCCCATTTTTCCTCCTTAGATAAGTAATAACGTATTCGATATTTTGTTTTACATTTTTAAGTTTTAATATATATATAATCTGTGTAATTTGAATAATTTGAATTTTCAGTATGATGATAAGGGCGAACATTTACTAGAATTTTACATAGAATTGTGTGACATTTACTTCAAGTACAGTAACTCTATTGGACGAGGCATGCTAAACATTATCTTAAATAAAATACAAGACCCTGTAAGAATCTTCGAGATAAAGATTGAAAAACACAATTTCCAATGTTAGAGAAATAAATTGGAGTTTGGCAGGCCACCCAGTAAGAAATACAGATGGCAGATGGTCTTCCAATGAACGAATGAATTCCTTACAATCTGAAGAGGAGAAGAGGTTGACAGAAGAGGCGGCGGAGTGATTTCTTTGAAGATATTGCAGAGTAAAATTGGATGTGGGTGTGTTAGGATAGAACAGCCGAGAAAGAGCTTTCGAACACATTGAACTCCACTTCCCTTTAGGAATAGGTCTCCGAGGAGCTAGGCCATTACTTCCTTTGATGAAGGCCTACATGGAAAAATAATGAGACTGAGAAATGAAAGACCCGAGATGAAAGGCCGTGCTATATATTCATTTTATTTATTAAAATGCAAATATATTCTATTCTTTTTTCACTCTTTACGAATGACTTTGTTTAAAATATTTTAATAGAAGTTCCTTATCACTACTTGTTATCAATGTAAAACAAGGCTTTATTACTATATACAACAAGTTTAAAGTATATAAACGTAATGGCTTATTAGTTAAACCCTATGTTCAAGTCCGGATATAGACAGTTTTTTGTTACTACACCCTTGGATCTACTTCCGGGGGAGGAGACCTTCCTATGGTACACGCAGTCTTTGAGTTTAATTGGGCACCCTTAATCAGAGAAAAGGCCTGGCGGTTGAGCGTGAATGTTTACCACTTCACCTTCATGTATAATCGCTGGTCTCGAAACAGAAATTCCTTAAGAACTAATGAACCAAAGACCCTTCCTTTAACTATAAGCAATCAAATGTTAGAGGATTATTTCATTTTCTAAAATTTCACCAAAATATTTACATAACACAATAAATTTGTTTTTGTTTTTGAATCTCTTTTCCGAAAACTTGGGATTCTTCTATCTATGACTCAATAATTTTACTCACCACCTTAAATGTATCTTCAAGTTCATCATAAATTCTAGGTCAGCTTCTGGGATTGACCTTTTTTTTTACCGTTGTTATATCTCGATTTATTATTATAAACAAATCTACCCTTATATATCCTTCGATTATCTTATTCCTTGAATTATAAATTATAAAACAGTTATGGTCGTTACTGTTATCATTAACATATATGAAATCTTCCCGTGACTCCGCATTGTCCCTTTTTCTTTGTTTTTTTAATGGCTATGTCATTTGGTTAGGGGTCAATAGTTCTTGTGTAACGTCTTTTCCGCGCTTTATTGATACGCTCTGACATTGGTGTTACTCGGATCGAAAATTTTACGACAGTTTCCTCACCAGAAAATGAATAGAGAATATTTTTTTAATATAACATGTGTCGTTAGAACCTACCGTTTAGGAGCTATATTGGTTTGAATGAAAAAAGTCACGTTTTGCCTACATTTTTTGTGTCAGGGCTTTTTTAACATGCTCTAGTTTCATTGGGACATATCCATGGTCTATAGTTTTATCTAGCCAAGGAGAAATAGATCTTTTTGTAAGAACGAAAGAAAAGTCTCTCTAGGGCTGTGAATCCTGTTAGGAAAAAATCCTTTGGACTAAGGACAATTACTTTTTTAGTTTTTTTTCTTACTACCGCCTCAGGAAGTTCACAGCCTACCTCATCTATCTGCCCTCATTATCTCCTAACGAAGTAGCCCAGGCCCTTAAAGTAAATCCATCTTGCTGTAAAACCTCTTGGAAGTGAGTGATGCATTCTTTTTCTTTTCTTTACTACGTCCTGGAAGAAGGAGCTCAGAAGATAAACTATCTTCCACTCCAGATTATAGTTTATTCCACTCACCTGATTTATTGCTCCTTATAATTTAACCAGAATGGGTAAATTCACAGTAATACATTGTATTGTATATGTTTTAGACAGTAAAATGTGCTCGCTATGAGGTAATTTATGTCTAGAATTAATATTTGTCTATTGATATTTGAGATGATACCAAAAGTTGTCGAGTACTTACAAGGGGAGGACACACTCAGACTCTCACGGATCTTGTTGGCAATTCTTTTGGATAAAATAAATTAATTTAATGCTATTTTTTTTTCGGCTTCTAGGGCCCATTGGTCGGAACGACAAAATACGTGTCTAATATTTTATGGCCTGAAACTTCCAAATAAATTGCCAACAAGATCCGTGAGAGACTTCTCCCCTTGTTAGCGGTAATGAATCGAAAACGTAGAAGCTGCTCAGAGAAAAAATAAATAGATTTCTTAGTGATTTGGGAAATATGGTTATTCCTAGAAAGATGATGATCAAAAGTTACTCAAGGGTTTTAACGGAATTTTGGAATTAATCAGACGGTTTTTTGAGGAAAACCGCTGGATAGTAGGTAAGGTTCTAAACCTTTTTATTTAGGATGATTTAGGGCATTTAGGTGAGGATTTGAACCAACGAGGATTGCCTTTGATTTCTCTGGATTCAGAATCAACTAATTCTCTAGTGCCCTTTAGTTAATTCAATCGATATCTTCCCAGATATTGGTATCGGTAATCGAAACATTTCGGAATCAACACATAGCTATTATTAACAGAGTAGTGTTTACAATTATGATGTTCAAATTTTCAATGTTTTGATCAATAGGAGCATCTTAATTCGAATTTTAGGGAAGATTGAAGATTATTTAAAAGTTAAAATGTATAAATAAACAAAAAATTAATTTTGTAGAAAGGATCCAGCATGAATCATTTATACTATAAATACAATGAAGTCCTTATTTTGAACCTATAAACAAGTTGAAGTAAACCTCTTAGGCGACTTAAAATAAAATATTCTGGTTACTTCCTTTGTTTGAACAATCTCCAGGAGCGCTACTCATCATAACTTTAGCTTGGAAACTTCTACTCAAACTCCAACTTCACCTCATAAATTTTAACCCGATATTAAGATCTAAATCCCGAACCTAATGGAAAGTGGTGTTTCGTTACTCAAGGACCAAACAAAACAAATTTCCAGCCATCTTTATTTTACGAATCCATTTTCTGTGACTATTATTACTGAAATAATGAATAATGAATTATTAAAACACTTGGGTTTTGAAGTGAATTCTCCCTCTTTTCGGTTTCAATAACTCTTTTTTCATATGCAGAACGTCAAATTATGGATATCTGTGATGAATTTATATATGAAATAAAACTTAGTACAAATACATTCTCCGACTAAATTATAGGCCACCACTATTTTTTGTTTTGTTTTTTCTTTACATCAATACTGATTGTTAAAAACTTTTTGAAATATTTTAAGGTAATACTTAATTAATTAATAATTTTTCAAAAGGTATAATTATTAATTATCAAATATCAGCATTTTACTCCTTATTGATTAATGTATTTACACCATACAACATGCTTCGGGAAAACTGTTTCTCATCTTCTGGTTAGATATTGAAAAAAATTTAAGTTTTTTAATATGGCAGTTCTAATCACAGTGAATGTTAAAAAAAAAAATTAAAATGACAATGTGTGGAAACACTGAAAATTGAGTTCGAACCTGAAGATGTGAAACAGATTTCCCGAAACATGTATGATGTTAAATACATTAATTAATACGGGGTGAAATTCTGAATTGTAATTAGATTTAATATATTTATAAAAAAAAAACTGTTTTTTATTTATTTACACTGAAAAAGAACATTCACATAACTCCGCCAATTAATTCATATATTTATTTATTACCTCCTAGCAGTTCATCTTCCGTTCAACTTCGTTTCCGTTGAGATTCAAAAAAATCTTTAAATACCTTTAATGAATAATGGCCCATTTTTGTATAATGCAAGTTTTTCGTTATTTTCTTGATTTAGACTGTCTCTCTTAAGTATAGTTGTTGGATTTAATGCTTTAAACAAAGCAGTTTAAGACACAGATACGTAAAAAAACATTCTTTTCTTGAGTTCTGACTTTTATCGGCTACGGTTTATCTAAAGCGTTCATATTTACATGCGACAAAAATATAGGCCAAGCAATGTCAAGAGAGTGTTGACAGAGATGGAAAATGACTTAATTAAAATATTACGTGATAGAAACTCTCAAACATGTCCGAAGACAGACTTCCGCGGTTTTGCTTCAACAGGCTCATTGAGCTTGATAAAGTAAGAAACAAGCACGAATATGACTTCAAATGGGTTACACAAGTGAGATCGATTTTCGAATCACTAGGTTGCAAAGAGAAATATTTACGTATTGAGGAAAATCATTTGATACGGCAAAAAGGTGATATTTCGCAAAAAATGACGACCCAACTTTTCTCCATAGGTATCAACAGGGCTATAAATTCAGCCGCCAACCCAATCTACAGGTATATTAGCAGTTTTAACATTGGAGAACCAGAAAAATATTTATAATTTAAAGTTCGCTTCCATAAAGTGAGCATTGTCAGTCAATTAAGAGTTTCCAACCCGGCAGTCTTCAAGCTGTATCTGAAGAACACGATTCAACTACAATTTCACTTGAAGGAAACAAAAATTGTACATTCTGTGAGCATTTCGTGGAGGACTGCATGAGTCACCTGCTACTGCACTGCTCTAAATTCAATGGGCCCAGAAAAACCTACTTGCATACCTTTATCACGAACACCAATGACATTGCCAATGTTGAAAATATTTTAAATATTCCTGATTTTGATAAAATAAACACTATTTATAATTATATCAGTAAAATATCTATACAAATGAAAACCAGTATTTAAAATTTTTATATGTATCCATAAAAATTTGTATAAACATACCAGTTCATTAGTGGACTTAAACAGTTAACCGAGAGTCTCCTTATACTTATTTTTTCTATAACTTATTATTAGATTAATTCATGTATTTGTATGTAATAAGTGTATTTTTATTTCATATTATTTCCTATTGTGTAAATAGATTTAGAATTGTCTAAAAATGTACCAGGCACATTTGTACGAGAATTGTCTTTTATAAATAAAATGATTATCTATCAATCTAAATTGGACAATATTAAAAATCGATTGAACTTTAAATCAAAGTAGGCTTCTCATTTGGAACCTCCTTAGGCTCGGCAAAGATTATGGACAAAAAAAGAAAAGAAAAGGGCTGATAGGTCCACGTCAACAATAGCGAGCTATTTACGCCAATAGTCCAACTCAGCAGACACAGCGAGAGAAATTGGTAAACACGAGCTGGGATAAAAACGGACATCAGGAACGTTTGTTCATTGTGCACAAAGCCAGTGATTTAAAGTGTCTAAGTTATAGAACCTCCTCTTTTAAAATCACACAAACAAAAATAAATTTGCTTCTGAACAAATCTTCATGGGGAAAGAGATGGGAGAAAGTTATCTTCAGTGATCAAAAGTGGCTTAACGTGGATGGTTCTGGTGGATTTCAATACTATTTTCAGGATTTGCTAAAAGGAAAAATTTTTTGCAAACATCAAATAGGAGGGGGATGTGCCATGGTTTGGGCTGGGATAAGCACTAAAGATTATGTAAAGACATAATTAATTAATATTTAGATACAATGACTGCAAACAAGAATACAAACTTCATCTAAGAACCGGTTGTTCAATGAGAAGAGCTGACACGAGAGAGGTTCTTTTTTCCGCAAAACATTTTTGCTACCATTCCATTTCACACTGCCCAACCAATTAGAACATTATTGAGAACTGCTGGGGAAAACTTTCTCGAGTACTTTATACCCAAGGGAGACAGACGCTCATAGAACTTTTAACTAACGAGCATTGTATGAAAGTAGGCCAATATTCGCCATAAGTAAATAAAGAAAGTTTTTAAATATCTTAAAAAAGGTTTGGTGGAAGTTTTTTATAGAAACGGAGTATCAATACATTACTAAGGAGTACAACTACTAAGATGTAATAGATAAATATACGGGCCTATATTTTTGTCACTGTCATAAAAATATATAAAAATAACTCAGTGTTGATCGTTTGTAATTTGTAAAGTTTGTATGTAATACCCTAAATATTTTTTTATAGTTTCCTGAGAATAAATGTAAAAAAAAAAAAAAAAGTGGAGATAGCTTATAATTTAGTATATACCTAAATATTTATTACTTGATTTATTTCAAGCTAATTAATATAAATAAAATATTGATCAATCGACCAAATTGTTTCTATTAGATCCCATTATACCCTAAGCACTACAAACCTCCGAAAGAAATGCCTTACCAGTCGGAAGGAGGAGGCGGCCCCGATGGGTTATCATCGCCACTAACAGGCTGGAAGAGGGAATATCGACAGCCTGTCAATCGGCCAATTCCCTGAAACGTCTCAGGAAACATGAACGTTTCTTTTCTGGGAAAGCATTCGTTATTTCGGATATTCGAGTCTCTTAGAGCTTTTGGAAAAGGGACATGTATAGCTAAAAAAATATTTATGAGGGAATATATATATATATATATATATATATATATATATATATGTGTATATATATATATATATATATATATATATATATATATATATATATATATATATATATATATAAAATATGCAGTCTTAAAAGCAACAGAATTTCTTCTTGATCTTCCTACTAACGCACACCACGACATTGTAATATTGACAGATAGCATGACTCTAATACAATCCATACTTAATCCTAATATTCATGACCAACTAACTGAAATCATTAGACAAAATATATAGACACTTATTTTATCAAATATCAATATTGACATAAAATGGGTTAAGGGGCATTCATTTCCATTGACGGAAATGAAATGGCTGACACCTTGGAAAAAGAGGCAGCCAAAAGTCAACTATTTCCGTCATATAAGAAAACACCACTATCATTTTTCAAATATGATATTAAACAAAACATAATATCAATTTGGAATGATCGCTGGATTAAATCTGAAAAATCCCCAAGCCTGCATAAATTCATTCCAAAAATAACAAAAAATAATTTCAACATACTCAAATCCACACATTACAAACTGACACAGGTCTTAACAGAACATGGACAAACTAAAGCATATCTAAAAAGGTTTAATTTAATAAATAGTAACATATGTACTTATGACGGACGAGAACATACATTTAAACATATAATTTACGACTGCTTATTATATGACAGGCAAAGATCCAAACTAATTATGACGCTGTTTTTCAAAGGTGAAAATTGGCCTGTCACAGAATATGACTTGTACAACAAATACAGAGCTGAATTTACAAAATTTATCTATAGCTCGGACTTTGACCAACTGACCAAGGACTGAGAAGGTAGAAGGACATTTTATGAAAAGTCCTTTAAATATTTAAAATTATGTGCTTTAATCAGCCATGGACCATATCTTTTATTTCTAATTTTCGTAATCAATTTGTAATGTTTTATTTGTTTCTGTTATATTCTAAAAAAAATGTTATATGTTCAATGATCTGAATTATTTTAATAATATTATTGTAAAAGTTTCAATGTAAATGTAATTATGATAATTAAGGTACGTAGTATACATTTGTATGGAACGTACAACCTAAATAAACGGTCCTTTCAAAGCGTTACTTTGAAAGGAAAAAAAAAAAAAAAAAAAAAAATATATATATATATATATATATATATATATATATATATATATATATATATGCCACGTATTTTTCAGTATTTTTCGTTCTTGTTATTCAATGTCATGAATTTTCGTTATTCATCTGATTACTGTGGTTTCTGCAGCATGTGTGGCCTCTGGTAAAACAGCTGTATGGTAGTGCCTAAGTTTCAATAATGTTAGCATCAAATGTACCTATATAAAATTTATGTTTAATTCGCAGTGAATTCGAGAAGTTCCAACTCCTTTGCACATGATGTTCTTGATCCCACAGAATCCAATGACCAGGAAGTTTTCCTAAGTCATAACTACAATTTAATCACTGGAGTTACACGATTCGTTCTATTAATAAACAAACTTCTTTTTAATTATTAATAATTATATTAAAAATAAAATTTGGTACATCTTATATTATTATAATACCAATTATTATATTACCTCATAGTTTTTATATCAAAGGTTACATATTATTTTTCTTTTTTTTTCAGGTATGTCAAAGCCCGAGTAACAAGTAAACAAAAATATTTATCACAATTTTACTCAGGTAATTAGTACATAATCTATTAAATATTTCACTTAGGCATTTTTTTTTCAATATATTTTTTTTTTTATTGTAATTCATATTACTTTATTACATACATCAGGTTAAATGTCTCTCTTTCATTCTCTTACAAATAAATGAAGCACAAATGTTTATTGCATTCATATTATTTTTTTTTTTTAGTTTTAAAAGCTTCAAGCCTTTATCCGGGTCATTTCCATTTATCTTGCGAAAACATTATCACCACTTAAGTTTTTTTTTTTTTTTTTATAATTTAATTTTGTTACCTATAATTATCATAACCTAGGTCAAAAAATTATAATAAACTTTAAGTCAAAACGAAAATTAAAATAGGTCTTCCAACTGTTTTAGATAAGGATTTATCACATTTTTCGATGTGCCCAGAGAAAGAGATGTGCTTCTCTTGTCATTTTCATAAATCTTTATGGCCATCTTCAAGGCTCTGATGATAAAGATGCCAAATGGGTGAGATAATAGCCGGAAGGTTTTTAAACGATATGATACCTTCTTATATTGTACAAAAAGGAATTGATTGACTTTTAATGGCTGGAAGCAATCGAAATCTCTGCTATCTAAAAGGATAAATTTTCAAACATTTTTAAAATATTAGGGCGCCACTGAGGCATCAAAGTCGGCTACCGACATATACTGTGACCTCTGGGTATACAGGAAAGGCTTGAAACAAGCTAGTGCATATTAAAATTAGGTACAAGGCTTGCTGTACTCAATGCAAAGAAGTCGAGATCAATTGAAATAGCTGAATGAAATCGGTTCACTATAACAGTATTTGAAGGTCAAGGTATCCGACAAGCATGTAGAAAGGAACTCATAGCGGTAAAATAAGTCGTTTACTGCTTGTTATAATGTGCGGTGTCAAGTTCTAGAGGTACTTGAATACATCACAATTATTTGAGTGTATAAGAACATAGTCTTAGAGAAGGTGTGGCATCAGGGTGAAGATGGATGTAGAACCATCATGGTGATCTTAGACTCCCGCTTATATTTGTTCCGAGTCGATTACTTTGTTGGTGTATAGATGCCTTTGTCCATAGATGCCATTAATATTGAGAATGGATACCTATGGGATGAATTCAACCGGCTTAGCTAAGAGCACCTCTGTTTACTCATGTCACATAAAAGATTAAAAAAAACTTGTGCCACTAAAAACCTGAGCTACCGCGCCTCCTACATAAAAGATAGGGTTGGCTAAATCCGGATAAGCTATAATTCTTTCTGTGCTAACCATAATGTACGATTAATCAAGAAAATTTCAACTATATTCTTTTGACTGAGATTAATCGATACAGGATATACCGATATATCGGCATTTTTCTTACAGCATATTTTTGTATCAATATTTTTCTTACGATATATCGATTAATCGATACGTACCTTATGATATATTGTATTCTCTATATAATGAAAATACACCATACTACTACATATCGTCGGCACTATGTAAAACAAACGAATGTGAAAAATCTCTTTTTTTCATTCCGTTCGTTTACTACTGTTTTCCACAAGGCCTTGTGGTAAAGTTTCAAATCTAATCTTCACATAGAAGAACGAAATCAATAATGTCATTTTTACGAATTTGCAATCCACTGATGACGATATGGTGGAATTAAATGGTTGACATAATATTGATATCTAGCCATATCGCACATCCAGAATGGAAAAGGCACAACTTTTCAGAAAATACCGTTTAAAGTTTTATTATACTTTTTTGAACCCCATATTTAGTCTGGTTTGAACGTTTTTTACGAATTTGTTTTTTTTTTATCTTAATAATTCTAGTTTAATATTATCCGACTCTCTCAAAACTTTTTTCAATGACAAGAAACAGAATTTTTATTTTTTTTTTATTTTTTTTTTTTTATTTGTGTCTTTTTACATTTCTTTACATTACTAGCAGCAAACGCTCACACTAGAAAAATGCCTGTAAGCTACAAATATAAAAACCGTTCCTGTGAAGCGTACAATGCTAAGAACTCAAAATTGGCACTTTTTGAGTTGAGCCCCTTTCATTCTCGACGTGCGATATGTACCTACATGCCTGTTTTGTATATGGACCTATATGCCTGTTTATTTTATAATAAACCTCTTTTAAATATTTGAAATAATTCTGTTCCTATTTATGTTGTAGAATAAACTGAGGTAATGGCATTAAATCAACCACTGCTCCACACCTGCTTCCACCCAAAATACATGTATATACCAAGATAAAAATCACTAAATCAATATTGAAAGTAATTCTGTTAACTTCTGATTGTATCATTATTACAATCTGCCTTACCTTAAGGCAATGAGTGATATAGATTAAAACAAATCCATTTATAAATATGTACAATGCACATATAATATGTACATTTCCCACATACGAAAAGTGGAATATCAATACACAGAACATTGAATTCATATTAGATGAATTTGGTGGACATATTACGTACATACTTACATATTACTTCGTTATGTATTCCAACTACGGCAAGAAGGACGGGTTATTCTACAGGTTACCAACCTATTCTAGCCAGGGTGGGAAGCTCAAGATTTATTTTGAGTGTCCGACGAAATAATCCATCTCTATTAACCAATAATTTCCCAGCTTTGCCTTATTATAGAAACGTTATAGAGAGCAATCATCTAATGAAACTTATGTTTCAAAATACCATCAACCCAGCAGTTCAACAGACACAGATCAAAATGCTGAAAAACAGGAATACCTATTAATTATAGAGAGTATCTCATTTAACTAATTTATGTAGCCATAAGAAAGCTACCGGCAGAGTTGCTACTAGTCCAATTTCATGGTTCAGTGGCTGAGCTCATTTCTATCACCAAAAAAACTCTACTTTGAGTAAAAACTTCTTAATGCCTCTACAATAACCCTCCATCATGTCAAGAAGTGGAGCATTTACTAGCTCCATAAGTTCCAAAAATTACCCTCACAAGGAGCTGTGGGTATATACCCGTCGATAAACTAAAAAAAACTTTCTATATTACTTACTTGGAGAGAACTTTTTATGCCTTCGTTGTGCTTCTGAAACCCATGAGGGATCAATAATTCAGTATGTTATTAATAAGGACTTATAAGTGCCACAATTATAAAATCCGTTACATTAACTAATTTTTAATTATATATCTCACATAGTAATGTGAGATTTTTTTTTTCTTAATATAAATGAATGCAACACGCAAAAACAAAGCAACTGAGACCTAACAAGTATGCAAATCTCATGAGCTTATGCAGTAACGAACTTCGTAATCTGTGGCGAAAAATCTCCCGGGTCTTCAAGTCAAGTTATGCAACCGTAGAATCAGCCTCACAATACGAAGTCTTGCGATATCTTATTCGCAATACAAACATATTTGCATTCAGCTTTCGAAACGATATATAGGTTGTATAATATTGTGATTAAAATTTTAATATAATTTTTTATTAGAACCTATTTATAATAATTAAAAAAAAAAAAAAAAAAAAAAAAGTTTACTTCAAATTAATAAAAATATTACTTACTGACAAAATAATCATGTTATATTGAAGCTTATTAAAAATAATTCATCTAAATAATCTTAACACTGTTTTAACATCTCATGTTTGTGGGTTTATTACATGGCTTTGAAAGCAAACAAAATGCTATTTTTAACTATTCCCTTATACCTGGGCTAAATGAATCATTTTGGGTTAAATTACTATACTAAAAACTTTAAGGGCAGTAACTATTTTTGTCAAACTTTTGTCATGAAATTTTTCATGCTAATTAAAGAAGGTACATAAACACTGATATTTAAATTTACTTATTAAAATTATACATTTTCATTGTTTTTTATTTTATTATTATTATCGTTTAAGATTGGTATAGTAAAAAAAAATGACCTAAAAATAGTGTTAATATTAATTACAATTCTTAAAGTAGGGAAATAAAGAAAAAACTAAAATTATATAATCTAGTATTTCTTACGAATTCAGTGACAGATCTATCAATTTTTTTATTGTTCCTATAACCTTCTATACTGATGTTAAATATATCATATTTTTGCATATATTTTCTATATAGAAAATACTCAAAAATTGTGTCTAATTATGTGAGTAACTTAACTAGAGAGTTGATACTGTGAAAGATCTATTCTATTAGTTGATCATGGGCCAAACAGTTGAGTCCACCACACAGTAGATTAGTTTAATACAATCTTTGATTTTTTATTATCTTGAATGTCAACTGAGTAAATGAGTAAGAAAAACATTTGTTATTAATAGTTTTTTATCCGAATAAATTTCAATATATTCTTCAAATCTTAAAAAGATCGAGGCTTATCAATAATTTGAAATAGCTAGACTTATACCATATATATAGGACAAAATATAATCATTAGAAAAATAGAATTGACTAAATATTGTTCTAAATTTAAAACTAACTTACAGCTGGTCGAAAAGATATAGGTTTGACTGAAATAAGAAGAGGCCTTATTTTTTATACAGCCGTTTTCAATGTGATTTAACTACTTTTGGACGAAAACCTTTCACCTAAAGATAATTTAATAGAAAAAATATTTTTTTAAAAATTTGGAAATCGGGCTTATCTGGTTTTGGAATTAAACCCTCTCATTTATTTCCAATTTGGTTAGTTTGCGAGTTAAATATACACAACTAAGAGCTAAGAAAATTGAAAGGAGACCTTTTTTTAAAGGTTTATCTTTAAGTTGGTATTCTCTTAATTCCTTTGAAGATTTAGAGTAATTAATGAATCATAATTTTTTACAGCTAAAATTCTGTCTTATGTATGGCGTAAGTATAGTATGTCAAATATGAGGTAATTCGTTTCCGTGCAATAAATGTTACACATTCTGGTCTTAAGAGTTTCACTAATTATTATTATAAGTATAGAGCCGAGTCTCGCAATTTTTAAAGCTACCGATTAACTTTCAAGTTACTCAAGCCTGTGACAGTTGAAATTTTAATCTCAAAGATTTCAAAAAAAATAAGCCAGTAAACAGTTTTAATCTAAATAAGAAATTATACGTTTCTATAAATAAGTTTCTGAAACGTTTATTATTTGAAACCATTCGAATATAGTTGCTAACACAAAAAAAAAAAAAATAATAATCTTACTCATGCTGGAGTAATAATAATAAGAACGATACCAGTAAATATAAAGTAAGCAATGCAATTTCTTACTTTTAGAGCATCATAAATATTTTATATAAAATTTTAATATCGATTGAATAATTTTATTGAAATAGAAAGTCCAGGGAAAGCATTCCACTTTTTTATTCCACCTATCCATGTAGTGAATAGTTTCACCTATTCCATGACCTAGCGATATCGTTAAAAAAAAAACGATGGGGAAAAATCAAATGTCAAACCTGAATGAGTGAAGCCCAGCGCCTAAAACTACTAGTTTGTTGCATAAGATCCACATTCCCCACGCAGTTTATGTAACACCATTTATTTCTAATTTCTGTTAAGACCGTAAATATTCTTTACAGGAAAGACATCTAAGGATTCCGCTAACTAATAATATTGTCAATATTTTTTAAACTCTAAAAATTATTTGTCTCAAACTGTCGTCCGCGGTTAAAAGTCGTTAATTTTCTTTTAAATTATTATCATATTATTCGTGCCCTTTTATAAATACCAATATAATATATTAACGTTGATATTTTTTTATTAACTATTTATTGATATTTACAACTGTATACATATATTCAATAAGTAAACTTGAGGAAATCATTACAATGACTTGTCAATAACATGTAAAGAACCAATAAGTAGTAGAAATTCAATAAAAGTTCTACATTAGAAGGTCTCTCGGCCATCTTCTTATCAGACGCCTCAGAGGATTATTGGGTATTGATTGTGAAGCAAGTTGGGAAACTAAAGGATTCGAGTAGGTATGGTTTTTACTATTATAAGGACAGGTATCTGGGATTAGGCCAAATCAGTAACATATGGAACATCTTAATGGATAACTTTATTTGTCACATAATAAGGAGCATTGAGGATTTTAGGAAGGATTTTGGATTGTAAGGATTGGATACGAGAAGAGTAGGTTTAAGTTTAGTGGAGTCCCAAAGCTCAACTCCGAATGTCGAAATGGGTACAATCAAGTAAATAATTCTTTTGTAATTAGTTGGGAGCTTTGAAAGCTTGTCTAATAATGTTGGAGTAGTCAAAAAATACGAGCAGTTTCTTGTCTTTTATGTCTAATGTTGGTATGTTGGTTAAATTTACGTAATATAACCTTGCATTTTATTTTTATTTTTATTTATTATTGACTATGATATCATTTAATAGTGGTATAGTAAATGAATGAAAAAATAAATAAATAAAATAAAAAAAATAACGAACAAAAATATAAGTCGAATCACATCAAATTGGGAAGGGCATTAGAAGATAAGATTATTTTTATTAAGATTATGTTAATTATGTTAAAAAATTGTATGAATAGAATAATAACACTATCGCAAATGAATAGTCAAGGGAGAATCGTTAGTTTAATTAATGTAAACCTAAATAAAAACCACACAACCAAAAAAAATTGTTTTAATTATACTTAATAAATTTCAAATTGACAATTTTTCACTACTACGACTCCTTCATTCCGCGATTTATTTTCTTTCAGTATAATATTTCTTAAGTATACCATACAATCTATAATATAGTAAATAACAAGATTTTTTTTTTTTACGATCCGCTAACAAATATTCTATTACGCTATATGAAAAAATTGAATTTTGAATAAACTAAAAAATATATATGATGAGAGTTAGGCTAGAAGGGAGAATGTCTGGTAACATTTTTTTTTTTTTTTTTTTTTTTTTTTTTAAGTTTTGTTATGCTTAATATTTTACTTTTTCTCCTTGTACTTTAACTAAATTACATTACATCGCAAAAGTAAATTACAAAGTCGGTATTCTTTCTCATTGGGAACAGGTTCTTCAACTCAAAAATACGTGAAAATACTCTTTCTTGTCTGAGACCACCTTAAGTGACGGGACAAGGGACAAGCGATAAAATCTCAATTTCGATTTTTTCGGACATTACCCCTTCTAGCCTAACACCTTTCATATATAAATTATAAATTATTTATATTAATTATATTTTACACATATAATGTATGTGTGTTTATAAATATAATACCAATGACTATATTACAGTAGTACCCAAAATCTTCTTTGTGAATTTTTTATTTTCAATGCTTAATAGAATTGTTCTTAAAAAGAGTAAACAATAGTAGAATAAACAAAACAACTTTGATATTTCAAAGCATCTAAAATTCATCCTTCCGAGACAACTCGAGAAATCCACGGCCAACAATATCCAATATTCATCCACCACTGCCACACCCAGACATAACTTTTTCGGGACACCCTAATGCAGAAGCATTTGAATTATTGAGTACTACCTCACTTAGCGCCTAGTCCAAGAATTAACTTTAAGTACCTCTGCAACGATTTAATAGAATATTTTAAGTTTATAATTTTTTTTTTATAGTAAAAGCTTCATATATAAAAAAAATATTATAATGAATAAACTACTGAATTATTATTATTATTTTCTAATAATTAATGTTCACATCCTATCTGTTTTATTAATGTCATTTATTCTGCTTTACGGTTCATTAAATCATTGGTTGTCTTGAAGAAGTAGATATATCAAATCAACTTAAAAACGAGTTGACTATTAACCTTCAAAGCAAGATTTTTAATACCGTCGTTGTGAAAAATTAGGTAAGTTGTGTTTCATGATAAGTCTCTATTTTGCCTAAAATGGTATTTTTTGATTTATTACAGGATTTTGAAAAACGATCTAAAATAATCTACTGAAAAGTTTGACTTGTCGATTTCCTTAAGACAACCTGAATACACAATATATTTTGTGAACTACAAATAGTGAAGTCTCGTAAATTTATATTTTTTTATTTAATATTTTACTAGTAAGTGTAAATAAAAATATATTATAAATAAAATAAAGACTTTATTTCATTACAAGACACGATACAATTACAAAAAAAAATTTTTTATTAATTAGAATTAGTTTCTTTAATTAATTGTGGATATAGTTTTGTTTTGTTTTTTATAATAATCATAGCAAATTGATTATGCTAACCAGCAAGCCATTCTTTGGAACTGAATATGCAATAGTTACTTCACGCAATTTAAAATTTTCACTAAAATACCAAATTGGGAAGACAAGAAAGCAGCTTTTTTTACTATTGTTACTTTTTAACAGAAATAATACTTTTGGTTATTATAAATAAAATAAATTTATTTTACATACAGTTCACATGTAACTAAGCTATAATGAAGCAGATTCTTGTTGTAAACGATCACTATTTACGAAACATTGATTTTAAATAATAATTTATTATTTTTACTTTAACAAAAACCTAATAAATAATTAATAATATTCAGATAATTAACTACTCAAACCATTAATGCTGCCAGATATTTTCATTATTGGTTTTAGCGAATTGACTGTGATTGTTTTTCTTTTTCATGGCTTAGATACAGGGCAAAACAAAAAATTATGAATATATAAAAATTGGTTTACTTTATGCGACTAAATAAACTGAAAAAAAAAATTATATTAAGTTTTCCGGACCCGAGTAAAACGGTCGTTCCGACTATACTTTGTCACCGACCCTTTTTTTTTTATTTGAGTATAAATGCTTCTGTTTTTACACAGAGAAGAAATATGGACGTATGCAAATTCATTAAATATTAATGAGAGCTGTACTGTAGAATATCCCAGCTAAAGTTTTTAGTTGTTTTTTTGTTTTATAAGCGCACCGGACAGAAACTCTGAAAAGACCGGATTATACCAGCTTCAACTTAGTTTTGAAACTTTCTACTCTTTATTTAAGAGACATATACTATTTAACATTTTCTAAAATAAATCTATGTATAAATAAAATTTCATCTATCAATAAAAAAAAAAAAATAAGAGTCATCATACAAAAATGTATCCTCTTTAAAATAATTTTGTTTATTATTATTATTGAATTTAACGATATTTCACTTCAAGTAATCTTCAGAATAAGATATATCACTTTCAGAACCTTATCAAAATTCTTCCAAGGAGAGCAGAATTATTCCTGCTCATGACTTGATTCCACCTCAGTAAGGTAGGCTTAGAGACAGAATCCCGAAAATAAAAATGTTAATTCACCATATTACTTCAAAGTCGTTCCACCGTCTTATTCCCTTTTTTTTTTTATTTTTTTTTTTTTTTTTTTTTTTTTTTTTTTTTTTTTTTACAACCAACTTTATTACACGTTATTGAGAGTTCTGATCACGTGCTTTGCCCACCTCAGCCTCCAACTCCTCTCACACTCTGACACGATTGATGACACTCTTACGTCATCAAAAGTTCACAATCTATGAGTGAAAGGTGAACAATTTTCCAATCAAATGGCATCTTCCTCACGATTTACAGAACACTATCACTATCAAGTTAGATTTCTGTTCGAAGCTTTTCTTTGTATTATTCCCTTCCTATGAAGTGAATGTTTTTAGACAGAAAGTATTGAAGTCTATGTCGTTTTTTTTCAATTAATCAATATAAATTTATTTAGACATTTCAATTAAAAATTCCGTTTAAGTATACATTTTGTGGACCTTGCATCCTCTACATGAATACAGTTTTATTCAACAATTAATAAGTTTTACAATTTAAAGTTGATCTCTAAACAGCAACAAATAGAAAAAAACCAACATAACAAAAAATAAAAATAACTAATATGTATATACATATAATAACAAATAATATACCTAAGTTACAAAAGACATTTTGTGTGTGTATCTACTAAATTTATTGTTTTTTCAAAGTATGTTCTGGATTGATCACAGACGTGGAGTTGGATAGGGATAACATTGAGATCGTGCAGCATTGATGATTTTTTTGTATACAGAGGGAAATATTCATGATCTTTATAGTTGCAAAAGTTGAGCTCGAAAGAAGGGAGCCACATATTCTGAGCACGAAAATCTGTTTTGAGCAATGTCAGTTTGTTTTGGGGAAGTAATTTAGATTTTTTGTTGAAATAAGGGAGCATTTCGTATATGATTTTTATTAGTATATTTTAATGTGATCTGTGAGTATCAAAGGTATTTCACTAATTTTGACCGAGGATATCTCGTTTTCTTTTTCATTATAACATGTAGCATAAGTAATAAATCAAACTTTCTAGCTTTCAATTTTACTTTGACAGTAAACAAGATAAAAGAAAAATTCACTTATTTTAAATTTGACTTCAAAGATGTATTGGTTTGTCCGGAAATTAATGCAGGTTTATGTTTTTACAATAAAATTAATTAAATAAATTATTAGAAAGACAGTTATTTTTTCCACGTAACTGGTTCTAAGTCTTTTCATCCTTGAAGCTTATACAGTTACATGGATCCTAGGTCAAATAAGCAGATATTTGATAATATATACAATCTGAAAAGCCAGAGTAGTTATACGAAGCAAATGACGAACTTAAAATGATTAGAATCACTGATGAGGACTTCCTTGACATAGGGAGATTCAGGACCGACTTAAAAACACCAGAGCTGTCGTGGAAGAGACAAGGCATGGGCGTGGGGGTGGACGGAAGAGACAAGACTGCAGCAGTCGTAGAAAATGGAGATTTATTAGAGTAGAAGAAAGATTGAGCGCGTCATAAGAAATCACGAAGAATATATGGTTAATACTTTGCTGGCAGGTTCGCAGAAAATAAATAAATAAAATAAAGGATTAGAAAACATTTTTACTAACCTCCTCCGAATAGTATTTTGAATTATTAACCATTTCTGATTTCTACTGACTTACAATCAATAAATATTTTATAATTTAAAGTGTGGTCCGATTCCTCAAAAAGATGTTAGTTGGTAGGCTAGAGGTCTGGAGAGAAGAACGGTTATCTTTACTCGTAACTTAGCTCCGTGGATTTCCTAACGACGAAACATGTTTTTTTTTGTTTTCGTTTTTGTTTTTTAGGGTTCATTCTATGCTTGAGCTATTTCAATTGACGCCGACGTTCGATTTGCTAACTGTTATTATCTCTGCTATTTTTGGAGCAGTTCTGGGATTTTCATCCCCCAAAAATCCCAGTATATTTCCATTCAGAGAAGAAGTCCTGGCACAAACCTCCATCTCTTCAAGGTTGATGTCTTCCTTTCGATATTTCTTATACCATTGTTGAACAGTGCACACTCACGCTACCGTCACCAAGCACATTATCAATGCAATATCTGTGGCACCCGTGAATAGTCGGGTAGGTTCAAACATCGGCGTTTTAGGAAAAACGCAACTTTTTCTTCAATCATACACAAATTAATATTCATCTCTGATATAGCCTCACAACTAAGTCCAATATATTCCTATAAAGAGAAAAAAAATAGCCTTCAGGTACCTACTACCTAAAATTCACTGTCCACTATCTAAATTGCACAAACACAAAAAGAACTTAAAGACGATTCACAAGTGCCCCAGTTATAAGTATAAGAAAATCAGATGTAAACATGTGAGTAAAGAATGAGCTATTTCCAAGTAATGAAATGCTAAAAAAAATAGAAAATATTTGTGTTTAGGACAGGTGTAATAAATAAAGGCATTAATACAAAAAAATAATCTATTGAATATAAACATTTTATTACACAGAGGAGTAATTTAAAGAAAACAAGCCTGCGGTATTTTTTAGGCAATCCAATAGGTTGAAGTTACACTAGAATCCGATTCCTTCCAACCATAGGTCTCAGTATCGTTTTATTTTCCTTTACTGAAGAACTGTCATTAAAGTAATGGGTTCGAAACTCAAGGTATGTTAGTCTGACCCTGGCCGCTCCCCGGAATAAATTGAGGAAAAGTATCTCAAGCGATATAATCATCGAGTTTCGCATTTCGTAGCTCATTAAAACAAAACAAATGTTATAATAATATTAAAATGACACAATATTGTTTATTGTAATAATAGAGTGTGTCTGGTTTAAAACAAGATAGTTAAATAAGGAACAAAATATATTTTATAACCTCTTTTTTATAAAGGCGTTTTCCACTTTTGTTAGTGACATATTCTTACATTTGAAAAAATGATTTAAGTTTATGATTAATGGTTTTTAAAGCTGATTTTACCCACAACAAAGAAATTATGTATATATTTTTAGTTTATATACTTATTTAAGTTTGATTCTCATTCATTATATCTTATCAAGATGAAGTGCTTCAAGGATTTTCGATCCGAACATGGTCTCAGAAAGGTAAAAATAAATCTCATTCAGTCTTCATTTATTATTTTCAACTACAATAGAATACGAACAAACGATGAAAAATAGCCTTCGATAGACAAGTACAAAAAATAAACTTCATTAAGAAAACATTACAATGAACTTCTCGGGTATTACAAAAGTGGATTGATTAATATATTCAAAACCAGTTACTTAACATTTTAAGTATTCAAACGGTATTATTATTACAACTATAAATTGAAACGTTTCTTCTTAAAATACAATATACAATAAAATACCTGGAGCCCTTTATGCTGCAGAAACTTTGTCTTTAACTAAATATTGTCCAATGGAAAAGTTGGAGATCAAGTAAAGGAAAATACTATGAATAATTCTAGGCCCTAAATTACATAATGAACTTTCCCACATCAGCAATGAAGCCCTGTACAGGAGAACTGAAAGGATTGCCAACACAATAAGGAAAAGGAGGATTGACTGCTATGGCCACTTCCTAAGAATGGATCCGAGAAGGATTTTGGACTTTTTCAACAATAAGAAAACCAAGCCAAACTGGTTTAGAAGAGAGGGCAGCAAGATCAGAAAGGATGAAGAAGTACTGGGAGAACAGGAAAACGCAACTCACTAACCGACGACTGATTTATCGTACCCGAAAGTGTGTGAAACGAAATTTTTAAAAATACCTATATCAGTAGGTACCTAGGCTGTATTCTTTTCAGACATCTCAGAGGATCATAGCAAATCGAATGAGAAGTTAGGATAACAGCGAGTTTGAGTGGTTAATTAATCCCTTCTGAAAGGATAGGTTTTGGGCCTAAGCAGCAACAAGGATAATTTTATTTGTGACATAGTAATTGAAATTTTTTTGAAGGATTGTAGTTTGTCATTACTGGATTCGAGGACTGAATTCATTTAATATGCTGGTTTAACTGAAGCCCCTAAGCTTCACTCTGTCTGTCCATTTTTTAAGAATGAATAAGAAAATTGTATAAGTGAAAAAATATACAAATTATTTTTTTTTTTATTAAATAATGGGCTGTTTTCTGCTGGGAACTAAAATATGAGAAACTGAAAGTAGGATTAGAGGTTGATGCAATTATGAACAGTTGTATTATATTACCAGTATCTTGCTAACTTCACCAGCATCTGGATACCATTAATGAATTAATGCTCAGAAGAGGACTGACAGACATTATCAGACTGACAGTGAATTAACAGAAACAATTGCTCAGAAACAGTTTGTAAGATTCGGAGATCCAAGTCGTGAAGGTGAAACCTGCAGCAGAGGCTGATCCACTAAGGCGCAAAGATCGAACAAGACGATCGCTACAGGTACGAGACACTGGGAATATATATTGAAACTGTTCAGAGGTAGTAAGAGCAGCTTGGCTTGGCTACTTGGCCACTCTCAAACGATTAGTGAATTAACGAAACTGTACTGCCTACAACGAAAGCTAGCCTTCATCCGAAAAAGGTGTCACTCTCCATATGGTGTGCTATTTTACGAGATGCTTCCCCAAGAAAAAACGATCTATTTGAAGGTTTACTGGACACAGCTAACGGAATTTGAGCAAGCTTTGTGACAGAAAAGCCCAGAATTAGTCAATCGCAAAGGTACTGTATTCCACTATTACAAAGCCATGCCTCACTACACAAACACATCAAAAAATTAGTGCAACTTGGCTGTGAAGTTTTGCCCCACCCATCATGAACTCCGGAACTTGAACCATCCTCCTCCCCACAGATCTCTCTAAAATGGGAAATTGTTAGCTGATCGGAATGATACGAAAACTTATATCGATCAGTTTTTTTTACATCTAGGCCCCAGATGTTTTACGATAGCGGAATAATAAAATCGCATAGCGGAAATATGGCAAGAGGTCATCAACGAAAACGCCAAATAAATCAATGAATAACATTTCATCTTAAAAAAAAAAATTTCACTTCACCCTTCAAAAACCGAACAAACTTATAGACTCATAAAATTTTACCACCTGTAATTTAGGCTTCATCTAATTGATGCATTTCTGTTAAGAAAATTAGTAAAATAAACAAAATACGATTAAGTATAAATGTTCACTGGTGAGTAATAAATGCTATTTGGTGGGAATAAATGGGTGACGACCTCCTGCTTTCCAAGAAGCTTTAGCATTAGCTTTTTAAGCCTAATATTTGAGAAAGAGGCCATTTCAGATAAGATTAGAGGCTTATCCAGCAGTTATACTATTTGGGAAAGCCGCTTCCAGTTTGCTCACCCGAGGCGGCTGCCATGATAACGACTTTCAGTAAATACCCGACTTTTGTTTGGCCACCACAAATTAGAGTCATTTCGTTTCATGAAATGGTTGCTTTCTGGGAACAATTGAATAGCGGCTTCTTTTACATGTTTGCTTAAAAGCCCTATTTTACCAGGAAACGTTGAATTTAAAAACGTTATATTTTCTCAGACCCAACCAAATATGTGCAAGCCATTACGGGTAAAAAAAAAAAAAAAAAAAGTAAAAAAAAACTAAATAAGTAAAAAAAAATATAAACCAAAGATTATACCTACTTATGTTTTATGAGACATAAACTGATAATATATTTGAAAAATAAAAACCAAGGCATAAAAGAGATTGTGCAAACATTTTTAAAATTTAAATTCCTTTTATTTATTTTTTAATCTGATCCTTATGTTTTGGTTATTTTTTCAAGTTAAACTTAAGTCTAAGAAGATTGTGTATTTCAAATATGAATGCAATAATTGAACATATCATTTTTTTTTTTTTTTTTTTCATTACCCTACATGTATAAAATTATATATCAAAGTAAATATTAGGAAATAGATAAATGTGTAATGCGGATTTAGTGATCGTAACTAAAAATTATTAATGGTAATAACATAAGTTATAAATTCAAATGAAGCGTCCTTTCAAGGAAAGAAAGTTCGAATTCCCATATGAGATGGTAGACAATAGAGTAGCTAAGTACTTAAGGGATAAATTGGCAGGATATCGGCCGTGGACAATCATATACCGAGAGCAGTATATAAAGAAGTTATAAAAAAAAATAAAATAAAATAAATTGTTTAAAAATGACTCGGACTAAATAAAAACTATTGAAATAGCTCTATTTATATCTTAAATTATTTATTTTAAAATTATTAGTCGATATTATATGAATAATTTAATATTATTAAACGGCGATTTTAACACTTCAGATTGGTATTATTGAGGAAATGTTTAATGAAGAGGTGTGTATGCTGACTAGATGAATATATATCTTGTAGATTTACTTTATAGGATCAGTAGGAAGAAAAAAAAAAAAAAAAGTGTTTTTACAAATAAAAAATCAATATTTTATTATGCCGACGTTTCGGCCATAGCATTAATAGCTTTCTTCAGGATAGATTAAGATATTAAAACTAAATTGAAGTAAAGTCTCAAGAAGGTAACTGCGACTAGTTACCCTTCTTGATAGTGACATTTTTTAAATTTATGTATAGTTATTTTTAACTATTCTTATTGTTTTCCTTTGATTGGTTCTTCAAAATAAATATAAAAGAAAGCTTTAATTGAATAAAAACGATAAAAATATCAATAGTTACATGTATCCTATTTCACGTATAATGAAAGTGGCCAAATTTTAATTTGTTTTTATCTACTTTTATCGTATTTATTATTACTTTTAATCGCATACATTTTCTTATATGATCAAATTAGTGTTCCGTTATTGTTAAATGTCCATTCTCAATTACATGTTTGCTCGAAATTACACTAAAAAATTGTAGGCAATGAAATTTCTACAAAAAACACCTGGCCAACTAATTCGAAAATTAATAAATGAGCTAGTAGCCACCTTTTTAAGAAGTTAAAAGCTCCTGAAAGCTTAAAGGGAATCCTTATTTTTAATCCTATAAATGAAAACAAACTCGAAGCATAGCAATATGTTATAATCCTGAATGCCTACATCTGTAGGAAACCACAACGTGAAAAAAAAAATCTTTCTTAGGCCTCGTGATCAAAATGCAAAAGTAAAAAGAGTTATTTAATCTTTTATAATTAAAACTCCTCGCTTCATTTTGACCGCTAGCTTATTCCGATTGGTTGTATTTCAACTATAACCATAAAACTATGATGAAAACTATGTCACGGAAACTCTTTGGCATAGATATAAATTCAGAAATCATAGAAAGATACCTAATACCTTTTAGGTTCGATCATATTAAACTCGATGGCCAATCGAGTACATCGCATCACTTATTGTTTAACATTTTTAATTCAAAACCTACGTTGTTAGGCTTATCAATCATTTCCAGATCCAGTTTCGGCATTTGATAAAGTATAAACAAGAGTTTTTCAAACTTCAGAGTTTAATATGTACCTCATTCCTATTCTTCCCTCTTTACACAATCTGCCGGTGTTCCTCAAGGTAGTATCCTAGGCCCCATCCTCTACACGGTGTATACAGCTGACATTCCAACTCTTCCTACCAATGTCCTCACCACTTAGCTGATGACACGGTAATCATTATCGGTAAATAATGATCCCTTCATTGCCTCCCTAACACTCCAATCCCATATCCTAACCTTTCAAGAATGGTGTCAAAAATGGAGAATCAAAATAAATTCAAAAAAAATCTCACCAAATAACCTTTACCCTTCGTCGTAAACCCATGACTTCCTGTCCTACAGTATCCTTTAATGATATTCCACTAACCCAGATGAACAGATCCGCTACCTAGGACTCCGACAAACGTCTAACTTGGAATCCACATACAAGACTAAAAAGACAAGAAACAGATTACTTCAACATTTACTAGACAAACGTTCAAAGCTTCCTATTAATTACAAAAGACTAATATACATGACTGTGATTAGACTTATATGGACGTACGGAGTTGAGCTTTGGGGCTCCACTAAATCATCCAATCAATCTCTTATTCAATCCTTAGAATCCAAAATTCTTCGAAAAATCCTCAATGCTCCTTACTTTGTCACCAATAAACTTATCCATAAAGATCTTAATGTTCCATAAGTTGCTGATTTAGCCAACACCAGATACCTATCCTTTCATAGTAAGCTCCAAAACCAATCAAATCCCCTAATTTCTCAACTTGCTTCCCATACCATTCCTGATAATCCTCCGAGGCATCTGAAAAGAAGATGGCCCAGAGACCTTCTAGTGTAGAATTTTTATTAAAGTGCTACTGATGGGTAGTTCTTTTCAAGTTTTACCATGTTATTGTAAGCGTTTTTAACACATTTACTTAATGTATATTTGTACAGTTGTAAATTTCAATAAATTGTTATTAAAAAATAAATAAATAAAACAAATGTACCTCACACGCAGCTTTTTAGGCTGGAGAATCACGAAGGTTGGTTCAGGTATGGTATATTCTATAAACAAATCGCACATTTCAAACTTTTTTTTTCAAGAATAGTTACAATTATTATAACCAACTTAGACTCATATATGGTTGGGAAATTCACATATACATATAACCGCAATACTCCTACTGTTGTTAATTTATTGTTGCAGTATTATTAATTACAATGACACACTGGAACGCAACTATATAATAAATTATATATTAATCATGCAAACCAATATTGAACCAACTATTTCGCACAAGACGCTTATGAATTCATGAGAAATAAATATGCATGAGATATAACCGAAGGAAGCTGAAAGGAATGTTGATGGTTTGTCTTCTTTATGAATATCTTGAAAATCACTCATGCCCCACTGTCTTTCCTTAAGCCTGTCTAAATCATTATATAATTATCAAAGCTATTAATTAATTTATATGGATATTTTTTGACAGTTAATATTAGATATTATACGGTTCTTGAGGTTCAGTCAATTATGGTATAATTATCGTGAAGATTATCCTCAAAGACTTTATTAGATGCCGTTCTCATGTCTACTGCCGTTCTCAAATGGTTCGTTCGCTAAAACTTTCCAAATGCATTATTAATATTCCTGATATCCTGCGCTCATGATAACTCATACCAAAATAATATATTACACGAATAACTTCTGTTTTCTTGCCCGTATTCAATTATACAAAATGGATTGATAAGAAAAAAAATACCAGCAATAAATTCATTTCCTACAACTGTTTATAAATATTAAACATTTTATTTATATGCAATAGTCACGATTCCGATTATCAATCAGTATCAGCTTATTTTCTTTCATAAAAATTCCTGTGATATAAATGGATGAAACATAGAAGAACGTGGACATATTTTAGATTCCTGGTTTCCTCACTGCTCAGAACAGTTCTTAAGAAATTCTAAATATTAAAAGCACTTGTATAGCCATCCCTAAGCTCAGCTGGTTTGTGTAAGACATAGCTTAAACTGCGGATGTTGAAAATAAGATATCCTTAATTGGGTGTGTTGGTATTGGGTTTGGTAAACCCAAAGATGCTTTGTAACACGGCTAGCATTCCTTACACGGGAGTAGGTTATTCCTTTTTTAGGCATGTTACGCTGTGGTTGGTAGTTTTGTTATCGAAGTGTAATGGATTTAAAGAAAACCGTTGAATGATTATAAATTATTACAAAACATTGGAACGGTGGAGCAAGATCATTGTGTTAATGTCACTGACTCTATTATCTATTATGTATCAAGCAAAAAAACAAAACAAAAACAAACTTTGGATAGATTATCTGTCATTATTGACCTCCATTAGAGCATAACTTGATTGATAATGCGACGCAGAACATGTTTTTGCGATGGGCTTAACCCTTGTGTAACGGCGGAACACTCCTAAAATAAAACTCTTTCCAAAAATACAGTGGAAATCAGGCCATCATTTACCTTACATAAAATGTTTATTTTTTCTATGAGCTAACTTAACTAAATAAAAAAATTAAAAAAGTTTTGATATTGATTTTATAATATTTTTTATTGGCCAATGAGTCTTTTTTAGAACTTCTTAGGGAAGTAGGTCTTAAATATATGTGTGTGCGTTTTTTTAATACGGTTCTTAAACTTAAATCAATAAAATAACAACTTATTTTGGCGACGTATTGAGATCAAATTGTTCTCATAGTCATACCCTACAGTGAATAAAAGAGGTTACAATAAAATTATATCAGTTGCACTGGAAATTTAAAGAACAAAGCTAGCAACAATATAAACATATAAAACACATACGTTAGAATGTACAACTGAAAACAAATGGAGGGGTATGAAACTACTCACAATGTTACTGGTGGATGGATATTGCTATATGTTGTCTGGTTCTATTTATTTGTTTGGTTTGAAATAATAATCATTATGTTTGGCTTGTAGTAACAAGGGAGTTATTTTAGGTTCTGTACAAAAGGAATGTTCAAGTACACATTACATTTCTCTGTTATTACAGATTAAAAAATGTTAATTTTTTTATTATTACTAAGAAAAATTGATGTTTAGCCATACATACTATCACAAAACTATTGCCAACAAGTCGGTATCGATTGGTACCTAGGAATCGATTTCACATCATCGATTCTCAACACCGATTCTTTTCTCAGTAATCCAGTATCGTCATATCGACACATCCTTAATATATATGAATAATATATATAATAAATAAACCTTAAATAATAAATAACCTTCCGAAAGAAAACCAACAAATCGTATGAAATGATCCAATAAATTACAACGTATATTGCAAAATGAGTAAAAAAATGTCGGGTCCACATTTTTTTTTTTTTTTTTTTTTTTTTTTTTTTTTTTTTAATGTATTTAAAAAAATTATTGCGACTCGAGGCAATATTGCTTTCTTCTTACAAGAATTATGAAATGAGTTAGTGTAGAAATTGAATTCGCATTCTGTCAGCGCACCAAGCAAATAATGTAAGAAATAATTATATACATTGCATTATACCTTATATTATGCAACACCTCATATCTTCGGGTCTTAATATAAAAAACCCTGTAACACTACTACCAAAGAAGAGGGTCTTCGGTTCAGCACCCAAGTTTGTATTGTTACTCAACCAGCTGCATACAAATCTTATTTTCTTTCCTCCTTTAGTTGCAATATATTATGCCCAGGAAAGTTAAGTCCCAGTCGGTGGATTAATGCTTAACGGTTCTTACCGATGTGAAGACACCGCGTCATCACTTAATCTCTCAATTAAATTAAGGAGCTTAAGTCATAATTATTTTTCATCTTGGTTTCATTTATTTATTTTTTAATTGAATAGAAATAATTAAAACGGTCTTCGTATTTTATTGCTTCCTATTTCCCTATTTCCCAAGAAGAGCTGTAAATCAATTCTTGGGAACGAAGATTTATGCGACTCGAGGCAATATTGCCTTCTTCTTACAAGAATGATGAAATGAGTTAGTGTAGAAATTGAATTCGCATTCTGTCAGCGCACCAAGCAAATAATGTAAGAAATAATTATATACATTGCATTATACCTTATATTATGCAACATCTTATATCTTCGGGTCTTACTATAAAAAACCCTGTAACACTACTACCCAAGAAGAGGGTCTTGGGTTCAGCACTCAAGTTTGTATTGTTACTCAACCAACAGTTGTAAAAGGAAATTTAGCTGAAATCGCGCTCAACTCGTCCCCTTATGTTGTTCCACGGTTAGCATAACAAAAAATTTATTTATCAGCCAGATTGGAACTCTATCCTGCGACTAGTCGATAAATCTATAAAATCTAGTGCCTTAGCCAATCAGGAACCATACCTCCATTTCAATGAACAACTTTACCAAAATCTATATCTATGAGATTCTTATCCTGATTGGCTGTGAGAAACAATTAAACGAAGTGGTTATATAGGTAAGCTAGTCAAAGGGGAGATATGGATGAATTACTGGAAGAGACATTAAAACTCCGACAGCGACTAAATACATACACTTATCTGCTAAACCCATATGTACATACGCCACAAAACTACGAGATTACAAAAAATATATTAAAAATAAAAATATTTCAGAAATACTTATTGTTCGACTAATCACGAAATCACCTTGATTCATTTCAAACCACATATTTAACTCAGATTTACATGTACCCACAGTAAACGAACGTTTACCAATGATTTATAGACGGTTTCATGACCGACTTCATGGTAATAACATACACATACAAGAGATGGCCACGAATGACAATTCCGAAAATAACCTTAAAATGCTGAAAAGAAGCTGAATAAGAGATCTGTTCAATTTTTATTTTTTTTTATAACTATGCCAGTAGGATTTACTCATCTCAGCTTATCATGACATATACTACACATATTATAAACTCATTCACTTACTGTTATATTTAAAATAGATTTATACAAAGAAATGGAAAAAAAAATATTTATGGATATAAGCAATTTGTGTTTTTACGTAATGAAAAATCACATGGATAGTTTATATGAACTGCGTGTCATATAATACATTTCATTGAAATAAAATATAAATGAAAAACAGTAAATTTGTCCAAATAACAAGTATAGAGCAATGTTCGAATATTGTGTTTTGATATATTAATTTTTAATAATATATTATATTAGAAGAAATATATAATTAATGTAATTGGTATTTGAATTTATTAATTTTTTTTTTTTTTTAAATTGATAATAAAGAACTTTTTTCTTCTTTTTTTTTTATTGATCTTTGCAATGAAATGTATAGAATATATAAATCTAGTATTTTATTAGATTAATTATTCAATACAGTTGTGTGAACCCGTACATCAATACATTTGTGTAGGAATTACAAACTGATTACCGCAACTGATTACATACATGACTGCAATAACGTGTAAAGAAACCAGCCAGTAGTAGAACTTTTAAGAAGTTTTATGTCAGAAGGTACCGTGGCCATCTTCTTTTCAGACACCTCAGAGAGCTTTCGGAAATAGTTATACAATCGAGTGAAAGACTAGTGTATTCAAATGGTTATGGAGTTTATTATGAAAGGATGGGTATCTGGTTTGAGCTAAATCAAACATATGGAACATAAAGATCTTTATGGATAAGTTTATTTGTTGACAAAGTAAGGGGCATTTAGGATTTTTCTAAGGATTTTGGATTGTAAGGGTAAATACGAGAAGAATTAGAAGGTTTTAGCCATGAATTAATACATTTTAAAAATGTTAAGGAATATTTCATATGTTTTTCCGAACACGATTATCCAACTATAACCAATGAAGTCGTTTTTAAAAATAAGTTTCTAAATATAGAGGTATGTTTTGCTGTTATGAAATTAATATAAAATATTTTCTATTTTTATATTGGTTTTTAATTTTCTACATCAATGTCAATCTGAACTCAATGACTGAGAAGAGTTCCCTCATGCCTCCCTGTTTACTCGAGGAGGTGGAAACAGTCAAGATTCCCTGTGTGATGCAAATGTTCCAAGCTTCCAAGTTCTTTGAGCCGTGGATGAGGGTCTTTGACACAAGATACTTTGCATCCGGGAGGGCCTTAGCCTACAGTTGATCGCCCTCTCCTGGGAGAAACAAAAAGAATAATCCGATGAGGCGGGAAAAAAGAGGAAGATATCATAAGGAGTGAGCTCGGTCGTGTTGCACGATGGTGACGTCAGTACTCCTTGGTCAACAGGGATACTCTTAGGTGCAGCCTTTAGTCCTTTGTTAAGTCAACACTTTATGTACGACGGTCATTTGTTTTTAAATATACCGAAGCAGAATTGTATTTTTTTCTTTTTGTTGAATAATATTCAAGTAAAGAAAACCATATTAAATTTACTTCTCAACCAGTAATAATTAGGAATACCTTGAATTTTTTATGACTTTGTTTACTACTTGTTTTAAGCTAAATATCATATTTCCTATTTTAACATTCTATAACTGTAACAGATTTGGGATGGCCACGTGTTTTTTTCCACATACTTCTAATTTCCTTAAAATGCATTACGAATTAGTTGACTATCTTGAATCTTCTAATTTTTCTTTATTTCATTACCCTGAAAGCTTACTTTCGAACTATACATTATTTATTGGTATGGTGTTAAACAAAACGTACTTAAATATTACTCACAATATTTTCCTAGTTATTTTATTTATTTTTTTTTAATTTTGTTTTGTTTTAAGAGAAGAAAAACAGTTATGTAGTAGATTAAATAAATTTTACCGTTTGCCTCACTAATCTCCCATCTTCCATAGTGAGAAAGAAATTATGTTATTCTTTATAATAAATAATATATTGTAAATAGCTATACATATTTCAGCTTAGTTAATTTATATAAGTAATGGTTCAAGTTTCGTATTATCTATACACGGGTTCAAGTTTCGTATTAAATTATGATAGCTGTTTTAAAAAACAAAAGAAAACATATGAGCGTCACCAGTGACAGGTAGTGCAAGCCAGACCTAAAAAGTTTGAAACGCTATTTACGAAGCGATCTTCTTTACACACCGTCAGGACGATATATTTTCTCAGCTCTGCCAGATCTCTTCTTACCCCTGCCTTTTTTGAGAACCCACCGAATGCTGAGGAGACTTCCACCGGCAAAGACGTCAACCAAATATTTGAACTCTATGTTTTTGTACTAACTTAAACCAGACTCCGTCATAGTTAAATTCAAATTGTTATTTTCTAAATTAATTTAATTATCTAAATAGTTATAAAATTAGTTTTGATTTTTTTTTTTATTACAATTTCTGCTAATAATTATAGCAAATTTTTTTGTTTCTATTTTATATATTTTTTCTCACCACAATTTATATTATTTTTATGTATATATTTAAATTGTTCTCACTATAGGAGATTTTTTTTTCTCACCACCTTTCTTTTAATTCTTTTTTGTAAGTTTATATATTTATACAACCAGTTTTTAAAAATTATTTTACAAGTGGTGTTCCACTATAATGTTTTTTTTTAATGATTTTATTTCAGGGTTTTTTTCTCTCTCTCTATTATTGGCATTGTTCAACTGATACTTTTTTTTTCATTTTTTTACCAGCCCTCACTTGGGGTGGTGATTGTTTTTCAAAAGAGAAAGGCCCCTCCACAACAAAACCATTCTTAAACCTTAGTTCCTACTATCATAATAAATAGATTTTTTTTTATTTTTACAATTAAAAAAACAGCTGCCTATACAGGGACCATTGTCATCCAATTTGCTGCACGTGGCTCCATCCAAAACGTGTTGTGTTGAGACCCACCCCTTGATGGATCGCTACATGTCCCTTATCCCAAATCCTCCTCGCCTTTACGTCACGAAATGCTGACAGATGATTCTTCTAAAGTAATCCTCATTTGTCTTTCTTATGCCAATTTTTAAGCGCGGAACTCAAGTATTTAGAATTCATCTTCCCTTCCAATGGAATCTCTAGTCCCTGCATTCTTCCTCCTAGAGGCCGCCTCTCAAACTCTGTAGTTATACAGGCTCCATTACAAACTACTACTAAACATAATGGTTCATTGGATTTGTCATAATTTTTTTGTATTATGGAGATTAAAAAGAAATTGGCCATGTATATAAAATGCTATATTATACTACGTGAATTATTGCAAGTAATTTTGGAGACGAAGTAAATAAATCTGTATAAATTTAATAAAGTGACATTTATTTTAAGTAATAATAAATAAAGAATTTTTGTTAGGAGGAACAGATAAATAATTATTTGTCTAGAAAAAGTAATAATTTCTTGCAAGTTCTTACTGCATTAATTTATGTGTTGGTATGAAAAAAGTAGTTTCATATCAAAACTACCGCATAGATATCTAGCGGAAGTTTTGATTACTAATGAGCAAACAATAATAATTAAAACATATTATTTATTACACCCATTTTATATTTAAGGCAACTATGAGACTATCAGTAAACACTAAAGTATTTAATTTAATATATAAAGCAAAAAATTGAGTGGTTTTAAAAGGAATTGACTCAGCTATTACTAATTATTATGGCCAAAAATTATATTGAAATTTCAGGAAAAGAGAATAAACGTCTTAACATTTTTTTTTTCTCTTAATTTACTTTTTTTTTTTTTTTTTTTTTTTTTTTTTTTTTTTTTTTTTTTTTTTGTAATCGCTATCGTATTTCTAACATTTTGGAAAAAGATCCACCAATCAGAGAATAAAATAATTCTGTTTTTTTATTTTTATTTTCATGCATCTTCTCAAAAAAAAACAAAAAACAAATTAATTGTTATTATTTGTTAGTTATGGCATTTATAAAATATGTTTAAAAATTCAGTAGATGGTTGATATATATGATCATTTGTCTTTTTACTAACACATTCCTGCATTGGTTTTGAATTTAGTAATTTTTTTTTAATATAAGATGGGAAGGATCACCTACATAAAGCCAATGGTCACAGCACACAATTTTTTTTATTTAAAACGTTTCACCCTAGTTAAATCACAATCATTTTTACAGTAAATTTACAAGAAAAGGACTTAAGAACAAAAATATATTTTTTATATAATTATTACAAATAATAAATTATGTTAAAATAAATAAAATTATATCAAGTTTAAGTTATTATAATTATTCAGAACTACAAATTTATTAAAAATGTTTTTAATTAACAAATACTTACAAGCATTAGTCAAAATAGAGCTAAAATTTATATACAATTACATAACACACCCACCAACACACGCACAATCATACACACATAAACACACACACACATACTAATAATGTCGTATATTGCAAAAAACAAATCTCCAAAGAAACAAACCAATCAATTATATTTATGGAATATGTATTATTTCATTATATTAAAGAAAATGACATTTATATTAAACAATGCATTTAAGAATTACGCCAAAACAAACAATCCCATATATTCCCAATACATATTTCATTCGATTTTTTTTTTTTTTTTTTTTTTTTTTTAGCATTATTAATCAGAATATTAAAACCTCATTTATTGATTTACCATATTATTAATTTCTAGTGTATGATAGTTTTAATTGAACAGATAATAAATGTTTTAATAAGAATGGATAATTATTCCTTTTATGTTCTTTGCAATTAATTAATTAATTAATTAATATTCGTAGAGAAATTTTGAACAATGCAAAAGCACACATTAAAAAAGTTATTGAAATAAACCAAAAGTAACCTTCGGATAAAATTAAATGCTTTCAGGTCCCATTTAATTTTACCATTCCACTGGCATGCCTCAATAACGAAAGTTTAAATTGCCCGAACGTGGGTGTACAACTGCAGATCATATATTTCAGAGAGGCATTTTAGAGGTTTTATTTTTCTCTTTGAAAATGTAATTCTCGAAGTTTCAAAACGTGTGTGCAATAATTTATTTATTCTATAGTTTATGAATTTTATTTTAAAATGGAAAACCCTGGCTTTCCTGAATAATTTCATTTGTTTTGAACGTAAAAATATTACAAAGAGATGATTTGGGATTGACAACTTATTGATGAAAGAATTCAACTTATTTAGGTCGAGGTTGATAATATGCAAACAACTCTTTGTTCTTGACATTTTAAACCACCACTCTAGAGACACTCCATATCTAAATTGACACAAAACAATATCTCTTAATGCCCTCTTTTCATATAGAAATCAAACAATATATATATATATATATATATATATATATATATATATATATATATATATATATATTAATTTTGTTTAAAAGAATTTTTTCAAACATTATTTGACTGAATCTAGAATCTATTAAATATGTAATATATTACTAGAAAGCACATCAAAATTGGTGAGTACAATTTTGAAAAAGTCTAAAGATTTAAGTATCAAGGGTCAGAGGTGACTGTGAATAATAACATGAAGCAAGATATAACTCAGAGCCATGTCACTGCAAATAAAAGTCATTACGGTCTTCTCAAGCATATAAAATATTTTAAGTCTCTAACTACAAAGGAGCTTCGGTACAAACTATACGATAGTTCTTGACATATGAGTCAGTAACGCAGACAATTGCGAAGGCCACCGTGAGGAAACTAATAATTTTCTTTACAGAGAAAAAGGCTCAGTAAAGAATTTTTAAAACTGTGAACAATATATACGTAACGTAAATGAGTATAAAATTATAAAAATGACGTTTCAATTAATTGTGAAGAACAGAAATTCTATAAAAGTTTTTCCAGCCAAAAACTTTAAGAATCATAGCACAATCACCCTGGTATTTCAATAATATAACACTACACACAGACTTACGCATACCCATGGTACAAGATCACACCCATACTTCATACAAAACTCTTCACGACAAACTCTACGGACATATCAACAATTTAATACAAACTATGGCCTCGAGAGGCAAGCCAGAGAGTACTCGTAGAAGACTAAAAAGTAGATGGTTGAGAGATCTACTCTGTTAAAATTGATTGAATATCACGTTTCATGTTAGGAGTAAGTACCGCTGGATGCTGATCTCCCTCATGCCTGGCATGACAATATCTTGCATACGATCATCACGTCTGTTTGTTGTCACAAGGATGTGGTGACAGTCCCTAGTGGATGTAGACGGGGTGATACGCAGATGACCTCGGAAAAACGGGTTCATAGATAAATGGTCCGCATTTGGCAACTTAGTGAGACCATGGCATCAATATATTATGGTGATTAATTTTAATTGTAAATTGGTAATGATTTAATAATTAAGGGAAAAAATAAATAAGCTTTTTACACTAGAAGATGGAGTTCACTACGGAAGGGTAGGTATCTGGTTTGAGATGGATAGATAGAACTGACCGATATCTGAACTGACCGACGAAATCAGGAACTGGTTGACCAATGTGGAAAGGGATTCTTCAAGCAATCAATATCCTATAATGGAGTGGATTGCAGATAAGTATCTCTGAATGAATATAGCAATTATTAAAGTAGTTAATAAATCAATTCCCCATGAAAAAACAAAACTAATTTATATTTAAATGTATGTAAATTGTATAATAATAATGAACAAATCGAACCACATTTCTCAAACATATCTCTATTATCCCAAAAATAAAAACCAAGTCCTTACAACTATTGTTATTATTTTTATATTTTTAATTAGAAGTTAATTAAACACTTTAGAACATAGCGGAAAACATTGTTTCATAGGATAGTTGTACCTATAGACACTTCGTTTTAAAATGTTAAGGCAGCAGATAATTAAAGATGACAATGTCTAGTGGATGTAGACGGTTGATACGCAGCTGACCTCAGAATGACGGGTTCATATATAAATGGTCCGCATTTGGTATTTTAGAGAGACAATGGCATCAATCTATTATAATGATTAATTTTGAACTGTTAATTTGAAAGAATGGGTTTATATCAGCTAAAAGGCTTACATGCGAATATCTAGTAACCCAAAACTCTGGAACCAAACTTTTTTTCACTGTCAGAACACAGATTAAGAAGATAAAAAGGATGAACCATGTTGGTATAGTAAACTAAGACAAAAGCTGGGATCGATTTAAAAATAATTCATACAGACTTCAATTAGTTCCTTTTTATAACCAGTTTTTTTGAAATCCTCGAACCTCACGTGTGCTTCTATTCGAAATAGTGGATCAAAGATGGGTGCCAAACATATTTTAGGACTTGATTAATTTATATAGCATAGAAAGTTATCTTAATCGAAGTTGTAATATAAAAGCGGAAATTACTGTTTTTAAGGAAAAAATCATAGCGGCATGTGATAAATTAGAATAAGCGGCATTTATATAATAAATCTTCAAGTTTTCATTTCGTTTTATTCTACAAGGTGCTCTGATGAACTATTCAAAATTAGTTATAACACATTTGTAAATGTAAGCATAATCATCACTGCGGTAGTTAGGTGCATCAGGCATGCAGAGGTATTAACCCAGAAACAACCTAGAACACGTAGGATAACACCCCAGGTGATGCTTATACACAACTGAATTGTTTGAAGCTGAAATCGAACAACGGTGGATATATGCACGTCAACGTTTCAACTGACAGAACATCGACCTATCGAAGATTGTACTGTACCCTTAATTATGAGAGAACGTGCCTATCATCATTTTAAATGTAATTAAATTCCTTTTATTAACTTAGAAATTCATCAAAAGTTACGGAATGAAAGTCGAAAAAAAGTCTTAATTTTTGAGCTTGATTTATTATGGGAAGTAAACCTTTTTTCTATATCATTACTGACCCCTAGTTAATAGTTTTTAAAATTTTAGGATAAACAAATAGAGATTCACCCATAGACGTCTACCTCATTGGTAGATATTAATGAAGGAAATGTATTTTTATTTACTTGAAGACCAAACAAATCTTGCAGATAATAAACTTATTGCATAAATAAATAAACATAATTTTCCAACTTTAATAGCATGATCTCACGAAACACAAGCACACTTTGGTGTTTAACACAAAACAATCTTTAAAAAACAAAACAAGTTTTCTTAATCAATTGAATTTTTTTTTTCATCTAAGCATGCTTTCCGGGTGTTGGGATTTGACTGTCATTCTCGAAGATTGTTTCATTTCCTTCGTTTTCTCCCAACTCTGATTTCACGCTTTGTTTCTTTCTCGGCTTTAATGATTTCTACACGTCAAGTTAGTAAACCTGTAGAACTACAACCTATAAAAAAATACCCATCACCTGATTATTAATTAAACTATATTAATTGTAGACAAGCTTATGGAAAACAAACCAATTGCTCTCAATAGATTTTTCCCTCCCCCAACCTAAGCGTGCCCACTCCAGGTTTGATATTCAGCTACTATGACAGAATAAATATTTATGTGCTACAGCCGAATTTTAAACAAGGCCCAAGAGACAAGTACGTTACTCACGTTTATGTACTTGTACACATACAGTATCGCACCTTCCGTTTTTATGAATACGATTTTAAATTCATTTTAGATATTACCAAAAAAAATACAATTTAATGGTATCAACCAATACCGATTTTTTTTGTTATGTATTTGATTTTTTAATTAATTTAATACAGTACAAAAAAAGATACTGTACGATTAAACATCATCTTCACATATTATAATTACATAAACTTTAATAAACATCCTATATCAAAAGGTACCGAATTCCTCTTTCAATACCAGATTTACAAAAGAAAAATATCAACAGAAAAATTTAAAAAACGGAAGCGTTGATTCGAAATTTCACTGTATTTGGTTATCAATATTAATAATATTAGATCATGTAATAAGACGAAACAGTAAAAATCACCAACTAGTTTTTTAAAATAACTAACTAAAATAATTTACAAAACATATAAACTTTGGATTTATAAGATTATTCTTATCTATATTTACAATATCGTTACAAAAATAAATTAAATAATATTAAATACATTTCCTTCTCCCGAAAATCTACCTCTTCTCGTTCGCCGGAACCCTCAGTGCGGAAAACCGCCATTATCGAAGAATGCGGCAATTTATCGAGGAAATTGGGCGTTATTGTTATAATTTCACTTTTGTCACTTTGTCACAACCTCCTTGATTTCGCGGCTAACTTGAGCTGCCCCGACCAAGTAGTTATTGCGGTCAGGGATTTACAGTAGTGAATGACTTTTTCTATTGGTCTAAATCGCTTGATATTAAATGTAACAATTAATTATAGATTCAATAACGGAGCCCTAAACAAATTATTTATTTAATGCATAGATAATTTAATTAGTGTGTTAAATGATTCAGCAAATAAGCGATACTGAATCAAGGATCAGAAATTGAAAATGAATTGAGCAGTTAAAAGAATATAAGATGTTTCATTAAGTATACCATATTTTAAAAAAATAAAAATAAATTTAACAAGAACTTCACATGTACTAGATGAATTTTATAATTTTACAGTTGTAAATTTCAATAAATAGTATTTTTATCGACATTAAATTAATACTTTTTAAAAAATTCCACACCAGGGATGAATTCAAATGACGCCCTTAGAATATTTTTTTTAACTCAAACTATTGCACATTACCTTTTAAGAAATCGAAACTGAATTTAGATGGTAGATAACAGCTTCTTGATTAGGCGATTTACTTCGACTGGAGAGGTCCTACACGTTTTAAAACTTAAGTTAATAACCTTAAAACCTCGATTTTTAATTTAAACAAAACATAAATAGGACAAACTGAAGAAAAGATACAGAACCTCAAAATGAAACTTAAATTCAAGTCCTAAATATTTTGACCTAACTAAAAAAGCAAAAAAAAAATTTTTTAGACGATAAAAATTTTTTGGCTTGTTGAATCGAAATCTTTAAGTTTACTTACTTAACAAAAAATATTGATGTTTTAATATTATATTTGTCCTTTAATCTGCTCTGCCATAAAGACGCTACGAAAAATCCTCAACGCTCCTTGCTTTGTTATAAATAAACATCCATAAAGATCTTAAAGTTCCTGTTATGTTACTGATTTAGCCCAAACCAGATACCTATTCTTTCATAGTAAACTCTATAACCATTCAAATCTAATAGTATTGCAACTTATTTCTCAATCTGATACCGCTTCGAGGCGTCTGAAAAGAAGATGGCCTCGGGAACTTCTCATATAGAACTTTTATTTATAAGTACTACAAGTGAGTAGTTGCTTCACAAGAAATTATCATGTTATTGTGTAAGTATTTTATCACATTTACTGGATGTATGAGAGCACTGACTACCGGTTTATTATTGAACTAGGATTTATACCATTTAAGCTCTGAATTCTTCTTATAATATAGAATCTAAATGCAGGGTATATTTTTCATTTCTTGGACCTACACCATTTGACAACTATACCCCCTCAAATAATAATGATTTTTTAATATTTACTTTTAAATTGATTTGCATTAAAATAGAAATGTTTTGATAAGTTATAAAATTAAAAAGTTTCCATTTTTTTTTCCTACACAACGGATAAAATCAAAAAATATTTTAGTACAGACAACAAGGTCTCCATGGGATAGGGCAGGGAATAGGGAATTAATAGGACAAAATGAAGTTATGGATATCATGAATCGACATGATGGTAATGGAAACAGAGCACCAACAAAGCCATTAATAAGATGATATCTTATTTAATAGCACTTAACTATTCAAGGTTGAAATGTTAACAACAATCGGGCTTAGTGCAACCAATTACTTAATTGCTGTTTGCAGTAGAGGGGCACTCAATCGTGGTGACTACGGCCAGTTACAATAACAGATCACCGAAGCCATCGGACCTCCAAGGACGCCTACCACGCCCAGCATGTTCACAGCTATGTGGGGCTGCATCTCTAATTATACTTACTGGTTCAGTTATCTCAAGGTCTGTTCTACATTCCTAATACGGGGTATACAAACATCGCAAGTATTATATCGTCAAGTCCTTGCTAGCTCTATTTGGTTAGTCTGTCATATACAGTTGAAGTGAGAAATCCTGTTTATTGTCTATACTTCTAAGTGTTCTTGAATCCCGATAATACCTGTATAAGTGAAACGTGTATTCTGTTTTGGATCCTACCGATGATAATCTAATGCGATAAAAAACAAAAAATATTATTGAGTTCAACCTATTTAGGTCGATGTACTTAAGCTTCTAAGATATCTTTGCGTTTTAAAACTAGCACATCTTCGAGCATTATCTTAAGTGACATAACACACAATAAAATCAAGCTACGAATACTTTGATTAGTTTCTTATAAGCAGGAACGAATCTAGAAGACCCGCTGAAAAACAGGATGTTAAGGGTAATATTTTTTTTTTCTGTTAATATTTTTAATTTTTTTTTTTTTTTTTTGAACTACCACCTATGAGTGCATGCTCTTATTACAAGCTTCTAAAGATCAATATTTTATTTATTTTGAATTTCGCATTAATCTTCCTAGGAATCTAAATAAAAGATGGCCCATAAATTAAAATTTGAGCCTTCTAATATAAAATCTTTAAAAAGTGTGACCAGTGAGTAGTTACTTTACGAGCAATCTAAATTTTATTATGAACGCTATCTCCACATTCACTAGATGTATTTTCTGTACACTGATGTAAATTTCAATAAGTAAATAAAGAAAAGAACAAGTTCAAATAGATCTTGAACAGCGATTCAGATGTTAAAAATAACAAATGTAATTCTAAAAGTTATGCAACAATTCAAAAACAAAAGCAATAATATTAATGTTATTTTACTGAGATGGAAATTAAAAATACGTATAATCTCACAAGGTCTAGGTCACACCAGTCTTAGGTTGTTTTATTTTTATTTTTTTTTTTTTTTAATTTTTAAGGATAAGACGTGGTGGAACTTACTACAAACTATTTTGCGAAAAAACTGCAAATGTTTCAGCGTCTTTAGAAGTTATAAATATAAGAAAATATAACGATGGCTATCTAAAGCTTCATATATAAAAGTATAACTGACTTTTTGAAAGATTAATGTAAGCATCAGTTAAGTTTTTATACTTCATAATGTTTAATAGTTTCGTGTTTGTTATATGTACGTAAAAATATAAATAATATATAACACATAATAATATGAATCGCTGGAAAATCCTATCAGCTATTGTATCCACGATACCGGGTAAAGCAGCCTTTGAACGATGATATTTTTTTATTGATAAATCAGGTTTTAGTGCCAAAATGAATTGACCAAGGTTTCAGTCACGAAAAGCCCAAATAAGAGGGCTTCAAATGTGTTACGATTAACTTTTCAAAATAAAACTAAATTCGATTTCTGCCCTCAAACAAGAAAATTACGAATACAAAAGATAGTATAGTTTTCATATAAAAGCCCTATATAAACTTTTTTCTTACACTAATGCTGTTAGATACACCATCTTAAGATTTATTCAATATTTAGCTATTTGATTTAAATTTTTAATATAAAATATACATAAGTAAAAACAGCATTAATGAACGTTAAATTTACATAAAGTTAAAAAATTACTCCAAAGCAAAAAATTATTAAAAATATTAAAAAAAACTAAAAAAATAAATTAATTCAGTTGCGCAATGTAAAATATATCTTCACTATTAGAACAATCTATAAACTCTATCAGTGGTAAATGTTTATAAAATTGTTCATAAATTTTATTTTAGTAATAGTAAAAAAAATGATTACTTACAATAAGGAGTTTTTTTTTTTTTTTTTTTTTTTTTTTGTTTGTTTTCAATTTACGTTTATTTCTTTGATAATTAAATTAGTATTATAGTTACTTTATATTCCGGAATTTTTCAAAATTGTACACTTTTCAGGAGGGTATTTTTGATAATTTTAAAAAATCCTGTAAGTACTCTAAAGAGAGTACTATTTGTGCCAACATAAATACTCTAAGGCTTTTATGAACAACTTTACAATTAACAAAACAGATATTAAAAATCCTTCTTTGAAGGTTAATAGTTAACTCGTTTTAAAAAAAATTGGAACTTCTTCACGATAACCACCGAATTACTGACATACCTAAAAAGCGTTTCAGTAATAACTCAGTTCATAAGAATAATAACTTTGTAATTAATTTGTAATAAAATCAGATGGGTAATTCTTTTTTAACTTGAAAAGTTAAAAATGTTAAAACAGTGATAAACAATTGTAACTTCCAATGACATAAGAATTATTTAAATGAACCACAGTACTTTCAGGCTTTGAGTAAAAAACGTTGGAAGCATTTTTAATTATATCTTGTGGTTATTACATTTTTCTTCTATTTTTTTTATATAAGACAAAGACATAATTGAGTTTATAAATTCTCCTATTGAAGAAACCAAAAGAGAATGAATAAAAGATAAAGGGTCCCTCTAAAATAAACTGGTAAATGCAAAGCAAAGAAATCAGGGGAGCGATGTTAGCAATCGGGCTGTTTGCTCTCTTTTTATTATTCATGTAACTTTTCCCTTTTTATTGGGACTATATAATGCCTGCTATAAAATTACAAAACTGAATTCGTTTTCTGATATAGCTCATTTAACGAAATTATTTTAATTCCGATAATGGAATTAGTTTTAAATTTATAGAAGACTAAAACGACAAGCAGCTGCTCATCGTAACAGACTACTTCAACATTTATTAGACAAACGTTCAAAGCCCACAATTAATTACAAAAGACTCATTTACATGGCATTGATTAGACCTATTTATTCGTACGGAGTTAAGCTATGGGGGTCCACTAAACCATCCAATTCGTCTCGCATCCATTCCTTACAATCCAACATCCTTCGAAAAATCTTCAATGCTCCTTACTTTGTGACTAATAAACTCATCCATAAAGATCTTAATGGTCCATATGTTGCTGATTTAGCCCAAACCAGATACCTATCCTTCCATAGTAAGCTCCATAACCACTCCAATCCACTAGTCTCACAACTTTCTTCACACTCCATTCCCGATAATCCTCCGAGGAATCTGAAAAGAAGATGGCCTAGAGACCTTTTAGTGTAGATTTTATTGAAGTGCTACTAGTGAGTAGTTATTAACAAGTTATTTACATGCCATTGTATTCAATATGAACACATTTACTTGATGTATATTATTTTGTACAGTTGTAAATATCAATAAACGAACAAAAAAAAAAGTTTATAGGAATCCATCATTCGAAATGAAGGTCTTTTCTTGATAATTTATTTTTAGTACTTCGGTAGTTTTTACTGCTATTCAGTATTACTTTTAATCGTTATACTTCATTTTTTCTTCTTTTTTTTTTAATATTTGTTGATATTTCTATATCAATGAAATGATATGAATATATCAGCAAATGGTTAATATGAGATAATGAATTAAGTAAATTTGAAGACTAGTGAACAAAAAGTAATATTTCAAAGACTTATGATGAAACTAGCCATTGGCTGTATTTCTGAACTAAAATTTCTATACCAGAAGATATCGAAGGCATGCAGAAATAAATAAGAAGCTGCTTGAGAGACAAATAGTTTTGAGGGATTTTGGAGCTTATTGTGAAAAGTAATACATACTAATACTTTAGTATGTAAAATCATTTAATAGTAATAATTATATAATTAATAATAATAATATTAATATGAATTCATATTGGACACTAGTGTTTGTACCATGTTAAAAAAAAAATAATAATAAATAAAAAAACTGAACATATACTCGTCATGTTGACCACTTAATAATCATGTGATTTCGAATAGATAGTGTCTGTATTATTTCAATTATTTATTAAACTCCATATTTGTGATTAAATGATTTAGTTTTTATTTTTATTTTTTTGCATGTTTATTCTCAAACTAGCACCTATCAAATATATCTATGATAATCAGCAGATAAGTCGAAGTATGAATAAAAAAAAAAAATTAAAAAAATACTAGCAACTTGGATTTTTAAAATAAAAAATAATACATCAAAAACATGGTAATTACTCTTTAGTTTTTATTTCATTTTCTATTAACATTCAAGACTATTATTTTTCTCAAATCCCAAACATAAAATAAATCTAATACGAAAACAATATTTAACCTTAGAGATAAACTGACGTAACTACAATATTGTGGGTTTTAGGGTTATTGAGGGAACTGTATTGTCGAGGTATATATTCGTGATTGTGAATTTATCGTATCTACACAGCTAATGAACGGTGTCGTAGCCAATGTGAATTTATTGTATCTGGCATGACATGATAGAAGTAACCTCGTGTAACCTGAGTTATGACTGTATATCCCTGTAAGTTTGCAAAATATCAATTAGGACAGTTTACTTCTGAAGGAAAGGATTCATTATTACAATACTAATTTTTTTTTTTTTTTTTTTAAATAAGTTTATATATTGAAATGAAATTTCACAATAAAAGCGAATTAGCAATAAAACAATAAAAAACGATGCTGAAATTAAAGAATAAATTAAGTTTATTTTTTATAATAAAATTTGCAAAAATAACAACAAATTTAATGAGTTCCAAGGCACAAAATGTTGAAATATGACAGCATAAATTATTTTAAAAATTTTTAATTCAACCATCTATTATTAATTCAACGTCAGTGTTAGTAAATCTGGTTAAAAAGTTATGTATGTTACATAAATTACAAATACAACAAAATATTTTTTTTTTAAATTAATTTTATCAATAATGCCAGAATATAATAAATAATTATTAATATTAATTTATTCACAGGATGGTCCAGTTGTTCCAGTTGATCATTGGCTTTAGTGGAAGATATCCAACCAGCCGTAAGTATCGTTGATAACCATTATTGTAGAACCTATTCACAAATAATATCGCCTAATTTATAATACTAAAACAAAAGGAGTTTGTTGGGGAAAAGCTGATGTGAATGTTTAAGAGAAAAAATAATCATGGAAAATTGGACTTGGGAGGTAATATACCTCTGAATGATTGGCATTTCTTCGGTGTACATTTACAGTAAAACATATAGTAATTATAAAAAATAGGGCAATCTATTCTGCATAACTAGTATGCAGCAAACTGGATTGAAAACATAGCAATTGCCTTGAGTATCAGGTTTATAATGATATCAATACCTCACTAATGCAACCCTTAAAGGAACAAGAGGTAGGGCGGAACGGCCTTATAAGTCGGATTAACAGGAGATTTTTATGAAGCACATATTTTTCATAGTTAAAAGTGTATTATAATTATATTGAAAGCTATATATTAAAATTTTAAAAAAAATAGAATAAATAGAACCGTACGTTAGGTACACCAATAGACAAACATGTTTGCATAGAAATGTTTGAGCATACTATTTATGTAAGAAGCATTGGCCACAATAACCATGTTTTTTGTTTGGTTTGTTGTAAACTAGGTCATTTTTAAGCCATTCATAATGAAGTATGCTCTAAACTTCTTTGTTAAGGATTAGGTTTCCGAAAATTTGAAAGCCTATACTTTAGCCCCTATTTAAGCAGCAGCGCTTATCTTCAGCTCAGATGGCATTAAATTTAGTCTAGTCTAATTTTGAATATAACAAGCTTTTCTGTAGAACTAACTGTACAGTAGATATTATAGGAAAACGTTGACATTTTTAAATATTTGACGCTACCAGTTAGCGGTCACGCTTCAAGATCCAAAACTTGAATTATTGTGAACATGCACAAAAATAAAAACATATCAAATAATCGAAACTGGTCTGTATACCAAATTGTAAAATTTTAGTGGAATGCTAGAGATCCCCCAAAAATCAGCGGGAGGGTCAAATTACCTGGAGGGCTAGCGGAAGTCGGTTTAGTGAGGTTCCACTGTACATATAATATATATTTAAATGATGAGCTAGGGTAGTTCTATTATTAGTCAGAATGAGTTAAGTTAAAATTGTATAGTACTAAATGATAGGAGTGCTTTATATAAAGTTCTGAGCCTTAGGTCTAAGGGGTAGGGCTTTGTTCACAGTCGATTGCTGGTCAGAGGGAAAGTTTAAGCAGGAATAGCAACCTGGATATATTAAACTGTAATTTAGATCGAGCAACAGCCAGAAACTAGATACTGTATCTACTCAATTATCCTTAAATCAAAATCTCTAGATATTTTAAATTACAGAGAAAATTCACATAGTACAAAAGAAAAATTGTGATTACCATACCAAATGAATTGAACACTATCTTCTTAAAACAAGGGGCCTGCTCATTGTCAACTAATTGAAGTTATTTTTGCCTCTCCATATAGTTGAAAACTCAAAGCAGATAAATACTTTAAAAAATATAAATAATGTAAGTAAATCTAATCAAAATCAAGTCATTAAATAGAATATAAAAAATATGAAAAAACTTCTTAACAGATGTTAACTTAACCTAGTTTTCCAAGACTTTTCATGACATAAAGTTGCGTGATAGGGAATCTAGAGGTCAGGTCACGTAAATATAATTAAAACAAAAATACAAGGTCACAGATCATATTAAGACATCCAATGAAAACTTCATGCTAATAAATACAAAAGATTTTTTTTTTAATTTATGGATATTTACAAGTATAATAAAAAAAAAAATAAATAAATAAAAGTAAAAGCAGACTGAGGTTAAAGCAGATATTATTTCTAAATCCGACTTCTACTTGCCCATGAACTACTTCAATGAAAAATTTTCACCTTAGCGGTGTTTACACTTGACAGGCTTCAGCAAGCATCGCAAACATGCAAGAGGTAATTTGCATAAACTGATTTTGTAATCAACATATGACATAACAGTTTGTGTCAACTCAGTTCATTTATATTAATTTAATAACACACTATGTTGAAACAATTAAAAGTAATGCAAAACAATTTCATTTATCAAACGAAACCACGTTGTATTAAATAAAATACAGAACATTACCGAATAAAATTTTTAAAAACAATTCCTAACAAAACCCCGAAATGAAACCTTTCCTTAATGTAACACGAAATTCTGTTGTTCTTGTTTGGTGTCGGATTGTTCTTTCCAAGCTTTTACTTCGAGTCTTGAAGTTCGACGTTAACTTCGTCTGAAAGTTAGAATACGGTCGGGAAGTCATTGGGGTTGGATGTGATACAAAAAGTTATAATACTTACTTTAAATCCCGGTTCAGAAAATACTGTACTTGCCCATTCCCACTTTTTCTTCGTTTAAATAAGAATATAAAAATAAAACTTAAAACTTTAAAGAAAATAATAAATTAATAGGGGTGAATATTTATAAAGAAAGAATTAGATAATTAAAACAATATTGCGCTAATTTGTAATTTTATAAATCTAAAACGGTTATATACAATTTAAAATATTAATCATAAACATAGCATTTCGATAAAAACATACATAGTTCATAGCAAGACTTTTAATGACTTGATAATATAATTTTTTCAAACAAAATGTTTTATTACTTTAGTATTTTTATTAGCGAATACAAAGTTTTAAATTCAATCAATAGTGGGAAAACCCACAAACTATTCTTCAACAAACAATCTTCTCCTGATCACAGTTCCACTGATCCGGACTTCGATTAGATCAGATTAAAAAAAATTGAATTTTATTTAATTTAATTAAAATTTAATTTTTTTTTTTAAACCCCTATAGACATTGCTTGATTAAAAATACAAAACTTAAACATTATTCCATCCTCTTTTTCAATTAAAGAAAGTTCTAAATAAAGAATTATTTAGGATATAGTTTTAAACATATATATAAATTGTAATGTTATATGAATTTTCATAATTCTTCATAATTATGAAACCTTCTTCAATCAACATAAAGAATATTTATTGTAAAGTATTGAGAAAAATAAATAAAAAATCGTCACCCTTGAGCCTGTCAACTGAAGAAAGAATAACGTGGAAAATGTTTTGAGGGTTGCCTGTACTAGCGTCTATACTCACATGTTTTCTATATATTTTTTTTCATAACTCTAATTGATTTGTCTGCTATTTCTAATTAAATAGCTCAACCAAGATAGCTCCTAAAAGGCATGTCCTAGCGGACAAATGTTATACAACGAAAAATATCCTCCATTAAATTGTTGATAAGTTGACAAGGATGTCTTGAAATTTTCGATCCGGGAAACACCATCTTAGCTAGAAGAGTACGTCCAAAAAGCTCCTACACTTAAAAATAGATGTTTCAAACCTGATTTTTTTTACTCAAACCAAAATTTCGAACAGCGAAGAGGGATCTAGCAAGATCGTTCAAATCCAGGTTAATTTTTGTATTTCGTATTAGGAGAAACAGAGTCATAAGGAGCTCACTTATTAGAACCTGTCTCCTAGCCATGATATTGTTATTTGGTATAAGAAGAGCTGTGCTCTTAACTGCTCCTAATCTCCTAACATCAAACTATCAAACTACGCGCAACGCCCAATCGTTCCCCAAAAGCGTATCGCTTCTGAGCAACTAGGTCACGAGTAAAACGTGTTCCACGTTAAAATTAAGCTGAGGAAAAAGTTATGTAGATATATCATTATACAAGTAGTAGCAATCCACAATTAATCCGAGAGCAATTACAATTCAATAGATTGAAAAATCACTTATCTTCGATTACTTATAAGCAATTGGTTTCAAATACTATTTTATTGTATTTTTTTTATCCCTCTCTTGAAAACGGTCAATCATCAACTGAAGCTGTCACAAATAAAATTCAGGATTGTTTTGACAGACTAGTGTCGCCGGCACTATTTAACTTTGGATAATTGCCTGGTGCAGGTTAACGGGAGCTATCTATTCAGGAAAGGGTGAATGATGATGGGAACTCACTTAAAGCTGAAAAACCACCTTTGGTTACTGAGCTTTTCTGTTCTTAATTACAGTATATATATCTCATAACATTCCCTATTCGTATTATTAATATAACACCAACCTAGGCCTTTGAATAGTTCACATACAGTTTGGGATTCGATCACCTTAACAACAAATTCTGGCCCTTACGAAGAATTGGGTAACCGAGGTATTGGATAGGATGAACAGTTTGGTGGTGATCGCTGTTAAAGAAACGGCCGGCGAGCAGTTCTTGCAGAAGGAAGGGACCCCTGTGGGTTGGAATGGGCTATCAAGAATGAATGTATTCTATCACCACCAGGGAAGTGGCATACATGATACATCTAGTGCGCATGTAGGAGGGGTAGAATACTCAACTAAAAAATATACTTGTATTTTGTTTAGGAACACATCGTTGTTCATTATTCTTGTTTATATTATTTTTATAGGTTGATAGGTTCGCTGATCAGCAATAATTTGTTTTGTTAATTTTTTCTTTTCTGATAGCAATTGTTAAATCCTATGTTGATAAAAAAAATAACTATTATATAAATATAATGCCAATATAGGTTAACAATATCTAATTCCATTAAGTTGCAAACCTTGATTGCCAACATAGAAGCTGTTAGAACTGTGTATCAGCTAACTGTTATTGAATCAGCAACACGACTGTGTTTACACATTCATATTTTTTTTTTTAATATTAATTACTGAAATCGCTCTTCGTTTTTTGACTTATTGATGTGTCTTTTGGCTGAGCGTCTAAAGTATTTTTTGTATTTTTTTTTTACCCTCAAAAATGTAACGCGCTAGTTCTGTTGTTGGTAGGATCGAAAATTTGACGACAGTTTCCATATCATAAATTTACTGGAAAATATTTTTTGTGATATAACAATTGTTGCTAGAACCACCATTTAGGAGCTAAATTGGTTTGAATGAAAAAAGTCACGTTCGGAACCCCTATTTTCTTTCAAATTTGTTCATTTCGAACAATCCTAAACTCTTAATTTAATTTAAATCATTTTCTCAATACTTAACAATAAAAATTCTATATGTTGATTGAAGAAGGTTTTAATCGTACAATCACCCCATATTTCGAATAATCGTTAATTTAAGAACAATTTTTGAAATATAATTGACAGTTGATTTGGTTGTGATACAAAGACTGATAGATTCAGAAAATCTATTTCATATATATGGATAGACATATCCATCCATGATCTTTTGTTTTTCCCACTCAGGGAAAAATTTACTTTTTATCTTATTTTTTTATGTTCTTTTAAAGGTTTATTTCATGAATATGAATTTCATTTTTCGCTATGGTAAAAAACTAACGTTAATATAAAAACGCTAATATAAAAACTAACGTTCATTCTTCTGATCTAATCAAACTTCTAGTTAATGCGCAAACAATACATCAATTAAAGTTTCCTTCTTATCTAATTTTTCTTACTTCAAACTTTGAAATAATTTGTTTTTTGCTTTGCATATATCAGAGACTGAGGAATATTTTTTATTAAGCAACTATAAAATTAATTAAAATTGTGTATATACTCATTATATTTTAATTAATTAAAACTGATTTTAATTATTTTTTGTTTATTCAATTTGATTGTTAATTCAATAGTCTTAATTTATTGTCTTCTTAGTCTTTATATATTTCCAGTATGTTATTGTCTTTATTCTCATACAGTTATTCTTTTCATTCCTTTTTATATTCTGCAATTTTGTCATCTTTTTGTTTGTTTTCTTTTTCTTCTACCCCTGATGAAGGCTTGCAATGTAAGTCGAAACGTTCTCATTATAAATTAAAATTTATTTTTAACCGCTTTGTATCTATGACTGCATACCTTAACTACTTACATGTTTTTGTTATTATAGGTATCAATTTATTTTCCATTCATAAGAAGATGATAAAATAACAAGAGATTCTGCTTTAATCGAATATCCAAATTAAAATGTACAAATATTCTGAAGGACCGAATACAAAACTAAATAAAGGCTGAAAATACCAACTGTATTGTATTGTTGAGATATTCGAAATTACCATTTTTTTTTTTTTTTTTTTTTTTTTTTTTGTTTCTCTTTCAAAGTAATTGAAATATTTAGATGGAAAATTAAAGAATCCAATTTATTCAATCCAGAAAAGAATTTTATCAGTTTGAATAATTGGATTTGAGTTGAATGAGGAGACCCTAAGTGAGTTCTAAAGAAAACTCATTAAGTATGAAACGGAAACTTTTTTTTTTACATTCCTTTATTTTTATTTTTTTTATCCAATTAGTGAAAATTTTGTCTTGGTCTACCAGCGCTTCTTCCGACTTGAGGTCAATCATTAAGCGCTTTAAGTTTTATAATAAAGAAGGAAAGTTTATTTCTTGATGGACGTCACAGTCGTTTAGTATGAAATTAAAAAGGCTTCATATAAAGCAAATCGCTTATCGACGGTTCTCTTAATTAATTAACCCCGACAATTATTAATTAATAATTAAACCCATGGCAATGTATATAATTTAGACCATCTTTAGGTTAAGAATTCTAAAATAAAATATTCGCATTACTACTTCTATTATCAACTCCCTTTAAAAATATACAAGCATTAACACTAAACCTAACGACATTTCATATACAGATACCTACTTCTACCGTAAAGGGTCAAATGACATGTTTAAAAAATTATATATTTTGATTTTTAGAAAAAAAAACTGAATTTCTCCCTGACTCGGAAAAACAATAGATCACGGATATCTATATGTCTCTGTATACAACTTAAATTAAACAAACAATTTGAAACTAAAATAAAATGTTAAACATTACATCTTGATTTTGTTATGATTCATCTTGGGTATTATGTCATTATTCATTCAAAAAGAATTATCTAAGCTTGATGACATTTATAATGCAATGATGTTTTTTTTTTTGTTTTTTTTTATTGAAATATATGTACCATCTGCCTCAATTAAGGGCAATAGGTAACAGTGCTAAAGATGTATTCATTCATGCAATATATACAAGTACTCATACACACAAAATAATGATAATAAAAGATAAAAATAAAAACAAGTAATAATTATAAAAATAAAACTAATAATTCAATTATCAAGAATAAAATGAAATAATAAGAATCAAGTAACAAAAAAAATATATATATATATATATATATATATATATATATATATATATATATATATATATATATATATATATATATATACATATAAAAATAATAATAATAAAAATTAAAAAGAATAAGATACATTCTTACTATATGAACAAAACAGACACACTCAGCCTGGGGAACCTCGAATCGAGCCTATTCCCCAACTTATTGGGGGTCAAGGCCAAACCCGTAGAGATCCCAGCGCTGCTCTCTCAGCTGCATCACTGGTAATGCAATGATGTAGTACGTTAATTTTTACCTCATCTTCAATTGTAAAAATCGTGGCTATATTATTGGGAACGTTTTTTATTATATTATTCTAACTAATAAATAAGCTTTCCACACATTAGGATTAATAGGATCAAATTACTTAAAGTAATAATTCATCAATTACTACACGAAATAAACACAGTTGAGAGAAAATAGCTATTTCAATCAGAGCTAAGCCGTCTCAAAAAGCCCCAACAATTAAAAAAAATTAGGCAAACGTGACTTTTTTCATTCAAACCAACAAAATAAAATGTGGTTTGAATCTCATGAAGGAGGATTTCAATTCTCGCTCAATGGAAATGCCTCTTGACCAAACATTTTTAATGATGAAGAATGGAAAGGAAAAATACTAAAAATAAATTGAAATGTTAGTATGTTTGCTGAATTTCTGTAGTGAACTTGTCCCGTAGTATTATTGGGTTGGTGTGTCCTGCTATTTAGTTGCGGGAGAGTTTGTAGATTTAGTTATTGAATAAAGTAGTGTCAGAATGTATGTATGTACATATTATAATATGCTGGTGGTAAGCTTTTTAGGATCACTCACACATGAATTCGACATTTGCAAGTCGAAATCTTTAACTTATGAGCGTATTATAGAATACGCACTAGCTGTAAAATCATTATGGTACGTAAACACAGAATAAAATATTATTTTAAAAAACAACTGAAATCTAGTTCTAAAATCATGTATATATAAATTAATTATAATTGGAACTGGATCAACCAAAGCTGAAAAAGAGATACTTGGAAATTCATTGTTCTCTCGGGAAAACATATAACGATATGTCTTACCCAATTAAAATAAGTAATAGAAACGAAAAGTATTAGATTCATACAATATATCCTAAAAAAAAAAAATAATTCCACAAATAAATATACCCTCCGGTGCATGGTGGTCTAGTGCCTTACTCATTGAGCTGCCCCACACCTTTAACAATTTATAATATCTTTAATCACAAATATAATCGTGTTATCTCCATTGGTGACATATTATATGTATTTCTGATTGAAACATTTTCTTCGACTAGTTGTTTCCAAAACATTTTCAGAGGTGTTATAACAATTTTAATAGGTGGAACACTCAAATTCATAAAGGTAATAAATTTGTTAAATTCAACAAATCAAATATGATAATTGCTAACTGAAATCAATAACAAATATATTGCAATTGAATGTGAGACTGTAATAGAAAAACATTTCGGTAGGCTTTTAGGGTTTAAGCCTTGCGTGCATTGGGCGGGTATGGGATGGGACCGCGATCTCCACCGTTTACAAAAAGTAGGAATGAAATGGTGCGTCTGTGCCGGCACAGTCCGCGGTAGGATTCAGTATAACAATTCATTGTAATTTGGTACATATAAAGAAGATTTAATTAGAAATTAATGCATAAGGAATAAAAACTATGAAGAGAGGACTTTCATCATGAAAATTTGAGCATTAACGACAACTTTTTCCTGACTTTCATAAATTTGCTGTAAATTTATGACTTATTCCTTCATTCCCGACTGGTAGACACCCAGGAAGTACTAGAAAGCAGTGTATGGCGACATATTTACAAAATTATTTTGTGATCTAGAAGCCAATCTGTAACCATCAAACCCCTTCCATACAACCCTAAAATTCATAATATTCCTTGTTATATTACAAAGTTACGAACACAGACCATAACGTCCTCTATGCGCAATTTTCAAACTCAAACTATTTCCTTCTGTTATAAACTGAAATAAAACAATACTTCAGGCAATGTCTAATCGTGGCCCCTTATGGAACAAGTAGGACACCATATGCCAAAACATCACTACCATTTACCAAAACAGTATAATGCTGATTCGTGTTGACTGAGCTAACCGGCGGGATAACAAAGGCATTGGTCCGTCCTCTCCAGCGTGATTGGTCGCTTTCCGCCTTTGCACCAACAAACAAAAGCTGATCCTAATTGATTGCTTTGTGTCACCGCTCACAGCGGCCAATCGGCGACCATCTCTTAGTCCGCTTTGCTCTGGGCCTCAAACAACGAGAGAAAAAAATTCAAACCAATCTCCCGTGCGTTTTATTTCAACCAGCCGATGTGAAATTACAGAACACGTTGATGAAATAAAATCAAATAAAAAATAATCCTTGTTTCGCCACACATTGTTCACAAGATTAATATTTATATATAATTAATGATAATCTAATCTGGCTTCATTTTCACTGATGAAAAACAGTTTTAAATTATAAAACATACAAAAATAAATACAGTTGTCTTTTTTAAATTCTGTATTTACACAAATTACTAAATTGAAACATTTAATCGATTTTGGAGGACATTGGTTGTCCTCTTTGTATTACGTCCAGAAATTAAAATAAAACCACATCAGCCCGGAATTCCAACTATACATGAGAAAGTTTGAGGATTCTGGAAAGGTGAATCATATGAAGTGAATTCCAGTTTCATAAAATGTAAAGTCTTAACCGTCCATATACACAAAGCATTCGACCAACGTATTCAATGCAAAATTATTAACTTAGTTATTTCAGTTTCATGGAAATTTAAAATGGTTTAATAATCACAAAAGCAGGAATTCGCAGCTCGTCAGATCTAATGTATTATATGATGTATAATTAATAATGATAATTTATGATATACTTCCCAAAGCAGCAGATGCAACCACAATAATTAAAACCAATTACCAGCTCCGGCAGAAATTTTCAATTATATTAAAGCCAGCTTTGGAATTTCCAGGCTCTCTCATCTAAGCTGTAACACTCCACCCAATATTAATATAATCTGATTGTGATTGAAACAAACGACTTTTAATAAAGTTGCTTCATCAAGGCATTCAACCTGCAAGGAACCTCCAGCAAAATCTACTAAACTTATTTTCAGCGATATAATTTATAAATATAAGAGTTAGGCAGTCTGGAGGCTACAAAGGCTAGCTACCTAAAGCTCGATTAGAGTGGCCCCGCCTTCGAGAAGGTGTAAAACTCATTTCGTACTAAATCGTCATTAGGAGAAAAAAAAATCAGAAAATTTTAAAAATTTGCTGAGATGTTAAAGAAAGGGTTGCATAAATGTTTTTAGAATGGCGTTTGAGGTCAACTTCCGTAAAATGGTAGAAGCGTACCTGCTCACCGCCTCGCCTTCCCAGCCTTTTTAGGATCAATTTGCCAGTGTCTTTCCCATGGACTTATTTTCAAACTCTAAGGTTCAAAAACAGTGAATAAATTTTTCAATATCCATAGATTTCTCAGGATTAGCCAGAATACCATAGAAGTATAGAGTCTCGGAGAAAGACATGAAAAGGTTGCTAATACATTATATATATATATATATATATATATATATATATATATATATATATATATATATATATATATATATATATATATAATTTTTTTTTCTATTCGCCCTACTAATTTCGTTGCTCCCTTTTAGTATATTTGGAATAAAATTTGTTCCTCCATACTTGAATTGAACTAGAATATATATATTCCCTTTTTCCTTCTCATAGTAACCCTATGAAGAGGCAATTTATTTAAAACGTGTGCCATTGCCTTGCGAGGCATATTACACGCTTGGTTATGTTACAATTTCTATAGTACAATTTATTTTATAGTTTTATAAATACATAGGTATACACAGTAGTAAATAAATAAATAAAAAAAAATAAAAAATAATAATAATACGAAATAAATAAATTAAAAAATAATAATAATACGAAATAAATAATTTAAAAAAAATTAAATAATTATAATTAATATATGTTCGTTTTCAAAGAAATAGGTTAATAAATTACTTGAATTAATGTTTAACTTTACAGAATTAATTAAAGAGTTTTTGAAAAAAGTTAGCACTTCGAGTTTAGAAGGAACTCGGTCTTTAGGATTAATAATGCTCAATCTCAACTTTCATTTTAGTCACTCAATATTTGCAAAGTTCCAACCTATGACAGCCATGAAAACTGAAAACCTTCTTAACATACCTCTTCCATTCCAATATTTAGGATGTCAACGTTTACCTCTATGCCAAGTGATTTTAACTTATTCTGCATTAGTTCTTCGCTGTAAATTCCGTATGCGTTAAAATTGATAAGACGAAGATAAAGCAAGTACTTAATTTTAACCTTAGATTCTAGGAAATTCAATTTAAGCACAATTAGCTATTACAATTAAATATATAAGATACCTAATATTACTAATACATAATATATTAAATAGTATTTTAATATATTTTTTCAGTTAAACAATACCATCGATACATAATACTAAAACTGTACACATACTACAGACTCCAGCCGACTGGAGCCCAAAATCGATTCAATGCGGCGCCAACTCTTTTCTAATGCTCCTCAAGATTGGAACAGTTGAAAGGAGTAAACAGGAAAATAGAAAAGCTAATGACAAATGGTTTGTCCTTTCTTTAGACAAGCAACCCGAGCCTTTTGCCTTTTCTAGGTCAAACGGCATAAGAGAGTATGTTTTCAAATTGTTGTTTACTAGAATAGCGAAAACCTGTAGGGCTAAACGAATTGTGAGCTAATATGGAATTAGGAAAGGAAAACTATTTTATGTGAAAAAAATGTTGCAGAATAATATTTATAGAATGTCTATTTATCATTCTTAACTATTTTCGTATTTAGGTTTATTTTAATTTTAAAACAATAGCTGAAGAAATTAATTTTGTTCTAGAGTGGCCTAGTTTAAAATTAGCAATATTCCTACTCATTTTTCTAAAGCCGACTCATGTGATGATTTGTTAGAGGCATTGCTAAACCTCTCACTTATTCGTCTTTAATCTCCGCTTCAAAGGCGTATTTAAAATCACTGTTTTCTCTCGATATTGTTTATGTCAGATAAAGATTTATTTTTAATATAATTTAATCATTAATTTAAGTGATTTGACCTTTAAATTCTAAAATGTAAATTGGGAGAAGCCTTAGATTATAGATAGACACATCCATGATGTATTGTTTTTTCCAATCAATCAAAAAAATTGATTACTTTTTTTATTTTATTTTTTTTTTTTAATCCCAAATTTTGGTTATTCCAATACATGAATTTCATTTATTAAAAAAACTGCTCATATAAAATATAAAGTTAAATTTAGGATATTATATACTTTTTATCTAATTGTTATATCTGGCTTATTTTAAAAATTACTAAAAAACACATTAACCTATAATAATTTTCACTGAACTTCGCATTATTTTATCAGAAACGTTATCTGAAAGTAAGATACATTTCATTTTATGTTCCTTAAAATATTTCTATTTATGGACAACATATTTCTCTCCAAAATTACATTTCACTTTTCATTTTTCGCAATTTAAGATATATCATGACCTCAGAACTCTAGTATTGGTTCTTCCCTCTTAATAGAACTAATGATATAGTTAAGGCGCGCACACTAACAAGAAGGTTGTACTAATTTTATCCAAAATTATTCTGGAAACAGTTTTCTGCCTCTCTAGTCAGAACATTGACATAAACTCTATGAAGGTTTACAAACTTGAAACGTAGTATCCCATAAAATGATACAAATGATTTCACGACCAACTTAAGCCCCATTCGAATCCTTTGATCCAAGAACTGTATACGAGGGTCTTACCAAGTGCACGAAGCCATTAATACGGATCTTCACAATTGACTTCAAATTATTGTTTATTCTGAGAAGTATCAGGGGATTTCCTCTACATTCACGACTTTATGATATTTATTAGTGCTTCAAAAGATATTTTATAGTGATAGATATACAAATTTATTCATAGTTGTAAATTATATAAATGAAGTAAACAAAAAATAAATATTTAAGGTATTTGATTGTTCCAACATAGTTGCAACATACATTGATTTCAAACAGGTTATTTCTACTTGTAATTCCCGGAAAGTCTCATTAAAAACGAAGATATGGTTAGCCAGCCGAAAAAGGCAGCTTCCCTTAACTTTTTGCTAGTCAATTTCTCATAAAAAATTTAGTTTATTCATCATAATATTTGGTATTCGCGAATCGTGCGTACAGAGAAAATAGTCATTTATGGATCTCCAACTTACAAATTTTTAGAATGTTCATATCATAAAATATCAAAACTGAAAAAATACTTAGTACCTCAGGTAAAGATGAGAAAACTGATTAATCCGTCTTTCCAGTTCTTATTTTAGTTTTTATAATTTATGTAAAGCAATTATTCAACGATCTGAAAGGATAATAAACATTGTCAGCTTATTTAATTATGTACCAGGAAAATAGTGAAACGATGAAAATATAAAATGAAAACTAAGTAAATTAGGAAAATGGACCAAGAAATAAAGTTCTATATTTTACTCCCGCACGCATCTGTGCCTAAAGGTTTGACAAGAAAATAAAAATAAATAAGCAGTATGAAATAGGAAACAGAACATTTACTGCACACACATAGGAAACTTAATGTACTTCATTGTTGTATAAGGTTAATTTTAATTAAAATAAACATTTTCCCGATAGTAAGTGAAACAGTATAATGTTTTTCGGAGATTTTATCATAGCATAGCAACCTACTAATAAACCCAAGATCGCGGGTTCGCAGCCCGGCAGAAGACCTTAGGATTTTTTAAAGGGAGTAAAAAATCCATAGCTGTGCCGTTCTTCGGAAGGGACGTAAAATGGGAGTCCCGGGCCTGTGCGATGACAGGTACTCGTTGAAGATCCCTATCCTAATTATACCTGGATAGGCAAAATTTAGGACACCCACCGTAGCATCGTCCGATTAGCCATAGCAGCATAAAGTGACGTTAAACGAAATAAACAAACAAATTATCCTATAAAAAATAAGTTAGAATTATTATTATATCGGCACTACGGCCCTACAAGGACCCTCCAATCTCTTCGATCCTGCGCTATTCCTGAACCCCCAACCGCCTCAGATCTACATCATCCATTCATCTGATTGGGGGACGAACTCTCCTTCTCCTGTAATCCAGTTTCCTGAATAGCATCTTCTTTGGCACCCTTTGGTCGGTCATTCCACATGACCTAACCACTTTATACGTGCTCTTTTTATCATCACCACGATGTCGCATTCCACAAACAGGATTATGATCTCTTCATTTTTTCTTTTCCAAAATACGTTCTCGAAAACTCCGCCCCATATTCTCCTTAACACTTTCCTTTCCCAGGCATCACCTTGAGCATCTTTTCTGTTTTCTTTGTTAAGGGCCAATAAGTTAACCAAATCGAAAATATAGATAACTTAAAGTTATATAATAAGATAAGAATATATTCCTCAATAAAACTCACAGGAGAGAGTTATAGCCAAAAAAAATTCGGAAATGTAGTATCTCAATTAATTCTTCCATCAAGGAGTGTTTATGTTTATTAACAGAAGATGGATCCCGAAAGATGTAACAAAATATGATGATTATTAAAGAGGAATAAATGCGAAATAAAGTAAGTAAAGTAGTATCTCAATTTTCTGCAAGGCTCTTGAGGTCGAAATCTTAGAAATTTAATTATTGACCATGTATATATATATATATATATATATATATATATATATATATATATATATATATATATATATAAATTTGTTTTTCTTCATAGACCACGACAGATGCATTAGGCAATCCTTGGCCTGTTCAATAACTCTATCCCAGTCTCTTCTGTCTGCAGCAAGTCTTTGAGACACTTCTATCACTCCTTCCATCTGCTCCGCGGTCTTCCTCGAACTCTCATTCCTTCTGGATATCCTTGTAAAGCCCTTTGGCAGCTCTGCCATCATCTATTCTCAGGAGGTGTCCCAACCACTTCAGACGTTAAGTCTGACATAGACGATTTCAAATCTCCATATAGTGCATATAAGTCATTTTTCTTTCTACTACGGTATGCCCTGTTTTCTTTCCTTCCTAGGTCCTAGAATATGCCTTAAGAAATTGCGCTCAAAAATGTCCATCTTAGCAGTTGTTGATTTTTTAAAAACCCATGCCCCACATGCCTATATTGCGACTTTTCTAATGATTCTTATATAGCCTTAACTCATGTATATACTACGTAGTAAAATTGCATTTTCCCATTTTTTGTTAAAGTACCAGCTGACTGGATAATTCGTCGTCTGATCTCTAACCACCCCATATAACACTATTTATATTTTTCATAAATAAAATAAAACCAGAACCAAATATAATTAACAGAAAATAAATTTTCTGCTTTCGGTCGGACTCGAACCCGGGAGCTTGGTAGTCAAGTGCCTTACCCACTGAGCCACATATTTTTAACAAGACTGTCCTATATATTCTTACTTCATGTACTATATTTTTTATTCTACCACATTACATTACTTCTGCACTATACCTTGTTGGTATAGAACATTTATAACCTAATATTTAGTCAACATCTTTTTTATATATGGTAAAATAACATTACCCACTTCGCTATTTTATGCAAGCTATATAACTATATTTATAAAAAATTGTATAGCTCTGAAGAAAATGTTTAATGTTAATTAAATTAAAAAAACTTCGGCATATTATGAAATTGTTTTTTCTTTCTTTTTCATTTATTGAAATTTGCAACTGTACAAAATATATACATCTAGTAAATGTGTTGTTAATGATTACAATAAAATATCAAAAATTGAAAAGAACGCTTCAATAAAAATTTTACACTAGAAGGTCTCCAGGCCATTTTCTTTTCAGACACCTGGGAGGGTTATCGGGAATAGAACGGGAAGAATGTTGAGAGACTAGTGGATTTGTGTGGTTATGAAGTTCACTATGAAAGGATAGGTATCTGGTTTGAGCTAAATTACCAAATTCTGCATCTCATTTTGACCTAACCCTATTCATCTCTTCCTAATTATAAATATATTTCGCTCAAAATTTTAGGAATATATTTTGACATTATTGATATTAGAACATCTAAAGCTTTAAAAAAAATTAAATAACTTCTCAAGTTGTCTGAATATACAAATGCCCTGTTTGACTTACAAGTAGTGCCCGCATTGCAGCGAAGATGTACGGGTCTGCATCGGTGCAGAGGTAAAATGCACACTTTTATGGATTCCTCTTTATACCTTCTAAATTAAATAGGGAAATATCAATATGCATGAGCACTTAAATTAATTAACAACATAGTAAATAATCCACATTGGATGGATGGATATTTACTATTTATAATTACACTCTTAACCCTTTAACAGGCAATGTATCCTGGAGGATAAACATATTTAATGCCTTTTGCTCAATAAATGAGGTAATATCCGACGCATTATTCTACTCATTATCGTCTAATACCCTTTATTCAACCTTAAATTTCATGATACATGTGTGGGGGTTAGCGTGGCTATAGTCGTTCAAGGAAAAAAAAAAAAGAAGAAACGAATTCAAAAATTCCCGGCCTGCCCGTTATAGGGTTAATATATTATACAAATGACAAAAAAAAAATGTATTAATATTAAACGTCATTCAAAAAATTTTCAGTTGGAACAATATGGGATGTCCTAAAATTCTGTCAACGATCTCAAGCTAGTGACCGCCTGTTATAGTTCCAAGGAAAAGAATAACGGAAAGATTTCTCTACGCTCGTACCATGGGTCAAGAAACAGTTAACAGAATATTGATGACGAAAAAACTACAAGTTTAAAAAATATATATTTTATATATCAATAGAGAAATGAATAATTTGTTTCAAGCACACCTCGGATAATTGTTTTAAATCGAGGAGGTTCTCTCGTTGCGAATCTTGAAAATCTTTGATCAAATTAAAGAAAACGCTGACAGCAATGCGTAGGTTTTTTGTTATGTGTGTCTACCTACCTCTTTATATGTTCATCGATAACATATTTTTTCCTTTTCACATGATTTTTTAATTGAGTGAATACAGCATAAACAAATTATGTAAAGATTTTACGATGACTAGTTTTTTTTTTTTAAAAAGGGTGCTGGTTAAATTAATGATGAAAAGCAAACTGCACTAACTAAATAATTTAGTAAATCTGCCTCCAAAGCATTTGAAAATGCTTTACCTTGAAACAAACATTGGGACAAGTAGAGGGTAAAATTTTAAGTTATTTCGATACAGTTTTGATATTTCATAGAAATATACTTTTGCATTTTATCTTGGTTACATTCTAAAAGACAATTTTTTTAAATAAGGCAATTCAGTTTAATCACTCCATGTATGTAATTATGGCTAAAAAAAATGTATAAATTCGACACTAAACAGTAAAACTTTCATATAACGCTCTCATTTATTACGATTTGCTGGCAATAATGCTTTTTTTTTTTTTTTTTTTTTTTTTTAATGTCCTAGTACAGCTAATGTTTTTAAGAAATTGTATTCGTTATAATGATTAAATTACACAGTTGTAACGATCCAAAGAGAATCTTTTAATGTATATACATATTTAAACTGTTCATTTTTTAGTTTTGTTATTAGAACATTTAATGGAAAAAATACACTAATATTAATTTTTTTTTTATAATTGCAGAAAGCTGCCTCAGTCTAATAGATTCAATAAAATAATCTTCAACGAATCCATCCTAAATTTTCTGCGATTCTTAAACATCGCGGTTATGTATAATATAATAATAACGCGATAAGATTTCCATGAATGAAAAATTATATCTTTGAAAAGAATTTGAAAATTCCATTTTTTATATTTACTTTTATGGAACTAGGTCTCACATCTAATTTTCTTGGCATGAGAGAAGTGTACATTCCACCGATGAGTTTATTTTGGTGTTAATTTGATTAATCATGCGACGGTTTATTGTGATTTCCTCCGTATGTGTTCATTGACTGTTGGTATGAGTAGGTGTTTATAGTTTTGTTGTCAACGTACCATGGTGCTTGTGTTATTAGTCTGACAGACGGACTGATAGAGTAAATGGCATGGATTGAAAATGGCAGATTCTATTATTTATTAATCATTTCAGATTTCAAATGAAATTAAAAAAAAAATAAGACTAAAAAAATATCAGTATTTTTAATCTTCAAAGACGTAAATTAATTAGAAAATACAGTTTTTGAAAGAAAAAAAAATGCGTCACAATAGACGAACTAAATAAATATATAGATATAAAATTTCAGAATATACGTTATTAATTTTTTTTTTATTATTATTTTTTTTTTTTGGTACTTACTTGATTTATAAAACATAAACTTTGTTCATTTTAATTCTTTAAAAAAAAGGAAAATACAGTTAATCCTTTCTTTAATATGAATAAATACGTTATAAAATAAATTTTGTTCAGTTTCAGAAGCTTTTATGATATTCCGATAATAGCACTCCCCCGGATAAAGTACCTATACTTCACAACTCGGAAAATAGTTAAAACGAAGTTGTACAGAACTAGCGTGAGAAATGATATTTCTATAAGTGCTCTATTATGCTATGTATTAATGTAAGCTACTTTCTGAGGAATAAAAAAAAATCTAAAGACGAAATTATTACGTCTTACATTCATTGCTCCAGTTGCAGTAGATAATTAAAATATATATTTTTCCTGTTTAATGTTTACTCAAGTTATACCGAAAGGGTTTATTGTTAAGGGTTACGACTTGAGCGAGCTTGTTAAAATCCTATTATCTGACTTCTTCTTGTTATTAGTTATCTCTTTTCCCTTTTCTTTTTATGAATTTCTTTTTACAGGAAAGAAATGAAAAATAATATATTAAATAGATTATAAACGAATTAGCATTATGCATTAGTTCTACTTATCTGATAATGATTGTATGTAGGTCAATGATTGATAATTAACAACAAATTATTATAAATTTTTTGTAATATAGAAAATTCAGTTTCTTACTTTAGTAGATAGTTTCACAAAATAATCAATCAGAACAAAAGAATTAAATTAAAAATCTATATCACTAGACCCCATAAACGGTTTTGTTTTCAGTACTTGGAAAGGCTGTACCGATTTGTATCCAACTTTTTAAAAAAATATTTGTAGATAATTATATCTGTAGAAACAAATTTAGATAAGTAAATAACAACTAAGACAATATCCAGAAATATCAACAAAATATATTCTACAGTAACCGATAATTCTTTAGATAGTCAAGTAAGTTATTCATTTGTTTATTATTTTATTAATTACGATTGATTAATTATTCGAACAAATAAAACTTTACAAATTAATTATTGCATAGTGCTAATTCATTTATAATGTATTTAAAGTTTTTTTTCTTTCCGGATTTCTGTTAGAACTTGTACAGATTAACCAGATTTCTCTATCTCTACCAAGGTATTTTGGACTATAGCATTCTGCATTGGTATCTTTAATTACTCTATGTATTCAACGGAATTTTAGCCTTCTTATATTAGAAAAAATGAGAATTATAATTATTCACCAGCACTGCTTAGATCCGCAATTAATTATTAATTAATTAATCGTAATTCTTCTTATTATTTTTTTAAACAAATGTATGGTTAATAACTCCTAAGCTCCCAAAAATGATAGGTTAAATAATGGATGTACTTAATACATTTTTTAAAAATTTATTTGTCAATATTTACGACAGTAAAAACAAAATTACATTAAGTAAATATTAGGACTGTACCTAAATCTAGGTACAAAATAACAACAGTACATGTTTTACGATAACAGAAACAAAAAAACTTTTATTTGAAACTTATATTACAATTTTGTATATCAGCTCTAAAATATAAATCTATTGTAACACAATAAACAACAATTTTTTTTTTATTTTTTTTTTTTTATAAATTGGCAACTGAATAACAAAATGTATCCAGTAAATAATCTGAATTCTAAATATAATGGGATAGCATAAACCTGTTGACGAACTAAAATAAAAAATATTTTTAAATTAGAAGGAACAGGGGATATTTCCTATTTACATCCCTGAGAGGGTTATCAAGAATCGAGAATGAGTATCAACCACTAAAGGTATATAATGAAAGAATTGACTTAAACTTCAAGCCTGCCTAAGAAATCATAGGTCCGCCGCTAACTGCAGCACTGCTACTTTCTTTAAATATAAAACGTGATAAAAGATAACGATGTAAGGAATGGGCCAAGAGGGTGTTGACATTAGGCACATAAACAAGGTTCCCGAAGCATACATGTCACTACAACCATTGTTTTCCTTGTGTTAAACAGCTGGATTGTTGTGTATTCAAGGCACATCCGCTGACAATAATGCAAATGAGAGCTGATTATTTGCATGATAATCGCCATACCGCTACGGTAAGTGTTTCCGAATCCGTGGCGTAAGCGGTGAATACCAAATAGCTTTCAGTTGTAATGATGGGATGGGTCTTTGAACTTCGTTCATTTTATTTTTAGTATATAGAATTCTTTTGGTACTTCAAAGAGTGGTAAAAACTATTTTCATTTTGATTTTGATTGAAGAATGAGGTCATGTATACAATAGCGTTTACTTTTATTGATTACCTTCATCTGTTTTCTTTGATTTGATTTTATCAGTTATGTATTTATCTATTTATTTGTTTGAATGGTAGAAATGAGAAATAATTTTAACATTATTAAATCTACAAAAAAATGAATTTTCATATATAGCAATGTTCTATATTGACTGAATAGAATTGTCATCCAACTATTGCCTAAACCTAGATTACACTTCCTGTCGGCCCTTAGCCAACGTCGATTACATCAATACCTCGAGCTGTCCTGGCATTTCGTTTTGTGACAATAATATTGGACTGGCGTCCACAAGCATCTAGAGCTTATTGATCCAATATAGTTCTAATCAGAGATTGCCGGTGTCATCCAAAACCTTATCGAGAAATACGTGTGGGATATGGGAGATACATATAATGGGAACATTATATTTAATGATTTTCTTCATTTAAATAATATTATGTATAAAAATGATCAAATGTTTGTATTATTATTACTTTATTATAAAAGACAATTAATACTCAAAGTATGGTTCATTGTTATCTGCAATCATTAGTCATCTGCGAATATGCCAATCGCTCGATCTCACGCTGATACCACTTCTTGGGACGGCTGTCAAAGAACTTTTGTACCGCTGTTTCAACTTCCGCTTAATTATCAAATATATTCCCTTAAAGAAAATTGGCCATCGATCTAAACAAGTAGTATACCGATGGTTCGAGGTCTGGACTATATATTGGAATTTAAAGAAGTTCGATACCTTCAAGATTTTTTACATTTTTTCTTGGCCTGACACAAAGAATGTGACCGGATATTATGTTGCTGGAACAAAATTTCTTTGCGGTTTACCAAAGCTGGATACCGCTACGACAATTTCAAGTATATTCTATCTAACTCTTTGCAATAGAGGTCAGATATTGTAAGTCCATCAGGAACGACTTCATGGCATTAATCACTCATTCGTAATTCCAAATAAAGCCCTTTTTCGTTTTCAAGGGCGTATCTCCGCTAGAAATTTTTTAAATCGACACCGCATTTAGTTTAGCGGCTGAATAAGATCTTTTTTTTTTTCAAAAGTCTTACAATTACAACACAGTCTAGTTGGTTATTCTATAGAAACTTATGAACTAACGCTTTATCGTGGCAGTTCATTATTGATAAAGAGGCCTACATTACTGTTCGAAAGAGAGAAAAAAATACTGATAAAAAAAAATAAGATATAGGTATTAATAGTTCTTGGAATTCAAGCATTTGATGAAATAGTCTTTTTTTTATTTTATTTTATATAATTTTTTTTTTTTTTTTATAATACACCCTGTTTAAATGAAATGAAAAATTCAGTAACATATTTTATTTTGTAAACGTGAACACAATCTATCGAGTATAATGTAAAGTCGAACAATAGTATATGCATTAAAACAAAAACATAAGATATTCTAAATAGCTCATAAAACTCATCATAATATCCAGTCGAGAAAAAATAAATTATATTTCTTTAAGAGGTATTAGAAGAAATAGTAGGTCGAGATTACGCGAGATACGCTACAGTTTGGTGGAAAGGATAATCTAGTTTAGAAGGACGGAACATGGTGATTCTGAAGTATATAGAACATTTGTATTGTTTAAATGTTTTGATATATTATACCCAGTGCTGCCATCATAACAGCTATAAACGAAGTGTAGGAGAGACAAGTGCGTGTAAATATAAAATAGCAAAACGCCATGGGGACATTTGGTCCACGGAGGTTCCAGAATTGATACGAAAATTTCTGCTGTAAGAGAAATATCTTGAATGAACGTTGGGATGAACTTGACGGATCAGTTACGGAACTAGTAGTTACGTGATGTAACTGTTGGAACAGGTTCCTCTCGTGACCGCCATAAAATGCGCAACCGTACATCTTATGTAAAGGATACAAGAACCTTATGATGGGCGGACCATCGTTAAGCGGCTCATTAGTGTTTTTTTTTTTTGTTTTTTTTTTGCTAAAATAACACAATTTTTGTTATATATTTATAATTGTTTTTAAATTACAATATCACGGAATAAGTTGAAGACGTTTTGAAAGTAAATTAAAAAATCTTATCCATCAAGAGAAGACAGCAAAAATCGTTCAAGTTTTTATTTATACTATTATATAAAAGAACAAACCATTTTTCGTTTGTGATTACTAACGACGAAAACTACAGAATCAATCATTACCAAATTTTCTTCATAGTCCAAGGAAGGTTTAGCATTAGTAAAATGTACATATTTTCAATTAAATTGCTATAAAAAAGCGATAAATATGTGGAGTGCAGTGAAGTTTGATAATCTACCGTCAGGTGGCAAGCACCATTCCAGAAAGGTTACAAATGTGTGGTGTCACTTAGAGCTAGAAATATATGACAAAATTAAATTATTTTAAATTAAATTGTTTTTAAAAATACTATAAAAATGTGGTGCGATATGTGGATTCAAGTGCAGTTTAAAACTCGACCGATATATTCTGCAGCATAATTTACAATGGTAAAATAATTGAAACGCACTGCATCTAATTTTAAGTATAACATCTTCAAAATTATAGGAAGGTTACTATTATTAAAGTTAACTATAATAATAATAATAATTTAAATGTCAGTCTTCAGAGGCAGAAACGATTTTTTCGATCCGAGAAACACCAACAGAGTTAGAGCGTGTCAAAATGTTACATTTTTCAATGAGAAAAAAAAATGTTATACCAAAAAAGTATAAACTACCGGCCTAAACACATATCTATGTCCAAAAAAAACACTAATTCTTAATAGTTCATACTCAATTAATAATAACAATGACAATAATAATATTAAAAAAAAAATAATAGCAGCAGTAGCAATAATGAACAAATATCTTTTATATAATAAGCAAAGTAAAAAAATCTTCGTGATTATTGGTTATTGATTATTAATTATTTTCTGATTATCAATATTTCATTTACTTTATTTTAAAAATAATATTTTTTTTTCGCATAAGTTCATTTAGATAAAGAATAAATAAATAAATAAAAAACATTATTTATCCTATCTGCTCTATTATTATCTGAAATATTTACCGGTGATAACTATTCATCAGTGTGAACTAGATATTTGTACGAATATTGTTTGGGTTGTTATCTTTGCTTACATTTCACCAGTAGTAGATATTTTATACTATTTGATATGTATAGATTACAATATTAACATTCATGATAAGATTTAATTATTAAAACATTGTTAAAAAAAAATATTTTTTGGTGATCATCTTTGGCTGTTATTATCTGACTAATGGTTCCAAGTTTGGTTATGTTGATTTTAGGTATAAAGCAATTTTCTTTTTTCGGGCTATAATTTGAATTTAGGGTGAGGCCAATATGTACTGAGAATAAATGGTTTGAAGCTTTTTATATTTTCAATCGATTTTTTATTAACAAAGAGATAACATGTGGATGACAGTTGACCAATAGGTAAGGAGCGCCATTCTATATGAGAGGTTACAAAGGGATGGAGTTGTATAGAGCTTGATATTGATAATAAAATTGAGTTATATTCAATTGAATTATTAAAAAATATTTAACTTTGTCGTGCGATTTGTAGATCCCAGTAAAGTTTGAAAATCGACTGATTCTGGTTAGCGCCATTCTGCAATGAAGTTTACAATGGTAAACTGATCCTATCTGTACCAAATTTCCGCTATATAATTTTCATAGTTCTAGGAAGGTTCAGCAATTGAAAATGTACAATAATGAAAATTTAAATGTACAATGTTGAATGGCAGGAACGAGATTTGCCACACTGACATATGCTTTTATGGTTTGAATTTAAAATTCAGCTAGATGAAATTAATAAAATTGTCTCTACCAGATAAGAATTATTACCATATCAAAATGTCGACCCTTTGCTTTTTGATATTGTGAGTAGTATCTAATAAAATAATATATTACTATCGTAATTTATTTTAATTTATGTGTAGACTGTCAAATAAAAAATAATTAATAAATAAATAGAATATATTAAATCTGTACCATTTGGGAAAAACTAGGCAAGTTCAAAATCACAGGTTTTCAGGGCAGTGCTTTCAAGTTTTCTGTTTTCAGTGCAAATCGAATTTTCTCAATAGATTATTTTTCCAATCACCGTTATTCTACATATTCTCTCTACTTTATAGTGGAAGTAGCATAAAGCATGTATCTTTATTTTTTTTAATGAATCACACATTTTTAGGACTTATCTCAAATTGCACCAGCACTTATCTAGTTATCACCCGAAATCAAAAGAATTGTCTATTCACACCATCAATTACCTATTTATTCACGATATTATCACTAAGGATAATTGTACTTATCTATTTTTTGCCAATGAAAGACCTTTGTAAAAGCAAGCAAAATACGTTTAACCAATTCAAGGGCACGGATGCTGTTTTGATAAAAATAGATAAATGAATTTGTATAAATATGTAAGTAAATTTTCGAGTTGTCTAAAAATGCCCAATGCGTTTTAAAGGAAACCTTTGATATTACTACTTCCCTGCTTTTACACAATTTGTAGGACCCCAATATGGGTTGCCAAGAGTGTTTATCTCATTTTGGACCAAAATCGACTTATCTACTTTTTCCCAAAAGGTACAGAAATATCCAGTTATTTTAAATTTAAGATATTATAATATCACATCCGATTTCTCCAACATTTACTGGAAAAGCGTTCAAAGCTCCTAAAAAATTACAAAAGACTTATCAACGTGATAGTAACTAAACCAACCGAGCATACGGAATTGAGCTTTTGGGCTTCACTAAACCTTCCAACACTCCTACCCAACCCTTACAATTAAAAATCCTTTCGTAAAATTTTCAATTATCCTTGTCACAAACAAACATATCCATAAGGAACTAAATGTTCCATACGTTGCTGATTTGGACCAAACCTGATACCAATTTCTATGGTTAACTCTATACCCACTCGAATCCACTAGTCGCCCAACTTGCCTCACGCTCTATTCTCGATAATCCTCCGAGGCGTCTGAAAAGAAGATGGCCAAGATACCTTCTAATGTAGAACTTTTATTGAAGTGCTACTAGCGAGTAGTTCTTATACTTATCCACTTCTTCACGAAAACCACCGAAATAAGTTTATAGTATCAATTACACGAACATTTTTACTAACAAAAAATTAGCATTTAGAATGAAACGATTCAAAGACACAATAATAATTGTATCTCGTGGAAAGCCGTTTCTGTTTTTTTTAATTATTCCTTCCAAAGAAGATTTCGTTTTCATTCTTTATTAAACTTAATTTTTTTTGTATAGTCCTTTATGAATAATCATGAAGCGAACCCCTTCCATGGCAGAAGCCATTAAAGAGAAGATTTCTTATTTAAGGGCCTAAGGATGTCTCATTCTGTTTCCACTCATTCCAGGAACTTGCAACATTGAAACTTTTCTTCTCAAACTTTTCAAATAAACAATCCCTAATCCTTGAATACTAACGGTCCCTTCTAAATTTTTATTTAAAATTCAGTAATTCAAAAGTTTATTTCTCACTTAGAACTTCATATCTATTTATACAAATGCTTTGTAGAAAACTATAAAACCCAGTTCAATTCCACGGATCAACTATGACCTCTTCTAACCAAGGGGCTTTCCGAACTGTCAGGCGCCAATTTTGATATAAATATTTTTGGATATTCCACATCGAAAACAAAATCAATAAATCTTTTCTTTCTCTTCTTCCAATGGTCCTTTAAATAAAAATAAAAAAAAAGATACAAAAGTATTGAAAAAATAAATTAATAACCTATTTCATAATCCAAGTAAGAGAAATAAGATCCACATGGTTCTTTCACTAAAACATTTTTTGTTTTAGATGATATTTAGTGAAAAATATATATATTAGAAGATCGTTTGGTTTTTTTTGTTTTTTCAATTTTATATAATACCCCTTAACCCTCAACCAATTCAAACGAAATTTATACGGTATGTGAAATTTCTTCATGTAAGCGATTTTCTTTAACTGGAGTGGTTAAGAAATGAATTTAATGTTTCAATGCCAATTATCTTGTATATTACAATCATCACATCTGCTTGTTGTCACATGATAATTGACAGGTGGATTTAAAAATTAAATAGAGAGAAAAAAAAATTTCAAAATTTAAGTTATTACTGAGAAGCCTTGAATTCGTTTTTATTTTTTAATTTAACCAGCCAAGATATGAAGAAAACGGATAAACCAACAACAAAATGAGACTTGACTTCAAAATTGTGACCATCTCAAAGCAGCTAAAAAAAAAAAATTGTTTTCGATGATGATTTTAACATAAGGGATATTCGGTGCGTTACATCTATATCCATTAGAAAAATCTATACAGCCAGTTCATCTTTTGTTTATTCAATGTAGAATCATGAAAAAAAAAAAATAGGATTAATATCGGCCACGGAAAATCCGGAGGGTTCTTGATAAGAGCAAATATTTATTATAAGCGACCATTAGAAATGTCAAATGAAATAGAGGATACTTACAAAAAAAAAATGATCATACAGTAAAAAAATCAGGTAAGGAGGTAATTTGGTTCAAATAAGCAATGTCATAGCTTAAAATCCCTCATTTTTATAAGAATTATTAGAGGCTTAAGAGTGTATTTTTCTTTGACATAGCAAAAGCTATGTTAATATATTGCGTTGTAAAGTAGGGATTTCTGGGATTTTTTCAAGTGTTTACTTGACATCAGTAGTTTCTACCTGATAAGCATTAAATGCGCCTTTAATTATATACGCCTTTTCAATTGTCAGGTCCAACATGACGTAGTTGATCCATTACAAATTGGATGCAAGATAAATGGTTTTGTTTCTATAGATTTAACTTATAAATTAATATATTAAGATACGAAATTCTCTGTATTATGTCAGACTATAGAAGGTAAAAATTATAAATTAAATTAACTAATGGTTATTTTGAATCAGAAAAGATTCAGCTGCAATATTTGAAAAAAAGTAAATCAAGATAAATAATACTTTTGTTAATTTTAAATGATTACAAACACTGCAATATTTACAATTACCTAACAATCGGACATAAAAAAACTCAACAGATTTTCCCGAAAAACCCGCCACCCCTCCAAAAAAAATTAAATTGGTAATGTTTCACCCTTATTAAATTGTTGGTGTGTATGTATGTAACTCCAATATCGAATTTTATTAATGTTGTTTTTATGTCCGAAGAGACAAAAGTCTGCGCCACGTCCGTTATGTGTGAATTCAGGATCGAAGAACAAAAGATCATATAAATGTAGAAAGCACATCACAACTACAAACCTCGTAATTTAACAGAACCAGTAGCCAAAAAAAGAAAATAAAAAAACCCTAGTTTCAAATAATAACTTTTTCAAATGAAAAGACGAGAAAGTTTTGAACAGAGACGCATTTTCTCTGGAGATTACTGCGTCTGTATTATCATCATTTCTAACAAGCCTCGAAATTGGATAAGTTGATCCTTAAACGAGTTCCTAAAATGGTTTCGTTCCTATTTAGCATACGTCATCATATAAGTGGAGCAATTGTCTGCAACCATATTTGTAGAGAACCATATTGCATCAACTTCAAGGAGGCAAATGGTACATTCCCATTAGTTAGGGAAGGAAGTTGATATTCTAGTTGATTTGATTGAGTGTGTAGTTTATTATAAAAGGATGGGTGTATGATTTTGGCAAAGTTCGCAATATATGTAAGACATTAAAGTCAGAGAGGATTAGTTCATTTGTGACAGCATAAAGAGCATTAAAGATCTAATGAGGGATTTTGGATCGAAAATTTAAAAAAATAAGTTAAAAAACAAAATGGATACAAAACGATACATATAAATGGAATTCCGTGGTGGAACCTCACAATTATATAACGTAACAATTAATAGGACTGATAATAGATTATAGTTTATAATCTAGAGTTATAGTACAGTATAGTAGTATATATAATTATAGTAGAGTATAAAATCAATTTTTGGAAGAAATTCTTAAAAGATATTAATTTTTGGGTCACAATGTCCTCTGATATTTAACTAGAGAAAACCGCTAGTCGTAAATTAGATAAGGACCATACCATATTTCAAATGAGATTCTACACATAATATTAATCATGCTACATATACAGTTCATCAAATAGTGTATATTTTACAAGAAGCCGTCTACCTTCTTACTGCATGATCGAAATCCGGTTTCAACTAACTTTAAAAAAAAACAAAACAATTATTGCCGAAAATGAAAACAGAAAAATACCAAAAAACAAACTTATAATAAAAAAAAGCAGTAACTCCAGCTCAAATTACCTTTGCTTCACCGGTGTGGAGCTCAACTTATGCAACCAACTACAATAAACTAGAAAGTATTCAAAACTACTTGAGAATTGTATGTATGCGGGTATTGCATACATTATATATTCCATTGTATGCATGAGAATACTTAATTATCCTCCTCTCTCACACCTACTCTTTTCTCTATTAATGTCAATGAACTCTCAAACTCCCAGAATCACAATACGCTGATAATGTACAAATTTATACAGGTTGTCCCAGACATAGTGTAAAAAAAAAAAAATTGGGTAATACTGCATGCCAAACGGGGTAGAATGGCGCTGAAACGAGTTTCCTATCTCAATCTGTTGAGGATATAGAATTTTTTTTGTCATTATTTTTAAAATCTTACTTTTTTTCTGAAAAATAGCAGTTTTCTCTACTTTGGTTTAGCGTAGAAACAAAAACGATGATATTTTTTTAATCAAAGTTAAATTTTGTTAAAAGATGAGATAGGTCTAGTTATTTTAAATCCACCTCCCTAAAAATAAGATTTTGGGGGGGGGGGGAGGGCATGTCACCTTCACAACACTTTACCCCTCACGTATATGGACAAGAGATAAAATAACTAATACTTTTATTCAATCAAGTAGTTTTTTCTAGGAGGTACGTGAAGCAATCAAGTATTTATTCTCTAGCTTGTTTTTCATCAGAAAAACTTCTTTTAGACTCAAAAGGTGAATTGCAATTCTATCACGGGTTACACCACAAAAAAAAAAACTGAATTCCGCAGTGTTGGGAAAATTTGACGGCTTCTAGGGTTCTCCGGTGGGGAGTGAGGAATTTTCAAAAACTATTAAAAATTTCAGTTTTAATAAATGTTTTGTGTTTTGCGCGTTAAAAGGCCCCCTAAAAGTGATTAAAATAACTAGACCTATCTCATCTTTTAGAAACTTTAATGCTGATTAAGAAAATATCATCGTTTTTATTTCTACGCTAAACCAAAGTAGAGAAAACTGTCATTTTTCAGAAAAAAGTAAGGTTTTAAAAATAAAAACAAAAAAAATTCTAACTTCTCAACAGATTGAGATGGGAAACTCGTTTCTGCACCATTCTACCACGTTTAGCATGCGTTATCACCTAAGTTTTACACTATGTCTGGGACACCCTGTATATCCTTTAACCCTTCAAATATGCTAGAGGCAATACGTAAACCCAACGATGACATAGATACCATAAGCCAGTGGGCAATAGAAAATAATTTGCGTTTGAACTCGAAGAATTCGGAAGTTTTATTGTATTGTTTTGTTTTTCAGATGTTTCGTTGTATTACGGATCATTATAATATGGATGACTGGTGAGCACGATCAGAAATTACTAATGTATTGTTTCATAAATTCATTTTTGGGTCCAAAAATTAGAAATGGTAAATATGTAAATAAATCATTATTATTTTTATTATTACTTATATTTATGATAGTATATATTTAGACCTGTTTCAGTTTCAGTATGGTTCAATTCTTTATTCAATGAGTATTGACCGGATAAAATCGTATTTGATTTATAGCTCGAATCAGGGAGGTCAACTGCTGTATAATTCAAAACAGCTGTGTTATAAACAACTTTACCCTCTTCAGGCTACTAAATTTCACTGGGATGGTCCCTTTATATCACTCCAATTCCAAGAGTCCCTCAGGAATAGATCCACTTACTGGTACTATAAATAAAAATAAATTATTGACAACCACCAGGTTTTTAACAGGATTTCACAACAAAAATTATATTAATTTATTCGATTTAATAAAATAAAATTATAAGAAAAATAAAAAGGAAGAAGAAAATAAATTTTATTCTGTGCCACCTTGTCCCCTAAGAATAACATATAAGTGTAATATATACGCAATCGTCTGGCTATCATGATTGATAATAACTTCACGAGTTACAAAATAAATGACAAATCTCGTAAAAAAGGTACAACGTAAGTATACTAATATAATATCTATCATATAAATATTCATATTTTACATTTGGTCAGAAGATTGAAAATTCAGGAGGTGAAGAAATAGACGATGTTTAAAGAATGTTAGAGCGGAGTATTCTCGAATGATAAGGGCAATGAATTCCAAAAAGAGGAAGCGCGGATGATAAAGGATTTTTAAAGAATGCTATTCTATGCGCAGTAGTGAACAGGTTGATTGGTTTGGTTCTTGTATTTTAGAAATGGATGAAGGAGTGCAGAGTAAAGAGGTCAAATACAGTCAAATACAGATGGGTTTCAGGTTTTTAAGGATTGAAATAAGAGTGCAACTAGGAAGTATTTACGTCGGAAATAAGGGCAAAGTCACGTAATCACAGAATACCGGTGAGATATTTGAGCACGTGTGGAGATCCCGAAAATAAATCACATAAAACGGTTCATTTGTCTTTTACATCTCATCTCGAGCTCATCAGACAGTCCTCTATATACTATGCATTCGTAGTTAATGTAGGGAAAAACGAGAGATGAAACCAAAAGTTGTCAAGTACTTTGTAGTAATGAACCACCAGGACTGAAAATTCAGGGTTTTGTGAAGAAATAGCCAGAAAAAAAAATGAGTTTTTTACCAAAGAATACTTTTCAAAAAATTTAAATTTATCCTAAGTTCTGAATATATGGAGATCTCTTGTAAATAAGTTTGGCGAATAAAGAGGGTGTGGAAGGACACTCAATCAACATTGCTCGTTTAGTTTCTTCACTATCTGTCGTGAAATTTAAGGTCTGACGTTGTCTTGTATTTTTTTTTATCAATATCATAGCAGTACGATGTGGATTTGATAGTTTTACCACTGAAGAAAAAAGAGAAATGAGAAATTATATCTGCCATCGATACCCACACTAAAACTTTTTTTGGACGCGAATTTGGTCATGGCATATACAATCGATATTTGGCCGAACAGTACCCGTCCTCGAACGTCGTGGTGACGTTTCTTGCAGCGTGGACTTCCGAGGGTCCAAATTTTAACTTCTAAAACAAAAATTACTCTATTAGCGTTCAATTGAAGTGATTGTCAATATTATCAAATAAAACAGGATTATTATAGGACCATTATAATCTGTAAGCATAAACGTAATAAACAACAGAAATCCACTTACTCCATATATTGGATACCTGAAATAATAAAAACGGACATTTCACATTAAATGACTTAATGATTCAATATCAATCAAATTCTGCAGTTACTCCCACGCCCTATAGTGCAATATACCCTTGTATACGGCATCGTTAAGGTTCTGAGGTCGTATTTTAATGGTTGCAACTGTTACCATGGACACCGCTGGAAATAGCTTGTGTCACTTCATATCGACGTCAAAGGGGCAGGGGGGTTTTATATTGAAGCTCTCGTACGTTCGACCAAAGTTCTTTTGAATAGAATGACCGGAAAAACTGAAAGGAGACTTTCGAAGTTCGTTTAAAAAAAAAAAACATGCAAGATTTTTTTTTTTTTAATTTATTTTATTAATAATTAAATTAAATGTACTTGGTCATAACATAAGCATTGTTTCTAATAATCTACCAAAATTGTGCTATTTTGCAAACGATCAGTCAATACTTTCCATAAAATGGACTATGTGCGTCTAAATTTTATTCATCGGAATGTCCACAATCTATTATGAATGGAAATTTTCATTTTCAATGGCTTAATCCCGTACTTGACATAAAAGCCCCTCGTTTGAACTAATGCTATCATTAATCATTAGGAATTACTCGTTAAATCGGGTGTATCACGATCAAAATAGCTTTGTATTCCGTCAGTAATGATCACGACACTGAGTATGTACGGTTGACGGGAAATTTGACTTTCAATGAGAGCATTTTCGAGAAGTCATGATGTGTGACGACGTGGCGTGAATCGAACCATCAAGATTGAATCCTACAATTCAAATATTAATGTCGATGTTAGAGTACTGATGATTCTGAAAGTTGAATGTTACCGTAAGTAAGTATTTCTAGGATATTTATTTTTTAATCAAATATTCATAATTAAAGATATTATTTTAATTAAATAATGAATGAAGTAGATAATTAAACGGAGAAGAAGTAGATAGTGAGTGATCTGAAATAGAGGTATAAAAAAAAAAAAACAAATTATATATGTAGTTATTAAATTAATAAAAAACAAAATTAAAAATAAATTAAATCCAATTTCTACAACAATCTGATTTTATGCAAAAAAAGTTTTCATAGACCATTACGCAGATGTTCTTCCACTTTCTCACTCAATATATCAAAGTCAAACTATTGATAAATTCTCAGAATTTAATTTTATATATATCATTCAAATGATGTTATTCGCCAGTTGTCATATTTTATATACACAATCTTAATATATATTGATCTACAATTTATTTAGACTGTCGAGCTTGATCAGACAACATAAATTAATTTTTTTTTTTTTTTTTTTTTTTTTAATCAAAGAACAGCCATTTCTTCAATTCTTTTTAATATTCAGATCAGCGTTTCTTAACCTGGGGGTCGAGTGATATTAGGAGGTCGCGTAATAATAATGAAATGATTTGTTATAAACTTAAAGACTAATAAATAAAAAGACACAAAAGTAGTGCAGTTTGATTATATTATATTTTTTTAAAACTTACATTTATAATAACAGTCAAAATTCAATTATTAATAGTTATTAATATTAATAGTTTAGAGTTATAATATTAATAGTTATAGTTATTAATATTAATAGTTACTGTAATTATCGGCAGATGCGGGGGCGTGAAATTTTAATTTCATTTATTTTTTTCCATTTTGGGGTCGCGGGGCAAAAAAGATTGTGTAAACCCGTGTCTATAAAGATTATATCTGAATAAATCTTAAATTTTTTAAAGCTGGCTGGTAAGGTTGTTGACTTCAATTATGATATAATCCCAAAAATTCAGCGTTAGAAAAGTAGGGCAAATGGCTTTTTGGCTTACGAGAGGTTTATGGCCAGTGACTGATAGTATCGGCATTGACCCTTCGGGTTCGCTTAGCCCTTTAATATATTATTTATTTTTTTAAATGTGAAAATTGTTAATTCGTGGTATAAACATCACCTTTTAAAAATTCACAGAGTTATTACTCTATGAGACTTGGTAGTCCATTTGAAAATGAGAATTCGAGATAGATCCTCACTATTCAATTCATGGAGGGCATTAATAATAACTATTTCATTTCTGCGAATGTTTCTTCGTTTTCCAAACGTCATTTGTTTCGACTAGACAGCCTAGAAAGAAAATTTCATCTCTTATTCTTACACGAGAACTCACTCTTAAAATAATAGGTTAAAACGAGGGAAATTAAAAAAAATAAAATAAAAAAAATTAAGAAACAAATGTTTAACTTAAATTTTCAAAAGTATATTTTACATTTGGTGTTCACATTAAAATGATACTAGTCATTTCTATAAAAACAGAAACGTGACCGTAACTTAAAAGAAGCACATCATAAATATGTCACCCTACTGCTTAAAATTAGTAGATGTGACCGTACCATCTTAAGTATAATTGGGATTCCATTAATTTTGTCACTATTTGATTTTTTTCGTCACAACATTACAACTATAAATAAATAAATAAGTATAAATAAGCATGAATATAGGAAGAATATAATTCCAAAACCAGCCAAGTCCATTTTTAAAAATTTGTCACTCCTGGTGTATTAAGTTAAAGGTCAGATAGGATTAGGAAGACGCCTTTTTTTTTTTTTAAGGTCGTTATTAATGTGATTTAACTACTTTTGGAAGAAAACCTTTCGCCGAAGGATAATCTAGTTGAAAAACTATTTAAAATAAATAAATAAAAATCTGGAAATTGGACTTGGCTGGTTTTGGAAATCTCATATATTGAACAACATATTTTATATATTACCAAATAATGACTTAATATCTAACGGGTCTTGTTTAGAATGACTTGGAAAAGTTCAATTTTTCTATGGATCAAAAAATCTATGGATACCCACAATTTTACTAATTTAATTTAATAGTTAATATTAAAAGTATATTGACTTAGTATAGAGATGGTCTTTTTAAATTGTATGAATCATGCAATAAAGAGCAACAATCAAAGAGTTGTTTTTCCTTTTTTGAAAAAGGAATTTTATCGAAAGTAATTTTATTTTGTTATTTTTTAAATTTTTAGTTATATAAAATTTCAATTAAATAAAAAAATGTGTTTCTCTAACCCATATCTTTTAATTTATCACTAGGTTACTGTTACTAGATAAAATCACTGGCGTGGTTATTCTAAACTTTACCCAAATTTCAAATTTTCGATCTGAATCACGGCGTCGAGGATGATGAAATCAGTTAAATGGATACTGCTGACTTCTATTGTATTAGTTGTCTTAGCTTTGACAGCTCTGATTCTTTGGAACGACTTCTCAGGGGAAAGTCAGTACAATGTTTTTCATGTTCTTGCTACAATTGCTGGCACAAGAAGAATGAAAAAAAATGTCTCTCTTCACCATTTTCTTTTTCTCTTTTACACCATTCACTCGCACTCATTTTCCTTTACAATTTATTTCAATGAAAAAAATTGCTACTGCTTGTTTTTGCCAAAAACAATGTGCATATTCATTAAGTCAATAAATATTGGCTGTGAGTGTTTAATTATTTCATTTAGTTAATTATCCCTTTTAAGCTGCTTCTTGTTTAAAAGTTACCTGTTATTTATATTTGTCTTCATAAAATGGCTCGTGCCTGACCGTACAAAATCATCTCGTTTTTATGATTTGTATTGTTCATTTTAATTTTAGCAATTTTGTCATTTATTAAATGACAAATTAAACAGTTTAAACAGAGAGATTAATTTTAAGCTCCTTCAAGCGTTCTAAAGCTCTAGTCAATATGATTCTAATAGAAACTCGCATAAAGTCGCTTTTGCTCTATGAGTATAAACTTGGTTTAAAATCTATTAAGACTACTAGTAAAATATTTTCTAAACATTATTTAAAGCTGCTTTGGTTGGAAGGGGAAATTTTGGTTTTCCAAATTTTGTGGTGATGACAAGACACTTGGAGACGGGTCTGCCTCAAGTCTTAATAGCAGAACATGGGATTCACCTACAAGAAAAATTTTACTAAAAGAAGAATAACACTTTTATTTCTTTATATCCCCTGTATTCATTCCTCTGGATTCTTTCAGCAACAAGCATCTTCTCTTTTCTTAAATCTGCACTTAAATGTTAAAAGGGTCGCGGGAAATATCGATCACAGTTCCTTTTTGCCAACTTGAGATTGCAGGGCGAAGAGGTAGCTTATAATGAAAGAATGTCTATATACAATCTCGATAACCCAATACATATGGAACCAGAAGGGTGCCAGATTACCGAAAATGGTGGATTATTGGACTGAAAGAAAAAAACCCACAAAAACTGACAAATTGTAGCATTTTCATCGTTTTATAATGCAATAAACTGTTTTAAAAATAACAAATATTTAATAATCATTCAGAAGAAAGAAAACTCATATAAAAGGTGATTCCCTCTTAGTATATAAAAAAAAATTGGGTAAGACTAGACTATAAATAAAGAAAAAGGCCGATGGCCACATCCAGGGCCAGCGAGAGCCGGCACATATATTTACCCGGGCCCCCTAACTCTCCCCCCAAGATCACCTAAAAAACACAATTTCTTTCTTTACTAATAAACTACAAGTTTGATTAATTTCCTAATACGATAAGTCGCCATAGACTCGTCTATATAAGGTAACATTTGTGAGAGATCACCTTAGCACGCCCACCCCCCTCTCAGCGACCTGACCTATCCAATCCGTTGCCGATATATGAAAATTCAAATATTGTATTGAGGAAACCACGTTTTATGCCATAGAAGCTGTAATATCTTAATTTTTTCTAAATATTTTTCAAATTAGGACCCCAATTTCCGATTCATTATTAAATTTCTTATAGAATCAAAGCAAATGTAACATTGAATTTTAAAAAATTGAGACCTAAAGAAGAGAATTAATTTTTAACTTACTTACAAAACTCACAATTTCTATAATACTTTAATGCTCACAGTTTTTTGAAAAAACAATCCACAAAACTTCAAATATCACAAAAAACTTGCAAGTATTTAATCAGCTTGTGAATGGAATGATCAAATTAATAGCTATGTGTCGATTTCATGGAGAAATTTACTTTTAGAACTGGAAAAAACATGGTGTTTCCATTTGGCATACAAATCAGTTATTGGGGTAAACAAGACATTAATTAGAACCACCACCTTTTTATTTTATTTTTTATTATTATTTTTTTTTTTTCTTTGAGATTGATATAACTTTATTAGAAATTTGTTATTATGTAAAGTACGGGTATATGGGCAATAATAACCATAGCAGTTTTTTGCCCTTAATAAAACCAAACAACCACCACCATCTATGAGAACCACCATGATCGCTATGCGAAAATCTATAATTTAGACCAAAAAAAACAACAACACTTTATTGGAATAAAAATAATTGAGAAAAGTGATTTTTTATTAGAAAATAAAAGAATACTGTTAATAAAGCGACGCCAGATCAAAGGAGTTCGTTATTTAATTAGATTTTAAAAATTACCCCCCGTTGTTTGGAATGCAGCATCTTGCTCTCTTTCTAACAGTCCGTACGGTCACGTTCACCCATCATATAGGTAGAAATGGTGTGATTCATTGGCAAGATAGATCGCCTGACTGCAACGGACTTCTATCTGTATTCGAAAGCTGATTAGATTTGCATGTTTTACTGATATTTGATGTTTTGTGGATTGTTTTTTTTCTAAAAACGGTGAACGTTGAAGTAATATAAGAAATTGTGACTTTTGTAAGTTGAAGATCAATCTGTTCCGAATATTTGGGTAAGTTAAGTAATATTGTTCGGAAGTTATTACGTGATAAATAATCAGGATACTAGTTCCAAACGGCCACAGGCGAGTGCCTTATCCGAAATTCCGAAGTTTTAGGACAATGTGACTTGGATTGTTCTTTCCTACAACACTTCAATTATTTGCACATTTTCTATTACAACATTAAATAAATAAATCACTGTTTTAGATATATTTTAACAAGTTGTTTTGTCAATTGTTTTAATAACATTCCCTTAACTAATTGTAATTTATCCTATTTACAGGTATGGAGCTATCATGTTGGCTGATAGTCGGAGCAATGGTGACTCTTTGCCGAGCCCAAAGCGGTATCCTGTACCCTCGGGACAGTGAGACAAGGCAAGTGAAGTCATTGGATGGGGTGTGGAGGTTCCGCGCTAGCAATGACTCTGCTCAAGGTTTCAAAGAAACCTGGTTCGCAGAGAGGCTTTCAAAGGTAATGCATTCTTCTTTATTTCTGCAATTCAAGGTCAAAATCTTAATCATTGCTTTATCTAATTTAAAATCTTGTTTTCCTCCTTGACAATAATATTGTTTCTTTAATTATACAATGGTAAACAAAATCCAAGCAAACGTTCACAAGTAGTTGGTTTACACTTCAATGATGGTAAATAAGATTAATTATTTACACTTTTGAATACCCATATTTTAAAATAAAACATTTGTTAAATAATTTTAATTTTAAGTTAAATTATAAAATTAGTTAAAATTTTTAACTAATTTTATGTAGAATGGTGTTCAAAAGTTTCCATCCACTTAAACATCTCTACTGACACCGTTCAAAATGAGATTATATGGGCAAGTTCTATTACCAAATACACTTCTAACAATATATTTTTTGCTGACCTGTAAGCAATCTCTTGTATACAGTTGAGGATAGTCTTAAGTTTTTATTATCGTAAGTTTCCGGCCACCCTTTGTTGTGACTGTTTGCAAAGGATTAAATACTAATTCAGTCCATGCCTATTAAATGAATTCCTACTTGAAATTCGTGGTTGTCAAAAACGTCAAAAAATACGGACAAAGCTTTTGGTATACTTTCGAAAATGAACCCTGAGAGGAGTACCGATGAACTAAAGTGCCTTAATATTGCTCCATGTACGTGGATTATACAGCTGAGTCCCTGTGTAAAAACCATTCACCAGCTAAAAAAATCTGAGACACCACCTTGTATTTGTCCCTGAATATTTTCATTGGACTTCTAATAAGTGGGAAAATGAGGCCTTTTTGCACGAAAAAAAATTCAGTTTGGTGGTTCGTAATAGGAGACAGTATGTAAGACGGCCTAGAGGTACAAGGAATAATGTTCAATAGCAAACACCAACTGTTACGTGTGGTGGTAGGAATGTAGGGGTGCGGGGTGTGTTTTCAGCGTATGGTGTTGGAACCTTCGTGCTCATACACGTATGGCCGGTAATGTGTACAGGGATATACTGTAAAATAATTTACTGCAATATGAGCGGAAAAAATGGCCTTATTGCAACTTTAAGCACAATAACGATCAAAAATACATATCAGCAATAGTAACCCGGTGGTTCCAGTCAAAAAAAGTAAACGTTTTGAAGTAGATAGCTTAAAGTTTGGACCTGAAATCGATAGAACATTTATAGCTGGAGGTGATCCGGCGTTTGAAAACCCGAAAACACCAAAATCATAATGAAATTAGCAAAAAGTCATGGAATACTGGCAGTCCATTTGACAAGACAGAATTCTGGTCTTAATAATTATGTCCGGATGGCCTTCACCTGATATTTATGTCAAAGGTATGGCAACTATATAATAATTTACTGATAACTGTGGGATAACACCTAAACTATTTAAAGTTGGAAAAATAATTTCTGTCTTTGGCTTACAGTATTTGTTTTCGTTAATTTCCACTAAATTAGTGTATTTATTTTGCAGAAAAATGTTTAGTTCTTAATAAAATCCTAAATTAAGCACATATGAAGCGGAAGTTAAGATGAAATTTTAGGGTGGCCAAAAACTTATGAACAGCACTATATCTGTGACATCTGTTTATGTGTGTCTAATGGACTAAGATATGCACCCTTCAGAGATGAACATTCCTTTGTGAATCATTGTGGGAAAAATTTCAAACTTTTAATTTCTAAAATTCTGAAATACAATTTTTGCACTTTACACACTACTCACAGATGCCATAGATATATCATTGGCATTCTAACTCACTAACTTATGATCCATTGGTCGCACAGTGGGTTGTCTATATATACATATAGTGTGTAACAAGTAATCAAATAAAATAAAAATTAAGTACAATAACGTTTAAGGAAGTATAATTATTAATTATCATAATTCAGCATTCTGCTCCTTTAATTTAAACTTCTTTACTAATTTAATTTATTAAACACCTTATAACATATTTAAAGAAAATGTTTTTCTCATCTTCAGATTAGAACCCAATTTTTCAATGTTTCCACATTTTCATAATTAAAAAAAAATATTGTCATTATGATCCGAGCATTATCTTTTTGAAATGTAACATATTTTTAAAAAATACATTGTTCAGAACATAATGAATGTAAGTTTTTTTTTCTTTTAATTATGACAATGTGGAAACATGGAAATATTGGGTTCTAACCAGAAGATGTGGAAAAAGTTTTCCCAAAACTTGTAGTCATGTTAAATAAATAAATAAATAATGAGTAGAATGCTAAATTTTTATAATTAAAAAAAATCTAAGGTTCAGGGATATTACAACAGATTGTACTAACCGAGTTCAAAGTGAACAAACAGTGATATAGGCTTTTGCTTATATCACTCCACATCTTCTGGATATGTTCTAGATAAAAAATTCTTTAAACTTATTCTTTATACTTTATACTTATACTTTAATACAATTTTTTTAATAGACATTGATCTTTTATCTGAAGTCTTTATAGGTATACTTCTATTTGAATATCAATATTCCAGCACTAAATTTATGAGGAGGAAGGTTGGTAATACTTCTTAAACCGTAACAATTATTTTTTTTTTGTTTGATTCCAAACAACCACCAGATAAACTAAGCTAATTATATTTTGTTTTAGTTTCTTTGATCAAAGTAATTTCATAGCAACTATTATTTCTTCTATTCACAGAGTGGTCCAACTATCCCTATGCCAGTGCCAAGCAGTTACAATGATATAACTCAGGATAAAGCACTGCGAGAACATGTAGGAGTGGTCTGGTACGACAGAACTTTCTTTGTACCTCAGTCCTGGAAAGACGAGCACCTTCGAGTTTGGATCAGGTTCGGCAGCGTTCACTATCTCGCACATGTGGTAAGGTGTCCACTTAAATTGAAATTATCTTAGATGTAAAAAGTTATCTAAAATATTTTTTTCCTCCAGTTCCATTTAAATATATTTGTTATTAGATCCAGATACTAGTAAAAATATAATGTTACTTGTACACTTTCTTAATTTAAAAATTTCTCCTTTTTAATTATAATTTACAGTGGATCAATGGCAAGCCTGTAGTCTACCATGAAATCGGTCACCTGCCATTCCAGCAGGAAATAACTGATGTGCTAAACTATGGTACTGAAAATAGAATCACAGTTGCAGTTGACAATACACTAAGTCCAACCACTGTGCCTCAAGGATCATTAGATGAGATACAGACGTAAGTTCTATCGAGAACTTTAAAAAAAACACATTTTTATCAATAAGAAAAGTCTATATCACTCTTCTTCTATATGTGTTTCAGAATAAATGGAGCGAAAACTGTTCAGAGGTATACATTTGATTTCTTCAACTATGCCGGCATCCACAGATCTGTCCAATTATTTACCACACCAGACCTCTACATTGAAGATGTTACTGTTTATACAGATATAATTGGCTCAAAAGGTAAAAGCACTGTTTAATTATACTCACTAATAATAACTGAACACCAACATTTTTTTATTTTTTTCAATTTTACAACTTTTATAGATATTTTTCCACCTCTCCAACTTCTATCTGTATTTTATGATCTCCAAATTTAGATCCATAACACTTAATAGATAGGAGATGAATTTTGTTTACTTCATCTGGCAATCCAGACATGGTATCCCAAATGAAATATTTCTATGAATTTCATAAAGGAAGGCAGTATAATTGATTGCTTGAAATCACACACTCTGTCCTTAACCTTGCTATTTTAATTATAAGCTACATTTCCGTTTCCCTTATTAAGAATAAAACATGTTTCTCTAAATCACCACATTCTTTATTTCCAAGGGATTCTTTACTATCTTTATTAAATTTTCCATTACTTTCTTCTTAATACATTACTTTATAATTGTCCCTTATTTGATAGCCAACCTTTTTTTAACAGTATTGTTCTTCTAGCTAACTTTTATTTAAAAAAAAAAAAAAATTTCATGCAACTATCCAGTTTCAAATATCCTAAAATTTTATATTTTCACAACATTATCTTAAAGCCCCCATGTGATATGCAGTTTGACTTTTCTTGATTTACAAGCCATGCTATCATGAAATAAAATGTTTTCATACTTAAGTCAGTTTTTTTTTTTTTTTTTTTAATTTTATTTTATATATCTCAAGAAATTTACAGGATATTCAAGAGTCACACAAATCATCAATGTAACTAAATATGTAATCCACAGTTTTAAAAATAATAAGATTAAATAAATAATGATTAATCAAGCATTGAACAGATTACAGTGTCATGTTATTATATAATAAATTTCATTATTGTATGTATTAAGAATAAAATAAATTGTTAAATAAAGATTAGCTATGATTAACTTCATTTTTTAACATTAAATTAGTATTTCAAAAATATGTTTTGAATAGGTATTGTATATTTCAACGTCAGCTATGGTGGGACCAAAGAAAGGACTTCAGTAAACTGTTGGGTGGATTTGGTTGATGCAGATGGAGCATCAGTTGCAAGTACATCCAAAGACGGAATTGAACCAAGTGGTTTCATTGGGAAAATCGAGATTCCAAATGCAAAGCTATGGTGGCCTTACATGATGAATCCTGAACCGGGCTACTTATACACTCTTCAGGTAAAGCTTAAACTTTGTTTTATTAATAATAAATGATGACATTATGAAAAGCTGATGCAGTTTGAACCCAATTAGAGAGAGTGACAAAGATCTCTTGGAGAAAAGATGAATAGTAATAAATCACTCATTGGTTTACTTTGGCATGTTGAATATTCTACATTGAATCTATCTAAAAATAATCGATCTATTTGATTTTTTTTTTTTTTTTTTTTTTTTTTTTTTTTTTTAAGCATCCTCACTTCATGATATAATTACAATATAATAAATTCATGAAATATTAACTTATGATTTTAGATACGCATCTCAACTTCAACACAATGGAGCTATAAGGTAGAAGATATCTATCGGCAGCCTATTGGAATAAGAACAATTCACTGGACCAATTCAAGTCTATTGATAAATAACAAACCCGTTTATTTGAGAGGCTTTGGCAGACATGAAGATTCAGATGTAAGTGTACTTAATTAATGGTTTCTTTATATATATATATATATATATATATATATATATATATATATATATATATATATATATGTTTAATAATGTTCTTGAGGTTCAGTCAATAAATAAAAACAACTATTTTGGCGACATTAAATATAAATTAAATATAAACATTTAATATATATTAAATATAATATAATATAAACTATATTAATAAAAATATAATATAGAACTAAAAAAAAACAATGAATAGATGCATGAAAAGTATTTTAAACATTCAAATAAAAAGTGTGATAAATAAAGTCAATAATTTAAATAATGAAATTGAAAATAATAAATGTAAAATATGTAAAATTATCCCCCCTAATCTTAGCAAACAATTTTTTATCGGTATAAATAAAAATTATGAACAAAAATTTAACCAAACAAATTAATAAAATATCTAAATTAAATAAAACTTAACAAATCATATTTTTATTTTGCTAATGTTTCGGCCATAACTTTGATCTCTATCATCAAGGCAGATGGAAAATTAAAAAACTATAAAAGATATATCATCACAACAAGAGAACTGGTGAAGTTTTCTTGAGAACTCATTTAGTTCTTTAATTTTCCACCTGCACTGATCATGGACATCAAAAAGTTATAACCAAAACTTTGGCGAAATAAAAATATGGTTTATTAATCTCAAATATTGCCTAATTTTTTAGGCGATGAGACTTATCCCTATCAACATCCAACTTTGTATTAAAACAAATAATCTTTAAAGTATAAAACACAATTGAATTAAAGTATAAAACAAGATCCCAAAAAGGCTTAGTGCTCATTTTCGCACTTTGTTCAATTAAGAGAATCTAGATGCTATGCAAACTGTTTGGAAAGCCGTAATAATTCTTAGTGGTGATAAAAATCTCTGATTAAAAAGCCCTTATCAAGACTTCTAAAATTAATATAAGAGTTTAGCACTATGAATTGGCAATGTGGTATTTCCTATTTTATTTTATATTTATTTTTAATTAACTCATTCAAGTGTACACTAAAGTTGGTATTCAAATGTTTCAAAATTAAAAGGACTATTAATTTTTTTTTTTATGAAATATTTTAATTTGTCTTCCACAGATTCGAGGTAAGGGATTAGATTTGCCTTTAATTACTAAAGATTATAATCTGTTAAAATGGGTTGGAGCCAACGCATATAGAACATCTCATTACCCCTATGCAGAAGAAATCATGGACTTTGCTGATGAACATGGAATCATGATAATTGACGAATGCCCCAGTGTTGATACAGAGTAAGTCTGTTGTTTTATGTTATACTCTGTTTGTTACTTCCTTTTAGACCCAGTTTGGCCTGACTTCAGAATTTTATAGGATCCATACTATTCTCTCTTCATTCTTTCTCCCCTTTATCGAGATATTTTTAAGAGTCAGTCTTCAAACTAAAGCCATTCAAACTTTTCAAGCATCACTGTATTAATAATATAGTTTCTATTGAGAATGAACGTGCTGGTCAGCTGATGGTTCATAAACTCATTTCGAACTGACCAAAAGACTTTGTATAGAGAGAATTTTATTAAAAGCCCTCTTCTCCCAAGGAAATTATGATCATCAACCACGGGTAGTCAGAAATAGGCAGATTTGGACCGAATAATACAAATCCATAGTCATCAATCACTTACTGAGATACTAATTTGCCAAATCAGATGGAGATTGTAACTTGCCGGTTTAACTACCAGCAGAGTTAAATGTAGTGACCAGTCCTGATATCAGAAATACATAGTTATAGAATACGATTTTAAGGCTGGACTAGTATGGTTTCATCTTTGAGATCATAAATATTGTAGAATTGGATAACTTTAGATTATTAGTACATTTATAAGACATGATTACTTTTTATGTTTTGGTGGTACTATTTCATACATTAAGTCAAAAAAGCTGACATATCTCTGATGGCCAGTTAGTCGGTGCAGTCAGCAGGTTACAAAGGGCCAGTATTAGGACTTAAAAAATAATCTCACTTTTAGTTATTACCATGCAAACTGTATATAGTATTTGATCAATATGTGAATAATTTTTCTCTTAGTTATTAAGAGAAAATCCTCTCTCCTAGTAAAGGATTAATAATAATTATTTTACTTTCATAATGCTTCCTAACGTATTAATAAACTTCATAAATAAATTTTTTATAGCAAATTTTCACCAGTTCTACTTAAAAAGCACAAAGACTCTCTCACAGAACTAATTCAGCGAGACAAGAACAGGCCCTCTGTTATCATGTGGAGTGTCGCCAATGAACCTAGAACTCAGTATCCAGCTTCTTCTGATTATTTCAGGTTATTTATAATTTGTTATTAAATTAGATATGTTTTCAAATATTACGATGGTAGTGTGAGGTTAATGTCTAGAATATGGTGTGGTCTTTCTCTTCGGAAGTACTATTTCTTAAATTAGAACTATTGATACCTTTACTCCTATTGATTTCCTGAAAAAAAAATTTCATAATCAAATAATCATAAAGATATTTATCTTTATTATTTTTATTTAATTTATTATTTATATTGTTAAGTAACATTAACAATAAATGAGATAAGTACAATAATCTGTTTAAAAAATGTTTTGATTACATTAAAATCTCAATTATTCTTAAGTGGATATTGATTATTGATTAATTCCTGATATCCCTGGTAAGACATAGAGCCATTATGAATGTTCGCCATCTGTCTCTGACGGCAACCAGAACTCATATTTTTGCCTATCATACTCCAGCACGTTCTACTTCAGGCTCTATGGACCTGCTCCAAGTTATTCTGGGTCAACCAACTCTATGTCATCCCTGAGGGTTCCAGTAGAGGGTTTCTCTTGCAATGTTGTCCGTTGGCATTCTCTAGCAACATCTTGTTCCTTCCCCCATCTGGTGCCACTATGCTACCCAGGTACTGGAATGACTTGACTGTCTCGATTTCATAATTCCCAAGTAATATAGGGTTAGTGGATCTCAAGTTAACATACATCACTTTTTTTCTTCCCTTTATTTATCTCCAAACCATTATTCTTTGCATTTATTTTCAGATCTGTCAACTTCCCCGAAATATCTGTAAACTTATGTGCTAAGAGACAAATGTTATCTGCACAATTTATGTCTTCCAGATGTTCAGTGAGCCCCATTGGATGCCTCAGCATGCTGCTTTCATTACTTTGTCTAGAACCAAGAGAAACAATATGGGGAAAGTAGACAGCCCTGCCACTGTCTCAGCCTGGCAGTAAACGGCTCAGATAACTTGCGCTCTGCACTACACTACATACAAATGAATCATACTTGGCCTTAATAATAGATATTATTTTACCTGGTACACCTTTCTTGGCAAGGGTTTCCTAAATCTAGGTCCTGTCAACACTGTCAAATGCTTTCAGGAAGTCTATGAAAACAAACCATGATTATCTGCAGTTTTTTCTATTTATTTTTTTTCCAACAATAGCATTATTGTATAATTATACCAGCAAGTCCTTTAGAAAAAAATTACAGAGAAAATACTATTTTGTAAATAAAACGGTGGAAGTTTCTTTAGTAACTTGACTGAATCCACAAAATTCAATGCTAGAAGAGGTGACTGTAAGTTGATAAAGGAACCACTGTTGAAATTCCAATAATCTTTAAGGAGCTTTAAAAATCTTTTTTGTTTAAAAAGCAGGTTTATTTTTTCAAGAGAGTGTTTAGGAATAGGAGAATAAAACACAGAAGCAGATGATGCAGTTTTATTGGTTGGTTAATTTATGCCCTACTACAAATTAACTAACCAATCTATATATGTAAGAACAAGATGATATATCCGAATAGAATCAATTTGAATAATTTCAAACCTTCTATCATTAATATGTTATTATATCCTTTGTTTTAATCATATTTCATAATGTATTGCAATATTTTAAAATTATTTGTGGCAGGATTTATCTTTTGATAACAATATGAGATGATTAAAACTTTACACTTCTAGACAAAATCTGTTCCATAATAATCTCATGTTTTCTCTTACCATATTTATTTGTCTGAGAAACATCAGCATCAAGCAAAAGACAAAAAAAGCATGAAGATCTAAAAGTATAATGATATTGTGTATTTAATATATTTTGTAATTCGAAGAAGTATTTATTGCAATTGAAACACTCATCATGAATGTTAAAATAAAATTTATTTATTTATTTCTGGTTTGAGAATAATGACCATACTATAAAATAGACATTAACCAATTGTTAATTTAGTTAATCATGGAATTGAACTTTTAAGTTAAAATGGGCTAATATAGGGGGTGAATTTTAGATCAATTGTCAACCATGTTAAATCATTGGAAACTAAGAGACCTGTTACAGCCGCTCTCAACAAATGGTACTCGGTCGATCAAGCGGTGAGTTGCTAAGCAATATTGTTGACTCATCCGAGTAATCCATAAGATCCATCTTCATTTATTCTTCTATATGTTTCTCGCATGTAACTTTTAACTAAATACTTGCTACAATATTCTAGCGCTGTCATACTTTCTTAGTTGTTGCTTTTGTTCCCATTTTGAATCGTACCAACAAATAGTAATCATAATTATGTTATGATCTATGTTTCTTTAAAGTATAATATCATATCACCTTCATAAAATTGGTTTTAAGGAGACCTTTCAGTTATCATTTGGTTTTTCATTTCTGTAAGCCTTTATAATTCAGTGACTGCCTTTTCATTATGTTTTATAATAATGGTTTATAATTTTACTCTTGTAATTCAGACATGTGAATTACGAATAATGGGGAATATATTATATTTAATGCTAAACACATTTTGTGAAAATTCTTATAAAACCTCTTAATTATTGAAATCATTTTCCAATAAGAATGAAATAATTTAGTTAATATTTAGAGTTAGTTAGCCATTTGTGTCAATATATTTAGATTATTTAGGAAATTTATCCAACTGGATAAACATTAGTCATAGATAATAATACTACCTGCTTGCATTCATCAAGTTATAGCAATTGTTCTGGTACTAAGCAAAAGTATGTATGTATATATTACTTTCTAAGCATACACATTTTACAATTGAATGTAATAATTATTGTATGCAATTTTTTTTTTTTTTATTATTATTTTACTTGGGGCGGTTGAAGAGAAAAAAATAGTCCAAAGCTAGGGTGAGTCAATTGTTTCTGCCAAGGGCCAAACCAAATAATGAATTCAGCAAGTCCAACAAAAAAAAAAAAAAAAAAAAAAAAAAAAAAATTTAATATTTATGGAAAATATATTTCTCTTATGAATATTATGAAAATTACTAGGTATGACTTTCATAATCATAATTTATAATCTTTTATCCCTCTCTTATTTAATAGATGCAAACTTTTATGATTCCCAAAAATAAGTGTTTACTGAATGATGTAATTGAATCTGTGTTTTATTAAACTCACCAATTTCTTATTAACAACAAAATGATTAGTAGTTTTCCAATACACCCTTTTCAGCAGAAAGTCTCAACCCTTGTATCTTGAATAAAATGTATAATATAAAAGTTTAAAATTCGATCAACTTAATTTTAAGCTTCATTACCCTTTGTAATGTTAGAGTAAAAAAATCCCATCAGTTTTTTTACTGCTTTTTAAGCTACATTAAATGGTCCTTAAATTGCAAGAATAGAGATTTTATTGATTAAATATAATAATATTTCACTAAAATGTTTAAGAACACATTAAAAAACTTTTAATATTTACTTTGAGATGTTTGTTTATATTTGCTGTATGATTAAAATATATCATTTCCTATCCTTTTATGAAAGACCTTTCAGGATGTTACTAATTGCAAGAACATGAAATATTAGCTTAAAATTTGTTAATAAGATACAAAATAAACTGATTTGACAAGAACGTTGGACAAGTATACTACAATAATATTTTGGTTGATTGAAATTTTTATTTTTGAAAATCCTTTTGTTTTATTATTTACTAATAATTAGTTTCCATTGCAAATAATAACTTTTGACTTAATTAATTATATATTTATAGCCATCCCTATAAATATAGATGTTCCCTTCTATTTCCATGTTGTTTCTAAACAAAACTACATTATTTTATTTATTATAAATGGTGAGTGGTGTCCCTGTAGACAGTTGACCCTTCCTCCCTAAGTACAGTAGGGTATAATATAGATCATGAAATGCCCAATGAAACTTTAAAAAATCAGTAGAAACCTTTATTTTCTTATCAGATCTGTGGTGAATCATGTGAAAAACCTAGATTACCGTCCTGTGACTTCAGCCATTGCGCAAGCACCAGGCTATGAGTATGCTGTGAGTAATTGGAATTTCTAAGAACTTAGCTTTATTTGCATGCTTCAATAACCTTTCCAAGCATATAACATTTTCAAAGCAACGCCTTTGCTTCAAACTATTGGCACAGCATAATCAAAATGTACATTAACTAACATTCATAAATGTATCTATTTCTATTCTCTGTAAAACTATAACACAATAAATGACTAACCAAAATTCTGTTTATTTTATGTGTATTTCTTTAAAACTAAATATATTGTTAACTTGAAATGTTATATGCATGTTTGTGTCTCATACCAATATGCATGTCCCTTTGAAAATCCATTTATGATTAAAGTAAAGTAGAATAATTTATAGAATAAATTTATTAATTATTTTCATATCACTTTACAGTAAATAAAAAATATTTATCAGAAATATAAATGATAAATATTTTTTATTTTCCGAGCCAATGGAAAAAATATTTATAATAATAATTAGAAACTAAACCTTTTACCAAAATATAAATAATAATAACAAATTAAGAAAATTCTAGATAAGGCAAAGCATTAATTAAACATGTCAATAGAATATCAGGCAGTGTGAAAATATGCATTATAAGCAGAAGTTTATTTCAAATAGTCTTTTATAATACGAACAAGCTTTGTACTGCACATCAATGAAGGATTGGGTCTTGAGTTAGTTTTAAAAGGACAGATTAAATAAAGCATGGTGAGCAGACTGCATTGTATTAATAAAAGAGGAAGTTCAGCTCAGAGAAAAAGGAGGATAGTAGAGTACTAATATTTCTAAAAGTAATATCCTCTAATGATGCTATGAATGGAGATTTGTTTGAAGTTTTATATGAGGAAAGAATCGAATTGTTATTCAGTAGATGGACTAGGTATGTTTTTAAGGAAACTGGAACTCTAAAGAACTAAAAAATCGACTTAACTCTGGTTAGGTCCATCGACATGTTTTTTTGTAATTTTTTAAATTTAAAACAGAGAAAAATAACAGAATTAAAAGGAATTTAGGAAATGGTGTAAGAGTCAATAAAGAGTTAAGAGGATCAATAAAAAGATAAATCAAAGGTCAGGACCTTCTGAGAAAGAAGAATGGAAGAAATGAGCAATGATACAGAGTACCGAATGTTTACAACCTCTGGTTAATGATTACAATCAAATTTTCAAAGAATATTTATCTGAAGAAGTGGGCTGTTAGGTATATAATTCTTATTTCAGATTCCCAAAAAAACATATTATGCTCTCTATCTCATCAGTTTACATCCACATGATAACACTAGTTGTTAAATTTTGAAATCACTTAGACGAGCCTGATTGCCTCCCTCACCCACAGCATTCATTTGAAAGATGTTTTCTTACTAAATACCAAATTTTAATAGGAATTTCATAATTCTAATATTATTCCACTAAAGGGTCATTCCTAGTTAAATCAACCAATTCTACATTAGATTTGAACCTTGACCTCTCCGATTTCTATGATTTTTGGTATAGACATTGTACTTACCAAGAATAGTTAAAATGTGCAATATTACATTTCTCTGACTTTTGGTTTTTGAGTTATAAGCTTTAAAAAAAAAAAAAAAAAAAAAAAAAAAAAAAAAAAAAAAAAAAAAAAAAAAAAAAAAAAAAAAAAAAAAAAAAAAAAAAAAAAAAACTGTTTTTAGTCCTAACTCAATATATTCAATAACAATATTGCTCCTAGAGAGCTCAAATTTGTTGCATTCTTTTCCATTTGAAATATCCTTTAATTTGATATACCTCTCATTAAATTTTCAATACATTTTGAAACGTCCAAAAACGGTTTTTGGAATTCCCAAAATATGTACCCAGATTTTTTCCAAAAAAATATATGTGATTCATACTATAACTGACTACATGTGGGCAAAATTTCAGAATTTTTCAGAAATTTCAGCTCATTCTTTCTTCTACCCACAACCAAGAGATGTATTATATGTGCCCAGAAACACTCTTTTGTAAAAAGTGGACCCATCAAGAGCAACGGGAAGGACGTACACCTTAAGTACTGATGAGTTAAAGTTATCATCTCCTGCTTTGCAAACAATATATTATAATATTGTAAATAAAATTTAGATATTATCACTGTTTGTAAATACTTCCTTAGGAAAAATATATAAATGCTAGTAGCAAAATATTTATTGGAGCGCTAATAACAATTACTGTTGGGGGGAGCCACTCTGCTCCTATGTTGTTTGAAAATTTTTCCAGTCCACTAAAAAAAAAGGCAATTTTTTTATCAAGAACACATTTCCGTCCCATTCTGAAATTTTACCCACATGTAGTCAGTTATAGTATGAATCACATATATTTTTTTGGAAAAAAACGAAAGGTACATATTTTCGGAATTCCAAAAACCGTTTTTGGATGTTTCGAAAAAATTCAAAATGTATAGAAAATATATCGAGTGATATATCAAATTAAAGGGAATTACAAATGAAAAAGAATGCTGCAAATTTGAGCTCTCTAGGAGCAATAGTTTTTTAATGGCATAATTTTGAATATATTGTGTGAGGACTAAAAGCATTTGTTTTTTAGATTTTTAAAAGCTTATAACTCAAAAACCAAAAGTCAGAAAAGTGTAATATTGTACATTTTAACTAATCTTGGTAAGCACAATGTCAACACAAAAAATCATAGAAATCGGAGAGGTCAAGGTCCAAATCGAATTGGTTGATTTGACATGGAATGACCCTAAATGGTAAAAAACAATTTTCATATGAAATCTTATAGAAAAAAATAAATCTTATGCAAAAACTGAGTAAAATATTTGTATTAATGTTTGTGTTAAGGAAAATTTTTCATATTATCAATTATTCTACATTTGTAGGAGTGGTATTGTAGCATTCTTAATTCAAAAATTAGTTTTAATTGAACAAGTGGTTGTCTTGTGACCTTAAAAACCATAAAATATCTTTTGACAACACTAATATTTCAGGGACAATTCATGGACATTATTGGTTTCAATCGATACAATGGTTGGTACACCGAACCAGGAAAAACTGAAGTGATACAATTAAATGTCGAATCAGAGGCAGAACAATGGCATTTGAAGCACAACAAGCCAGTGATAATAATGGAATATGGAGCTGACACGATGACAGGACTTCATCTGGTAATGTTCTTTTAATGATCAAATAAATAGCCAGATAATTCCAAGAATTCAACCGATTTATTTGTTAAACAGTTCAAAAGATTTTTATGTTAGCTTTAGTTTAAAAATATGCATGTTTATGTATAGTTGTTTAACATTAAAACAGTAAATTATTATAGAAAATTCTATTCTATAATAATCAGAAATGAAATAAAATGTGTTCCTAGATTTTAATTATAGTGGCTAGGGTCAGCGGAAAAATGAGATATTCAAATTAATAACAATAATTATAACATGGCTTGCCAGACTTCTATTTTTTTCATTAATAATCTCAAAGTTTAAAACCGTAGTTTTCGTTCATCTTGTTTTGTTTTTGTTTTTGGGGCATCTCATTATTACTGTAGGAGGAGGGAGGGAGCATTCAAACTACTTACACTATTAAACATTTTAATACTTAAATAATATGTGCAATAAGTGGCAAAATCTTCAGAGATAAACATGGCATTATGAACTAACATTCAGAACTACAAATTCTTCTTACTATAAAAAGAAATGGTATATAATTTTCCTGTTAACGTTATACAATTCCTTTATTTCAGAAGTGACTATCCTATAACTATTTTTTTAGCAAATTGACCTAGAACATCTATGGGGGTTATCGAGGGGAAATTACTTCATGGAAAATTAATGTTGGAGTATAGCTCTTTTAACTCACTGCGAAAGAAAAAAAAAATCAGTAAAATTCTTTTTAAAATAGTTGAAGAGCATTGTTGGTTGACTGGATGCATATGTTGATTAGGATGTTGAGAGGGATCAGTCATAAAAAATTTGGAAAAAAGAAGACCACAGGGCTTGTATCTACTCTTCAGTGAGGATCATCTTTCTCTTCCAGTATTCCTTTATTTTCTGACTATGAGCCAGCTTTCTCTCCTCTGTCCATTTGGTCCCTGTGGTCTTCTTACTGGTAAGGGGCAGTGGGAAAACCCCCTGTCAGACACTTTGTCGGAACTGTAGTCGGTCTTGTGTTTTATCCAGTGAGATCCCTAGTTGTTCCAGATCTGACTTCACTGATGTTATCCACATGTTCTTAGAGGCCTTGCCTCTACCTGCCACTATAAATATCCTGTTTGCTAATCTTTTGGAATTCATGCGGGCCAGGCGTCCATAAAAGGCCATTCATCTTTTCCTTATTAAACCTATTATATTTCATTTTATTTTTATTTTCTATATCATTGAATAATTTATCTACATTTTTTCAAATCATTTCAAATTGTTTACTAAACCTATTATTTTTAATTTATTTCCTTTTGTCTTTTATTTCGGTATTCGACTATTTTTTGTTTCTTGTCCTGATGAAGGCCATCAATGATATGATCGAAACATTGGCAAAAACATAAAATATGTTTGTTAATATCAAACATTTTCTAATTTTTTATAACTGATCTCTCTCAGCATCTGATTCAATTAAAAGAATAATAATACTTAAGATATTATTGTTAAAATGTTATTTAAAAAAAAAAACTGCTTTTAGCTGCCAGAATATATATGGTCTGAGGAGTACCAAGTAGAATTGCTTTCTGAACATTTTAAGGCATTTGATATACTTAGGAATAAAAGTTTCTTCATTGGCGAGATGATTTGGAACTTTGCAGACTTCAAGACTGATCAATGTAAGTTAAAATGAGCTTTTATTATAGCAAAATAGTATTGACCAGCATTCATCTGAATTTAATTATGATACTTAACATTTTGATAATTGAACTCTGTGAACATTTAATTAATTATCTCGGATATCTAACTTGTGTTCCTAAACTTTTTTTTTTTTTTTTAAATGGCGAGTATAGAGATAAACTCACTTTCTTCTAAACTCTAATTTCATTGTCATTATTTAATCGCTGTTGCCAAAACTGGCAATTTCATATTCAAATGCATCAACTAATTTTGAGATGAATCAATTAAATAAATATTCATAATAAATTAAGACAAGTAAATTAAAATATGTATTCTTTCATGAAAATATATTACTTTACTAAATTATTATTATACAGCTACAACCCGAGTTGGAGGTAACAAGAAAGGTATCTTCACTAGAAACCGCCAACCTAAATCAGCAGCTTATCATGTGAGAAAGAGATACATGCAGCTTGCACAAGAGTTAGATAGCTTTGACTTACCAGACGATATGGATAAATACACTGCCTCTGTTGTATCTCCCCAGTCAAATCGTATTGATCTTTAAATATATAATTTATTTTAATTATTCACACAGTAAGTTCCTTTAGAGGGACCATGTGATGATCTTTTTGTGAAAATATGTTGTTTGTAAATATTATTGTGAAAACTTAGAGAGCATTTACTTAGAGTGAATGTTATAACTTTTGTTTTTTATATTAAAATTATTGAAAAATCTTGTCTTTATTTTTCTTTTCACCTTGTTTACTATCAATTTTGGACAATTAGAAATCACCCATAATGAGTATAGTATATGCATTTGAATAAAAAATATATTAAAAGAGGGAATATAAACTTATAGCATAAAATTTATTATTAAAACATCTATACTAGCTCAACTAAAACACTTCAATACTAACCGTTCTGATGAATGGTGAGTAGAATTGATTGAAAATATCAAACTTACATTAAAATTCATTCCATACCCTAACATATCCTCAATCAAGACTTATCTAAGAGTAAGTATGTGTATAATATCAAAAAGTAAGATAACAGACCTCAAAATACTATCATTTAAACTGTCTCTTAAAATTAATGAATACACTAGATTCTCTTCATCTGAGCCATTTATTTTGAAAATGGGGCAAGTCCATTTTTTGTTATTGTGAAATATTTAAAGGTTTGCATTTCAATCAATTAAAAAATATTGGAAAGCATTAATAGATATATTTGAAATATTTTGTGGTACCAGATAATGTAAGTGTGTAATCCAATATTGTTTACAGTGCTGACAAAAAAAGAAAGAGTTTCATTACAACTAAATGGACTTGCCTCACTTTCAGAATTAATGAATTATTGTAATCGTTCATTTAACTAGGATTTTTTTAACTTGCATCGGCCTTTTTTTTTCCTTTTTTTTATATATTAAAAAAAATACTATTCAAATTTTTATTAATATTTATTCATTCCATCAAAATTTAAATCAAATAAAGAATATTCTAGCAGAAAATATAACATAACAAAAAAAAAATAAGTTTTATAAAGAATATCAATGAAATAATAGAATTGCAATTTATATGTAGGTGTAATTAAATTAATTGTATTCAGGATTTAATATTTTAAAATATTCATGATGAACTGAAATTGAAAATATTCAATCTAAGATGGACTCGCACCACTTAAAAAATTGTTTACATTTAAAAACATCATAATCAGTTTTATCTATAACTACCATTATCCCTATTTCAAAAATGGACTTGCCCCACTTTCAAAATAAATGGTTCATCAAATATGTGTTTATTATTTAGTATTTATTACAGTAGGTACCTTATTTTTTATCAGGATATGCCACCAGTAGATATCTGCTTACATCTTGTTGGCCTTCAACAGCATAATATGCATGTATATGCACCTTCCAGCTCTAAAAAGGAATTTTAAAAAAATGAAGTTTACATTATTTTTGGTGAAGCAAACAAAAATACTGAATTTCATAAATGATATTAAGAAATAATAAAACCAGCTTTTAAAAATTTCTCTGATAACTTACACCTAAGTTCTTAGATAAATCCATTAATTATTTATTTAACTAATATACATTAAAATATTCACTAATAGATGAGAAGAAAAAAACACCTACTAACTCAACTAAAAAAATATGATGAAACTGGTTAAAAATTGGCTCTATTTTTACAAGAGCTTATTAATAATAAATCTATTTAATTTATAATTACATTGAATTTATATTTTTTCGATTGTTAAGTAATTACAAATATTTTTTTTAAATATTGATATTTAATTAAAAAAGGAATATTGATATGTTTTGTTTTTCAAATTATATACAATTAAAAAAAGAAATAACAAGGCAGTAAAATGGCGGTAACTATATAACAGCCCAAATTTGGGCTACTGTAACCTAATAATTAGGGCTCAAGACAGGATTCAAAACAGGATATCAAATTAATTTTAACCTTTATAAGGAAGTGAATAGTTGGCAAAGATTTTAGGGGCAGTAATGGAACAAGATGTCCTAGAATGTACATAAGTAACTAATTCTAGAACCAGATTGACACGAAGAACAGAATACTTCGTTCTTAAGAGAAACTTCCTTAAGGCTTCCAAGTTTTTAGGATGACTCTTTTGATGAAAATGTCATACAGAGGGAAAGATACAGTTTGCCTGGATAGGATTCTAAACACTTTAGACGAATTTCATGATTTCTGGACAATAGCTTGTTTCAAAAGTTACGGACGAAGATCTGTTAACGGTGTTTGTGGATATCAAAGTCCTAAATTTTCTTTGCTGTTAAGAGAAAAGATCTTGGCAAAATTTTATTATAAACTTAGCACAAATTATAGGATACTTCTATATTATTGCTAGGAGCGTTAATTTTCTATTTAGAAATGTTTTTACCTCAAAGACCCTTCGAAATACTTGATAATGTAATAAATTATATGACAATAAATAAATATCTATTCATAATTGGGTATATTACATTTACGCATGCATTTACGTACTAAACAAATTACATCAGGGGAGTATTGTTGAAATCAGATTGTACCGAAAAAGAATTATTTTATAAAACAATTCTTTAACTGAAAAATGGGACAGAGAGTACAAAAATGTTAGATTCTACGGGTCTAATATAATAACTAACCATGCTATACCTTTTTTTTTTTCTAATCCTCTATTTATTTATTTTATTTACTAAGTAAATTGGAAATTTTGGGAAATGGTGATCTTGTTTGCCTTTCGGCATTTGAAGATAGGTGTTCTGTGCCGCCGATGGGTCCTGTTATAGCTTAATAATGAAGATGTAGCTAAATGTCAATAAAAACTATACATTGATCGGAATTTTAGGAAAATTTTCAATATATTTCTTTATAAAAAGTAATCTGAAGAATCTTTTTTTGTAAGTAGTTCGACCTAAATAGATTACCAAATTATTCAATTCACAATTAGAAATGTAAATATTACCTTAACAAATACAGATCCTATCGTATCCTATCCTTAATATATACATTAAACAGTACAGTGGTTCAAATATTTCAAAATTTATGTTTTTATCTAAAATACAAAATAGTTTTTAAGTAAAATACAAAGTGCAATGTTATAAAACATTACGTCTTTGTATTTCAGCTAATTAAATTTAATCAAGCAATGTCAAGAGGGAAAGAGTAGTTAAAGGATGAAGAAGACTTAATTAAAATATATGATAGAAATTGGATAATACCAAAATAACTCGTACTATAAATATAATTAGGCATCTCATAAGGAATTTCCTTAGACTGGGCAAGGATTATGGCCAAAAGAAGTAAAGAAAAGGACTGGTAATATTTCAGTAAAATAAGGGTTTGCCGATTAAAAAACTGCCGAACTTTTATTCTCCACGGATCTTTGTTATTTGGGGTACTGAATCCGAATCTGATGTTTGCTACCACGGCAGACGTCGGCTTCATACCCAAAATCGCAAAAAACCGCCCAATACACCGGTTAGCATGTAATACCTACGCTAGCATCCTAAATGTGTATATTTGGTTTTTTAGGTATAACACGAAAACAAAGCCTTTTTCGAAGAGTCTTTAAATATTAATTGTAGCTAGAATTATTACCTACGAAATGTAAAAACCTACTCAGAAATCGGACCATTTACCCTAAAGATATGGTCTTGGGAAAAAGTGTAGAAATTGGCCAACTAACGTTTAGTCCCACTTCTCCGCGAAAACATGTTTGTCGTACTTTTTTGTCTATAACTCCGAAACTATTTGTCCGATTCAAAATTACTTTTTTTCATCTTAAAGCTGATTAAATTTACTATAAGACTATATGAAGTTTTAATAATGTCCTTTACAATAACGCTTAAAAACCCGTAGAGGAGTGAAATCCACGTTTTTTTTTTGTTTTTTTGCACATTTTTCACTATAACTCCAAAATTATTCGTCCGACTCAATATTTCTTTTTTTTATCCAGAAAATGGTCAAATTTACTATTAGACTCTATATATGAAGTTTTAATTGGGTCTCTTGAATTACACATGCAATTAGTACATATTTACAAAAGAACAATCCACTTTTTTTTATTGGCACATTTGTCACTATAACTCCAAAACTATTTATCCGATCCAAAATACCATTTTTTCATCTCAAAGCTGGTTCAATATACTATTAGATTATATACATTCAATTAATATTAAACGCTATGTAACACCCACGCCAGCCCACTGAACATATCATAATCGTCAAATAATTGCCAAAATATACCCATTTAGCATACTAGCGTGGGTGTTACATGGTAAACAGGTATTTTGGGCGGTTTTTTTTGTTGCGATTATGGGTATTAAGCCGACGTCTGCAGTGGTAGCAGACTTCAGATTCGGATTCAGCATCCCAAAAAAACATTCGTTGAAAATAAATAATCGGCAGTTTTTTCTTGAAAACGAACTTTTGGAGCCTTATTTTACAGAACTATAAGTCCATGACAACAGCTGCCCCTGAACAGAAAACTATTTCACGATAAGCTTCCAGCTCTTCAGCCACAACTGAGAGAGATTTGAGAACAAGCGAACATCAGTAATGTTAAACGCTTTTTAACCCTGGCCAGCTCCATAGCCAGATCCGAATACTGTTGAGTAGAACATTCTAGAGCAGTTTATGTTCAAGGGAGACAGTTTAACCCCATAATAAAACTCAAAACTTGCATCGTAGAAAAATGGACCGACATGCGCCTAAGGCAGGGCCGGAACTAGGAAATGTGTCGGGGAGGGGGGGGGGGAAGACTGCACCCAAATTCCGGGCCTGGCCTAAGGTATATAAAGAATCTTTTTAATCCCTTCCAAAATGGCTGACGTCTTGGAGAGAGAGTGGATCAACACGTTACTGAGAGATACATCTACTAAGAGTTAATAGATTATGAAATAAACTGGCCTATATTTGTCGTGGTCATTTGTATGTTTTTCTTTCTATTCAAATAAAAATAAATTTGTGTTATAAATATAATGGTTTTCGTTTGTCATTTGCAAAATTATAACAACCCAGAGTATTTCTAAAAAGATTTCCCAATTAGCATTAATGTTTGACAAAAAAAGAATGGGGATGGCCTATAATTATTTCGGGGAGTGTATATTAGACCATAATCGATCCTTTAGGCCACAAAAAAATTTCATAATCGATAGAATGATTGATTTTCACGGTTGCTTCAATCTAATTAATTAACTCAAAAAATAGTAATGCAGTATAATATGCAATAATTAATAATGCTTTTAAAAAAATAGTCTAGGGTTTACCTCTGTACTATAATATAATTTACTGAGTCCCAATACACACTTAAGAGAGGAGCTATTGGGAGCTTAAAATGTGAGTGTCAAGAGAAAGATTTCTGAGTCTGCAAGAAAATATACTCGGAAGGAGACATTCATGTTGTTATTTATTTTTGTATCCTGTAATCTTGTACAAGAGAAACTTCACTTTTTTGACAAGGTTTCAAAATTAAATGAATCAAAAATTATGTTAAAGATAATGAGGATTCTTAGGTTGAATATTATTTAAGAGATTGCATTATTCTGTGGTTTAGTTTTCATTCATTTCGTTTATAATCAGTAAACATTTATATGAAAGTGAAGAAACTTTTTAATAATCACTTTAATCATCTTTAAAATTTACTTTAACCGATAAGAGTTCATGTTTTTAAGGTATTTCAATTAACAAAGTAATTGCGTCATTAGAATTATTTGTTGATTATTTTATTTTTTGTCAATTGATTTCTTTATTTTCATGTCAAGGTGATAAAAGAAAATAATGCAAATTACATAATCCGACTTCTAACTTCAAACATTATAAAGGGTCTTCTATTAAGAATAACATTTTAATTTTTAATAAAACAACAAAGCTTTAACATATCAACTTAAATCTTGCTTTATTTTGAGGCATAGCTGCAAAGTTTTCAGCACTTCACACGTTTTCTTGTCTTTTTAGTGGCTTATTGTCTTATAACGTTAACTCGCGTTTAAACTTTTTCATATTGCGGCTTTTAACCTGCGCAAACTACGGAATACGGCGACCCAATTCAATACCATAAACGCTGAGTACCCACAATTAAGGTACCAGTTTGGTAATATTTTTTTTTTATCACTTCCAATCGATCGAGAGGAGTCAAACGCTCCATCATAAAACTGTGCACCATACTTAAAATATTGTAACATCTAGAAACCAAAAAAATATGTAAATATAAGAAAACGAAAGCGCTATATAGTTGGTTTTCCACAGAGTTAGGCATTAGCTAACTAATTTGCCACTAATTTAGTTTTAGCAATTGGCTTGCGACTAATTATCACAACTACATTATCCGTTAGCTGAAATGACCAACTAATTCTTTCTAAGCTATAGAAAATAACTGTAATGGTAGCTTAAACTAATAAACATTAGCTTTAGCTGCCGGGATTAGTTAACTACTAATAATTTTTTATTTATGTTTTTTCGCCTTTGGAATCTTCATTGAAGATATGAGTAAATATTTATTTGTATATTACATCGTTGAATTATATTTTTATTACATTATATTTGTATAATAGCTAAGAATTGCTACAACCCCCACTGGGCTAGCAACTGTGCTTAAAATAACTGGTAATGATGGATCGAAAGGGATTAAAATTCTGTCGCTGCACATTTTGGTTGAAGAAAGGCATCTTCGCTTTGTTGGATCTACTTGAAACAATGCTCTTTAGTTTGCGAATTTCGTAAGAGTAATGAAATTGCTGAGTAATCTAGGATAAACCTTGCATAATTGGTCAGCATACATAGAAATCTACGAACGTCATTGACATTCTGTATGCGTGGAAGTGCGGAGTCGGCCTGAATCTTTTGATGATTTTTTCTGATACCATTCTTCGAAACAACATGTCAGTCTTAGTGGTGAAGGTACTGTTTACCTTCCTCCAAAAAAGACCCCTGTCTATAATATCATCATAATAAACAGCACATTTGGGGAGAACAGCTAGAATTTGAGAAATTGTTCGATTAAACTCCGATGGTGAAGTTTTAATCACAAAACTCAAACGATTCATTTTGTTTGCCCCCCTATGGATAGAAATGGTCTGGAATGGATGCTGCTTCATTCATCGATAGGGAGATGCAAATAGGCCTTGATCAAATCAAGTTTGCAACAGTAAGTAGAATTACGGAGGCTGCTTAACACATCTTCAATACGTAGAATAGGAAAATTGGCAGGGACCAGCCACTCATTTACACCACATTTATAGTGAAACTCCTCCATTTGACACTCCCCAATCAAAGTCGGACTCCTCCATCTGGTTTTGGTATTACTACAAGGGGAGATCCCCAATCACTTGTAGCTACTGGTGTAAAATGACCTGACTTGTCAAGCTCCCGTTCTACCCGAGAGTTAGATAACATATACAACATTGTAGTAATTCTGTTTATTCCCACTTTTTGTTCTCTTTTGCTCATAATATTTAGTCTGCAATTGTATTCTTTCGTGCATATAAAAGTATAAATATTACTTATTTTCAATAAAATGCGATAACTAGTTCATTATCAAGTTTTTTTAACAATCTCTTAATTTTTTCTTTAGAGATTATTATTGACAATAATAATAATTATTAATAAGTATAGTTTAACCAATTTCTTATACGTATAAAAGTTTATTTTCAAAGCACATAATCAAACTAAGTAGGTATTCTTTTCTTTAAAGGAGTGAATTTAAATATTGTTTTCATAAAAATGTGGATCATTATTTTTCTTAAAATATTTTATTAAGTAAAAAGAAGCATTTATATTTATATTTTTATTAAAACATGGTTTCCAAGTATTTGAAATATTTTTTCATTTCTATTTTTTTTCCTTTTGGTATAATGAATACCAAGAAAGTTTTCTAGCTTATAAATTTTTCAAAAATCATTCCAATTATAATTCAAGTTAATTTTATTTGTTTATTTATTTATGTTTTTATTTTTATTTTTTGTAATATTTTAATTTTAATTTCAATAAATTATTTTATTAAAGATGATACTTATTTATTTTGAAATTATGAAATGAAATTACCTGCCTATTGTAGATAATACAATTTAACCGGTTCCATTAGCTAAATGCACCATCCACAACCCAATAGAAATCGTGTTCAATGCAGTGATTCAGTAAAATATAAATGAATCCTTTGCTCCTAATTTCATTTTCATTTATTAGTTTGTAGCTGTAACCATAGATGAAGCTAATTAGTTATTAGCTACAACGATAACTAACCCTCCATACTTAAATAAAGCGTAGTTGCCTGAAATAGCTAATAACTAATTTAGCTATAAAAAAAACATCTGTCGGCAAACAGATAAAAACTGGCTTTTAAACTATAACTCCTTTACTATTACAGCCTACTTATCTATAGCTTTAGTTGTTAGCTACAGCTAATTTTTGCCTAACTAGCCCAGTCAAATAAGGAGTTTTATTCAGCAAATCTCGGAAAGGATGCAATGAAGCTGAATTTTTGCATTTACCTTTGTTTTGGTATTCTAAATAAGGGTGAAAAGTCACGAACCATAGCATGTTAGCATAATTTCTATGCCTCGGACGTCAATCAAGAAGGTTACAAAACTTGTAGATAATAATATTTTCTATAATTTTGGTTAAATTAACTTTTTTTAGGATTAACCGTTTTCGAGATATAGCGTGGAGAAGGAGAGGCGGGCACCGGTTCGGACAAACATTTGCTTCCAGTGCCTTCGACAATTGTTTCTCAGAAATATTGTCAGGAACAAAGTTGTAGAGCATTAAATTTACTTTAATTTCATATACATTTTTGGCACTTAAATCAAATGTTTGATGAAAAGTGAGGTAAACATATTTTTTCTCTATAACTATCGATTTTTAATAACGTATATCTCGAACACCGTTGAGAGTTTGACAAATATGTATATAAACAATTTTATAGGAGATTTAATTAGCTTTAATTTTGATCCGTAGTTTATTTTTCTAGAGTCCACCCTTTTCGAGGTGTATTCGAAAAACCTTAACATGGGACCTTCTCCAGGTTCCCCCACCATAAACTAGGGATTCCCGTCCCCCAGGGAATTTTAGGGACTTTTAGTATTTTTACCTTCTAACTACTCCTAACAAAGCTGTTAAGTCAAAAATAGTCGCTTAATTCATGCACTCTATTCCCCTCATTTCAGCATTCTCACTGGGGTTGCGCTTCTTCGCGAAAACAAGTTTTTCGACACTCTTTTAGCTATAAACCTGAAACTAATAGTTCGATCCAAAATATATTTTTTCCATCTGAAAGCTGGTTAAATTTACTATAAGAACCTGTACATTAACGTTTGATCAAGTCAAATAAAATGTTCATGTCAGCACCCTCAAAACCGCTTACTGTTTTGAATTCCAAGTTTTTTAGGCACATTTTTCACTATAACTCCATAACTATTTCTCCAATGTGAACTTTCATTTATTCAACTAAAACCTGGTTAAATTTACTATTAGGCCCTTTATAATTTGAAATGAACTCCGTAATATACCCAAGCAAGGCCACTGAAAATGACAAATTCGTCAGATGTTGCCAAAACATACATATTTAGTGTGCTGGCTAGGGTGTATTACGGGATTTAATGAAAATTTCATATAAAGGGTCTGATAGTAGATTTGACCAGATCTTAGTTAAAAAATGATATTTCAGATTGGAGAAATAGTTAAGGAGTTAAAGTGAAAAATGTGCCTAAAAAACTTGGAATTCAAAACAGTAAGCTTCGGTTTTGAGGGTGCTGACATGAACATTTTATGGGACTTGATCAAACGTTAATATACAGGTTCTTATAGTAAATTTAACCAGTTTTCAGATGGAAAAAATATATTTTGGATCGAACTAATAGTTTCGGAGTTATAGCCAAAAAAACTTCTGACCAAAATTAAAGCTGCTTAAATTTCCTATAAAATTGTTTGTATACATATTTGTCCAACTCTCAACGGTGTTCGAGATATACGTTATTAAAAATCGTTAATTATAGGAAAAAAATATGTTTACCTCACTTTTTGCCAAATATTTGATTCAAGTGCCAGAAACGTATATATGCAATTAAATTGAATTTAATGTTCTACAGCTTTGTTCCTGACAATATTTCTGAGAAACAATTGTCGAAGGCACTGGAAGCAAATGTTTGTCCGAACCGGTGCCTACTTCTCCTTCTCCACGCTATATCTCGAAAAAGATTAATCCTAAAAAAAAAAGTTAATTGAACCTAAATTATAGAAAATATTATTATCTACAAGTTTTGTAACCTTCTTGATTGACGTCCGAGGCATAGAAATCGAGATATTTGAAAAAAAAAATGATTTTTGTGACCTTTGACTTGAATATCTAATGAAGCTAACGTTCTGAGATCGGTGACTTTTTACCACTTATCTAGAACACCAAAAAAGGTATATGCAAAAATTCAACTTCATTGCTTCCTTTCCGAAATTTGCTGTATAAAACTCCTTTTCTGACTGGGCTAGTTGGACAAAAATTAGCTGTAGCTAACAACTAAAGCAATGGATAAGTAAGCTGTAATAGTAGGGTCATTCCATGTCAAATCAACCAATGGCTCGGGCCTTGACCTCTCCGATTTCTATGATTTTTGGTACAGCAGCTGTACTTACCAAGACTAGTAAAAATGTAAAATATTACATTTTTTTAAATTTTGGTTTTTGAGTTATAAGCTATTAAACATTTAGAAAACTACTGTTTTCGGTCCTCATTTAATATATTCAAAATTACGCCATTAAAAAACTATTGCTCCCAGAGAGCTCAAATTTGCGGCATTCTTTTCTATTTGAAATGCCTTTTAATATGATATATCACTTGATATATTTTCGGTTCATTTTTTCGATTTTTTCGAAACATCCAAAAACGGTTTTCGTAATTCCCAAAAGACATACCCTTCAAAAACAATATGTAGTCAGTAATAGTATAAAAACATATATGTGATTTATACTATTACTGACTACATGTGGACAAAATTTTAGGATGGGATGGGGGGGTTCTTGATAAAAAAATTATTTTGTCTATTTTTTAATGAACAGTTAGTCCAGTCAATGAAGTATTATAGAATGCGTTTTCTGTAATCCAAGGTTTTTCTTAGGAAACTTGTTCAGGGTAGTTAGAAATTAAACATACTATAAGTTCTAAAGTTTTCGGCCCTGGGAACAAGAAGGGAGGGGGCGCGGAAGGTTACTTTTTTTGTTTTTGGGCTCATATCTCGAGAACCGTAGCCAGTTATCTGTTTGCCGACAGATGTTTTTTAAAGCTAAATTGGCTATTAGCTATTTCAGGCAACTACGCTTTTTTAATTATGGATGATTAGTTATCATTGAAGCTTCATTGATTCATTTCCGAGGTGAAAACCTTTTTTTGACTGGGCTAAACTCTGGTTTTTCACTAATTTTCTAAGGCATGCTTGTAGAAATTTATAAATAGTTAGTTTTAATACTAGGTTAGTTTGTTTTATTACAAGCGATTTTTCTACTTTCGGAAACTAAAAACTGAAAAATTATCAGTTTTTTTTTTTTTTTTTTTTTTTTTGTTTTTTATTTCTCAGTTTTTGAAGGAACAAAGTTAAAATTCGAATTCAGTGCCTCAATATACATTAGAATCAAATGAGGAAAACTTTATTTTCTCTTCAGTAAACTATCTGGTAACCGGACTATATCGCACTCATAGGTGAACCTCCTGCCCTCGTCATACTTCAGAGTTTCAAGGCTGATTTATCTAGCACCCATCATTACATTCATCATAACATTTTCCATCTACTTTAATGATCGACATTTGACCATCCATCACTGTCGATATCACCGCTTTCAGGCGAGCTTCAATCATACTTATCTTTCTCAACATCCGATGAAGATCTATTACAACTAACTAAAAGAATTCAAAAAGAGCTCAATAGAATATAATATTTATCAGCGCAAATTATATTGTTTAGATGAAGGGCACATCATTTTTGGAACATCAAAACGGAACGCATATGATAAAAAAGGAGGAGAGAATAGAAAATGAAAATGAAAGAGGAGGCTCGTGGGAGTTATTTTTATGGCAACCACACTAGAAAAAATAAAATCATGTTATTAAATGAATCATTTATTTTTTTTATTTAAATAAAATCACTCTGCATCTAGTAGATGAGATATTTTCATTAATTTGACTTTGGATCTCTTGCTTTGGAAATAATATTGATAAAACTGTTAATAAAACAATAATTTAATCTAACATGAGATCTCATGGCGAGTGATGGCCCATACTTTTTTGAAAATGATGGAGCTGTCGTCACTGTGAACAGCGACCGTAACAGAAACACGCTTTCTGATTGGTTTTTCCCAGTTTTGGATGAAAATGACGACTTTTGGTTTCAGCAAGATGGTGCGACATGTCACACATCCCGTGGAACGCTTGCTCTGCTAAATGAAAAGTTTCCTCATAAAAAGAACCCTTTGCGTGGCAACAAGCAATGGCCTGCCAGATCATGGGATCTTACGCCATGTGACTTATAAAAAGTGTACGTGAACATATCATGAACAATACACCGATAGAAGGAAGAAATTAAAATGATTATTAGCAGCATCCCACCAGATGTTTGTGAACGGGTCATCATAAACTTCAATGAACGCATTGCTCATTGCCTTGTGGACTTGGGTGTCATATGCAGGATATTATTTTTTATACATAAATGTGAGATGTTACTTAATATGTTTGTAAAAAGAATTTACATTTTCAATAAATTTTGTAATTTCTGCAGCACTTTAATATTCGTTCCTACTTCCTGGACACCCTTTATACATAAACTATAATTTACAACAGAACAAATAGCACTGATCCACCTTTGTGAATATACTTCATAATCATCCTCTGTTTTTGTACTAGGTTACCTTTTTTTTGTGTCTATCTTTAGTAATGTATTATGTCACTCAGTTGGATCAGTACTTGGTAAGGAAATATTGTTTTGTGAACAACTGTTGTACAAGGAGGTGATATGCTCAGCAACCACCCTCAACCAGGTCTCCAAACCCCAACGTCGATCCACCAACAAAGAAACAGAAATTAAATTTTCTGCCTTTAGGGGGGCCTGAACTCCGACCCTGGAGCTAGAAGTTCAATGTATTACCCACTGATTATATTCTATAATATTCAGTTATAATATCATAATAATATAATATTCCGTTTTAATACTATTATTTTATTTTTTTTAAATGCAATTAATTTACATTTTTTTTTTTTTTTTATTTAAGGTTCTAAAGACCACCTTATGTTAATTATAATTTGATATTAAAGGGATCAGTTCCAGAACAATATCATAACAGTTATTCAGCTATCTCATTAGGTTCAATCTTACATAAAGTAAAAATGGGAGGAATCCATACTTTTATTTATTATTATTTTTTTTTTTAAATGCATATGAACCTGCCAGACAGTGCATAAAAAGAGCCGAAAATATTATGGCATATAATGGAGCACCTCTCAAACCAAAAAAAAACATTCATATCTCATTTATTTAAATTGTCTAATTAATTGTGCAGTTACTTAACATTTGTTTAACAACTGTTATCAACCATCCCTTCCACTATATTGAGTGTGTAATTATTTTTCAGTATTTAGATAGCCAATAATTGATTAAATCTTCAGTCCTCCTTTCTTCAGGTTTGCATGATCCTGGTAAGTCACAATTTTTTTTTTTTTTTTTTTTTTAATCTGAAAAGGATGCACTATTTTCTCCAAGACATTTTTAATAAGATTATATCTTTTATTTTAACAATTATTCATTTAAACATTGCAACTTTTATTATTTACAGATATGGAGTTAAGTTGGCTGATAGCTGGAGCACTTGTGGCTCTGTTGGGTCAAGCCCAGGGTGGGATCCTTTACCCTCGGGAAAGTGAAACAAGGCAAGTCAAATCATTAGATGGAGTATGGAGATTCCGATCCAGTAATAGCTCCACTCAAGGTTTCAAAGAATCCTGGTTTGCCGACAGGCTTTCAAAAGTAATGTATTCTCCTGTTGAGTAATAGTTCATTATTTCATTTATAAATAATTGTTATTTAACTCTGTATCAGTGAACGAAATTCACTTAACTTTCCATAATTTCTGGTTGTTCAGTAGTGTTAATAAATTTATAACTTAGTTTTTTACATAAACTTTGTCATTTAATATTAAATATAATATGAATTTATTAAACCCGAAATTCTTTGAAAAATATAGCCATATTGTTTCTTTCATTACTATTAATTTCCATACATACCAAGACTAAGTTTGCTGACACAGTATTCTGGCATATTCCAGGTTCTGATTTGATTCTGACAAGTTATTCATAAGGTTACTTGGAATTCATTTTACTTCTAAATCAGTCATTAAAAAATAATAATAATAATAAAATAACAATAACATAAGATAATTTTTCTACCTGTTCTACTAACAGAAATTTAAAAAAAAATTGAGAAGAACAAAATTTATATCTTATAAGAATATCTGACTGGGTATATTTGTATTGGGTTTTATACTTATTACTTTACTTAACCACATAAGCATAATGTATATGTATATATATCTTTTTCTTTTTGGGAAGGGACCAATTAATAAATGAGCGGCTGATTTGTAAAAAGGCCTAATTGTAAATATTAAAAAAGAAAAGTATTGTAATTGTTTACATATCACACATGTATTTCTAAAGTGACACAACTCAAAAACCTGCATTAAAAAAATGTAAATATCAGTCTTATTTGAAATATTGAAAATGTACCTGAATAATCTTTTAATCCCAACCGCCATTGAGCTGTCTCAGGTAGGATTTGAAGTGAATTCCATACATTTTTGACATTTCATAGAAGGCTATTTATTGAACTTCAACCCACTAATAAATCGAAAATATAGATTTTTGAGTTGTGTCACTTTAGAAATATACATGCGATATGAATGCTACGAATGTTTTTTTGTTTTTTTTATTTAAACTTAATTTCTTTAATGTGATTTCACATTAAAGCTAAATATGTTGATTTTATAATTTTTCTTGGTTGAAGTTATTCTTATTGTGACTTCTTATTACATTTAGACTGGTCCAACTATCCCCATGCCAGTGCCCAGCAGTTACAATGATATAACTGAGGACAAGGCATTGCGAGAACATGTAGGAGTGGTCTGGTATGACAGAACTTTCTTTGTACCTCAGTCCTGGAAAGACGAACATCTTCGGGCTTGGATTAGATTTGGCAGTGTCAACTACATCGCACATGTGGTAAGGTTTCATCAATTGATTTAAAATTCATTTTAGCTTAAAATGTAAGTTAGAATATGTTATGTTCTTTAGTTCCATATACCTACATTTACAATATGATTCAAATTTCAGTGGATCAATGGCAAATTTGTGGCCTACCATGAACTTGGTCACCTACCATTCCAGCAGGAAATAACAGAGGCACTAAACTATGGAACTGAAAATAGAATCACTGTTGCAGTTGACAATACTCTGAGTCCTACCACTGTACCACAAGGATCCCTAGGTCAAATAAAGACGTAAGTTTTGTCAAATAGCAAATACATTTCTGTCAAATATGAAAATATATTTTCTTTACTCTATGTTTTTGCAGATTAAATGGAGTGAAAACTGTTCAGAGGTACACATTTGATTTTTTCAACTATGCAGGAATCCACAGATCTGTTCAATTATTTACTACACCAGAACTCTATGTTGAAGACATTACTGTTAAAACAGATATTATTGATTCCAAAGGTTAATAATTGGTTCAGAGAATCATAATATAATTATACTTGTTGAAAAAACAAAATTAGTCTAAATTTAAATTAAATTATAGGGAGTCTAAATTTCTTTTTAGCTGGATTTAAAGTCTATTGATCTTTTAAAACTTTCCCATCTCTGTCTATGTTAGACTTTCAGTTCCAAAAATCTGTTTTATCTTTTGTAAAATATGTTTCATATTGGACTATCACAAGTTAAAAGATTTTGATGTAAACATAGACTGAACAGAAAATAGACCCTGGTAGTCAATCTTATTATAACTACCTACATTCGTAAAAAACAGTTCTTTAGAACAGAATCATTATTAAACTCAGTGCTCTTAAGAACTAGTTAATTTTTTATAATATATATAATTTATTTTACACAGGTATTGTATATTATAACATCACTTATAATGGAAACAGGAATGGAAGTTCAGTAAGTTGTTGGCTACATTTGGTTGATGCTGATGGAGTATCTGTTGCTAATATTTCTGCAAATGTATCTACACCAAATGGTTTTAATGGGAAAATAGAGATTCCTAATCCAAAACTATGGTGTCCTTTCATGATGGACCCAGAACCTGGCTACTTATACTCCCTTCAGGTAAACTTTAAACACACACACACACACACACACACATACATATGTATATATATATATATATATATATATATATATATATATATATATATATATATATATATATATATATATATATATAATCATAATATGTTTCATTGAACAAAGTACTGACCTCAGTTGGAATTCAACAAAGATACATGGTGGTAACTTTTATCTCAGTTAAATATGGCATAATTGACTTACTTCTAGGAATAGGTATATTTTGCAACAAACATGAATTAAAGAAATGTTTTAGTTGCTTAAACTGCAGCAGGATAATCTATTCTGATAATATTTTAGATTTCTTATCACAAAATGAGATGAAAATTGATTTATATATTTTATCCAAAATCATAGAAAGAATTATTTTTTTCTTGGAAACAACATTTCTTCATTAGGTAAGCAAGTTAAATATGTAATGATTTCAGATCAACGTCTCAACTTCAACGCAATGGAGTAATAATGTAGAAGATGTTTATCGGCAACCTATTGGTATAAGAACAATTCGCTGGACAAATTCAAGTCTATTGATAAATAGCAAACCTGTTTATTTGAGAGGATTGGCCAAACATGAAGATTCAGATGTAAGCTATAATTAAAACACCTTTATTAATTTTTTTTATTTGGATTAATAGTCCTATTAAATCTTCTATTAAGGCTTCTATAGTTATATTTAATTATTTTTAGACAAAGCACTGTCAACCCACAGTATTTTTTGTTAGTTAAATGTATCCTAGAGAACTAATGAATTACATTGCTAAAGCAAGTTGTTTAACAGAAGATGATTTCTTGCAAACTTCCCTACCTTAAAGTCCATTAATTCCTAGATTTCACTATTCTTTTTTTTTCAAGTGGACACAATGATTGAATTTGTTATATGTAAGTATTGTGTACTGTTTAAGTGCGTAAGATCAATAACCTTCAAATTATTTTTATATTTCTCTATTTGTGATTTGATTTTTTTTTTAACTATTTTCAATGGGGACCATGACCACCTTGAAATTTCAAAAGCTCAGATTATGGACATTTTTGTGGAAATTTAATAAAACTATGAAGAAAAATTATCCAAAAAAAAAAAAAAAAAAAAAAAATCTAAATCAAAACAAAGTCTTTATATAGCCTATTTACAAAAGACAATCTTGAAACCAAGTCAAGAGGATTGGTCTCCATCATGGCCTCGCTTGTCATGGTTTGTCTTTTTCTTTGTGCATATCGGCACATTCACTGGTTGCCCTTATTGTATGATAGGTGTCAATCAAGTATATTAAGTAATAAAATTTAAAAGAAAAAAATTATGAGGATTAAGATTTATAGTAAATTCTAACTACAAATAGTAATGAATGCACATACATAACCTCCATTATCCTAAGTTATGATAGGACAGGAGCAAAGGACAATGAAAAATCATTTTTATAATTTATTAATTATCAACAGATCAATATATAAAATCAACAACACTGTGGATAACTTCTTTGTTATTGTGATCCAAACAAAACCGTGTAAAACCAAGAAAAAAACTGAACTCTAGTTCAGAATAACTACAATCCCAAATAATCAAACTTATATATTTATCATCCAATTTCTTACTCTTAAAGCTTTCTTAATAAGTCACGGTGTCTGAATAAATTTTCCAATTAAAGCTTTTAAAAAAGGAGTAAAATTCAGAGTCATAAGAATACATATACATAATTTATTCAGTCATAAGGTAAAAAATTTTGTTATGAGAACTTTTGTTCATTCTCCATCACAGATTCGAGGTAGGGGATTAGATTTGCCTTTAGTTACTAAAGATTTTAACCTGCTGAAATGGATTGGAGCCAACTCTTTTCGAACATCTCACTATCCCTATGCTGAAGAAATCATGGACTTTGCTGATGAGAATGGAATCATGATTATTGATGAATGCCCTGGTGTCAATATTGAGTAAGTAGTCCTTTCTTTTGTTGAACTTTCAACTTATTTTTTTCAATAGAGTTTGTGAAAATCCCGAATACTCTTATAGGGATAAAAAAATAAAACAAAAAAACATTAATAGTCAAGAACTTTCTGATTGTAAATTTTGTTTATTGAAAATGCATACTTTGTACCAATTCCGTAAAATTCTTTCCACAACACATTTCCCAGAATATAATAAAGATAAAATGTTCGAGAATTAGTTTCTGAAGTGTGTTTTTAAATTGAGGTGTGGTATTCCAAAACCAGCCAAGTTCATTTTTGAAAATTTCTCACAGCTGGTCGATAAAGATAATGGTCTGACTCGATTAGGAAGAGGCCTTATTTTTTTCTAAGGCCGCTATTAATGTGATATAACTTTCTTTTGGGACAAAGCCTTTCACCTACAGATAATCTAGTGAAAAAACTTTTAAAACATAAAAAAATCTGGAAATTGGACCTGGCTGGTTTTGGAATTCTATGCCTCCATAAAAAATATTTGTTAATCATTCCCGTTTATTAATCTATAATGTTTGTAATTAAATATCCCTATTCTCTTCTGAGTAAAGAGACCTATTCTTTTCGTGTGATTATACAATTATAAATTTTGAAAAAATAAATATTCAAATGTTTAAAAATTATCAACAATTAAATAAATGTATATTAATATTAACCAAACGTGGTATGTTTTGAAACTTTTCTTTCTAATCAGTACCCTAATACTTTACTTTGGCTGTTTTGTTCTAATTACTAAGATTAATCATCTATTAACCTGTAAATCACACTAAGGTTCTGCATGAGTCATAGTTTGAAAAAGTTCTAAACTTCATAAATCTGGTATAAATTTCTCAAAATCAATACTTCCAATGTAGCTCCTTTTGAACAGACATCTCCAGAGTTGTCGAATGTTTTCACAGTACCTATACTTTATCTAATTTTTAAGGTAATTTCAAGTCTGGAAAATTGTACCACTAGGTGCAAACACCTTCATGACTAATCCCATCAGTAATTTAGAGTATTATATCACATTCCCTGGTACAGTTTTATTTTATAATATTTGCATTACAAATGATTGAATCGGTGAGTCCATCTATGTTAGTTTGGGATTTCTACAAATTTTCACATAGTTAAACAATTTTTATTTCTCTGTTATAAAATGTATTTATGTTGCTTGTCGTGCAATAATTATCTAGTTTCCACATTAATTGGGCTTAGGAAAATTTAAAGTTTAATGTGGACTTACGCAGTTGGTATTTTTTGTGACTTACATTGTTTCTACACTCACCGATTCAATAATGAAGCAAAAAAATACACTGTTAATTTATTCTTTGTTTAAGAATAATTTTAAAAATTCAAACACATTTTCAAATTTAACATATAACGATTTTTTTACTGTTTTTTTTTTTTTTTTTTTTTTTTTAGTATATTTTCACCAGGTTTACTTAAAAAACACCAAGACTCTCTCACAGAACTAATTCAGCGAGATAAGAACAGGCCATCAGTTATTATATGGAGTGTTGCCAACGAACCTAGAACTCAACATCCAGCTTCTGCTAACTACTTCAGGTTATTTTAATAAAACATAATTTATTATTTTAATCTTTTTTCTAACATTATTTCGGTTGTTGAGATAAATCCACCAAGTCGTTTTCCATTATACAGCAACTCTGTAAGAGGGTAGTGTAATTGTATTTGATGTACATTTATCATGTTACATATGTACATTACACAATATCTACTATAGAACAGTGTATTATTTCTATATTTCTTTTTTTTTGTATTATTTTTCTTGCAATTGACATTAAGTTCACTTCTGTTTCATGAGTAACTTTTTGAATAAAATTAACATAAATTTCAAATCAAACTATGACTAATCATAGTTAGTAACAGTTAGTAGTAACATAAATCATATTTATGCTGACATGATTTTAACAACTTGCTGGAAGATAACCCAGAATTTTAGGCTTTTTTAAAACCAAAATATTGGTTCAAATTAGAGTTATTTGGACACAAGCTGCTTTCAATGTGATATATGTCAACCAAACAGACAATAGTCTCAAGCAGTTCCTAGATTCTTGAAATAATAAATAAATACTTAGATATGAACATTTTTATTTTATTTTAAAATAAAATAAACATCTTTTTATTAGTTTTCATTATTTATTTATTTTTTAAAATTTATATCTCATAACTTTTAAAATAAAATGCCCTTTTCTCTGGATCATTTCCAGGCCTCTTTGGTTGGTGTCATTAACATTATTAATGTTAATGGATTCTGCTTCTTTAGACTAAATAGGAGAAGCATCTTGTAATTTTTACTAGATTAATTGATTCTCTATTTATCTAAATTGATTATTATACTCTTAATGAATATATTTTAAGTTTTAATATACCCTTACCAACTGTGTGACTGCAGTTTGTAAAGAAGTAAAGCTGGAAATTACAAGGCCACTAAATTTGTATTTTTATATCAAAGCATCCAGGAAAAGGCAGTAAGAGTGAGAACATGATATAGTAATTCAGGTCCTAGCTTGGTACAGGTAGCCATTTATAAGATTTTGAATCTTTATGACAAGAGACGTAAGTGTAATTCAGAACATTTTTTTCAGTTTAGTTACAAGTAGCTTTAGTTACAGTGCTTTATATTTCTTTTTTCTTCTTATTTCTGTATACATTAGGGCTATAAATCATGAAAGGCCCTATGAAACTTCTAAATAGGAGAAGAAATTTTTATTTTATTTTCAGGTCCGTGGTGAATCATGTGAAGATGTTAGATGACCGTCCTGTAACATTAGCGATGGTTGAAGGTCCAGACCATGACCATGCTGTGAGCAATCCAATTTCCAATTTCTAAGAATATAATATTTTCAAACAGGTCTTTTACTTATAACTATTATCACAGCATAATCAATATGATTAATATTTTATTATTTAAAAAATATTATGTAAATATAAAATGCTTCATTAGTTTTGTTTGTTGATTCTCTAAAATGCTATTATCAAACAATATAAATTAACTCTAATGACTATTCTTATACCTTTGGTATTAAATTATTTAATTATTAATTTCACTGTTCATCAAACTTTTATTTATTAGTACTGATAACATTTGTAGTAAACTACTTATACATTCGTAGCAGCAGCATTTGTAATATTCTTAAAACAGACCTAATTTTTGTATTGTTTGGATTGACTAATTACTTGTTTTGAAGCAAAATATTAATATATCAATATGAGAAACACATGTTTACAATGATGATTTTTCAGGGACATTTCATGGACATAATTAGTTTCAATCGATACAATGGTTGGTATGCAGAACCAGGAAAAACTGAAGTGATACAATTGAACTTGGAAGCAGAGGCTGAGCACTGGCATACGAAGCACAACAAGGCGGTGATAGTTACAGAATATGGTGCTGATACAATGCCAGGACTTCATTTGGTAAACTTCCTTTTATGGCAAAAAAGAAAAGGGATAGATTATTCAACAAAATGGCCCATTATCTCTTGCAGGAGTAATATTATTGTGTGTCCATAATAGATCAAATTTGAATCTTAGATCTCACTCGGCTGGAAGAGGGTAGCCAAATAAGAGTAGGGAATTGCGATCCTCAAAATAGATAGACTAATTTTAGTTCAAACAAAGCTTATTCTTAGAGGGGGTGCTTAGCCTAGTGGTATAATGCATAAATCATTTAACCCTTTGCACTTCGAAGCTGCGAACCCAATGCCTGGCACGGAACTCACATGCCGGTTAGAGCCGGCAATTCTTTTCGTGACTTTCACTCAGGTGGCTAGACTATTTTGAGAACTACTGAGAGAAAGAAAAGGGTATAAAATTCTTTTAAACCTATCTAAGGTTTCTTCTCACTAGACTATCAAGCTCCCAGGCCTGAGGCCTGAGTTTGAGTCCCACTGAAGGCAGAAAATTTATTCAAATACTAGGACACAGGCAGCCTCTATAAAGTGGATACCCTTCATTGGGGGAAAAAACCCTCTGTGATTTCAGAAAAATGTTCTCCTTTCACAACCGTTGGTCCAGCAATAGTACATCCTTACCTCAGTACTGAACCCAAGACCTTATGTAGGTCTTTAATTAGTGAATTGACCAGAAATGATCAGGATAATATCAATGAAAAAAAATTAATATGTTAGCAGACAGTTTGTTGTGTCAAGATTAAGGATCAGTAGTGCAATAAGCTAATCATAACCAATGCACTAGTCTTGGAATAAATTGGTATCTGGTAAAATAAACTTTAGAATATAATAAATAAATGAATCTAGTATACAACAAGATAAATCTTTGAAAAAAAAAAATAGACGTTTTTTATTCTCGGAATAGCTGGATCAAAAGCAAATTTATATTAAATCAAAGGCTGCACTAACCCTTCACTTAGCAATGCCTCTAAAATATATATCACCAGTATATTATAAAAATTTTATTTTTAGATGCCCGAGTACATATGGTCTGAAGAATATCAAGTAGAATTACTTTCGGAACATTTTAAAGCATTTGACACACTTAGGAATAAAAAAAATAGCTTCTTCATTGGTGAGATGATTTGGAACTTCGCCGACTTCAAGACTGATCAAAGTAAGTTTCTATTTATTATTATTTTATTTTTTTTTAATGGTATTATAGCACAGGTGAGGTCACATCTGATTTTGATAAAAAAAAATGTTCCTACTGGAACTACTTAATTTATTAGTTTGATAGTATATGAGATACTGGCAATCAATAAAAATTATTATGGATTAAAATTTAAATAATTAAATGAAGAATTTAATAAACTGGATTAAAATAATTTAAATTTATACACTTATCATTTATTTAACCCTTCAGTAGTGATGTTCATATTTTGCGGCCAGTAGTGGCTGGGGGAGCAAAGTAACACCTGTAATTTCAAGGTACAATCCGTCAAAGAGATAATTAAAATATGTTTTATTTTTTTTATTGGGACTGGTTTAAGAAACTCACATTTACTAAAAAACATATTTTTATAATTTATTCCAAATTTATTTATTTAAAAAGGAACAGATAATTTTAAAAAATATATATCTATAAAAAATATATATTTATAAGAAGCAATGTTCTTCTTAAATTGAATTATAAAGTTAAACACACATATTATTAGATTCACTTTTTTTCTTATTCATTTTCTACAGCTTTGGAAGATTAGGCACTAAACACTGTAGGCACTTTGTAAGACAATTGGGGAATAACTGATAAACAAACACATGTTATTTGTCTGAAAATGAGTCATGTGTCAGGAGAGGGTTTTCTAGGAAAATACCTAGTGCAGTGACGTTCCACAGATTTCCCTTAAAAAATAACTCAGAGAACTTGGTGGAAGGTGTCACATTGCTCCTCCTGCCACCACTGAAGAGTTACACATGTTTTGTTTTTATAAAAAAATAACTGAGAATTAATTTTACATGACAATAAAAATAATTTATAACTATTTATCAAAGAGAAAGCTTTTTGATATTAGAATTATATTAAAATTTATACTTTATATTCCAATTCATTTCAAAATTATAAAACTAGGGGATAAAAGGGACAGAATAATTATTTTTGTTGTTCATTTGAAAATATCACTATTCCCCACTTGTAAGTAATAAGTAATACCAATATTTAGTACAACAATAGATGGTCAATAATTGTAATTGGATATTAAAGGAACTTCAAAGTATAAAAAGGAATCATCTTTCTTATTTTGTCCTTTTTTTTCAATCTCCCTATTTAAACATTATAAAATTAACTATTCACTTTTATGTACTTTCTAGAAAATGAATCATTAATTAATTATTAATTAATTCATATAGCTACTACTCGAGTGGGAGGTAATATGAAAGGTGTCTTCACCAGAAACCGCCAACCTAAAGCAGCAGCTCAGCATTTGAGAAAGAGATACATGAAGTTAGCGCACGAGTTAGATAACTTTGATTTACCGGATGACATAGATAAATACACTGCCCCCGATGTGCCTCCCAGGTCAAACCATATCGAACTCTAAATTTTCTAATTTTATTTTATCATTCAATGAAATCGTTTAAACAGGCCCTCTGTATAACATGGTAATAGTTAATTAATGCTTCAGGACAAAACTTACTTTTTGAACTCCTGTGAACAACCTGATTATAATTTTCTATTTGTAATCAATAAAGCTACTTATTTTATGAATGTGTTTATGTTCAAAAACATCCATGTCTATTTGTCGATATATAGAGTGACATTGATATTTCATTTTTTGTGTCAAACATTGAAACACCACGTTGTCTTTCCATGTCCCATCCCTATATCCAGGTAGGAGCTGCAACATTGCAACCTAGTCATTGGTTCAAGCTGGCCATGCCCTACCCCCTTTGGGCCTGTGACTTTCCCTAATCTCCGATACTATAGGTGCTAAGTCTAATTTAAGATTATGAGTTGAGAAGTTTGCAAATAAAGAAAAGAAAAACAAGAATAGCATTATGTTTTTTTATTAAATAAAAGCCTAGAACAATACAAATTTAAAAATTTTATGGCACCAGCAATTTGGGCTATAATTATGATACAAATAATAAAAAATTAGTGGCTTAGGCAAAAATATAAATATATTTTACTACAAACTAACAAGCGATTTATTTATTTTATTTAAGGCATTATTAATGTGAGCACCTATCAGTTACTAGAAGGCCACTGCAAATACATTATAATAAATTCCTAGGAGTCTAGCAATATTTCACCAAAGAAATACCTGTTGTAACAATGCCAAAAAGTTTTCATAAAGAACAATATTTACACAGTAACAGTATTTAACAATTTATTTGTACAAAAATATAATTACAGTTTAAAATCAATGATTTCATTCAATAAAAATATGGACACTACATATGTTCCATTATTTTTCTGAGGCAAACATACAGAAAAGAAACACATGATGTATTACTTTGAATAGTAATAATTAAGTAATCATACAACTAATAACATTAATATTTTTTTAATTTATATCCATCTTAAACAACCTATTGAAGCAAATACCCATAATTAAATAAGCCTCTGATAAAAGTTGAAACAATCATTTACATAACATTATAGTAAATATATAAATGCAAGAGAAAATGTTATGGTTTTAGAAATACAGAGAAAAAAATAATGCACTAAAATAAATGTTAAAACAGTTAGACCCCTTATATATAACACACTGATAATGTAAAATATTACAAATGAATAAAATTATAAAACAGTTAACCCTGCAGAGGATATTCTATATTTTTCATTTTTACTTTGATTTCAATAATAAACATATTTTAATAACGAAGAATCGTCAGATAAGTAAGGAAACATTCATCAAAATTTTTGTTTTGTTTTGTGATGATTAGTTGATGGCTGATGATACTTTAATAATACTGAAGAAATAACAAAACAAGAACTACAGATGTTTAAATATATAAATGCATGTTATATGCATGTTATGTTTAAATATATAAATATGTCCATGCATTATAAATGCATATATACTGTATTTTTAATAATAGTCACTTAAAATAAGACATTGTTGTATGTATGTAAACTATAATAACAATTAATGTAATAAGAATTTGGTTTTATGAATAGAATAAATGTTAACACTTTTTAAATAGATGTAATTCTTAAATCCATATTTTAAGGAATATAAATACTAAATATTTTTGTGAACTCAAAATCTCATTGACATATGAAGTACCACATGCATTATAAGGAGTCCAACTGTATTCTGTTGCAACAATGATTCTCTAAATATATTGTAACCAGTGGAGCACACTAAGTTGAATCTATTTTAGTATTTTCAGCTTTTCATGACCACAAAAAAATGTTTCAACCAGTGAAATACACCATAACTTTCTCATAATCCACAAGTCATTTCTTAACTTTTTTTTGTTTTTGTTTTTAGAGTTTTATAATCACAACAAGCAGTTTATACAATTAGAAAAGCTGAAAGTTCAAAAATCAACAATTTTGACAATGTTTTTCAATTGTAACAACCAGACGATATTTTTATATAATAAATTTATTCCGTTTACAAAAATGTATTTCATAACTTGATTGGTAAGTTGGTATTACTTTGTTATATTCGTGTATTTTTTTTTATTTAAATATATTAAGTACTAAACATAATCTAAAAAAAATACTACATAATCGTACCACAAATGCATTTTTGGTTGTTTTGTACAATACATAATTTTGTACAAAACCTTAGAAAGACAATAACACAATAGGCCAGCACAACTGCATATAAATGTGATTTAACACAATATGCACATGCATATGCATATTAGAAAGATAAATAATGTTATCAAGGCACAGATATAAATTTCATCAGCAAATTTAAGCCTACAAAGCTGGATTTTTACTGTAAAATTGATTCTATCAATCACCATAGCATGAAAGACAAAGTTTTGTCAAAATGAATTACATTCTGGAATGTAGAGAGCACTTCATACAATAGACAAATTGTGTCTAATTAAAAAATTATGGTAACTATAAACAAATTCTCATCAACAATTGTTTTTATAACAAATGAATAGTTTAATTATTAAATCAAACTGAACTTAGCGAGAAAACCCTTAAATAATTTGTACACATCCAAAAACTCCGGTCATAATTCATATCAATCATGTCTTAAGTTAGCGAAGCATTTTATAAAAATATATTATTTTTTGTTAGGGACTTTTCTCACATTTTTTGCAAACAGTTCAATGAAAAATAACTTCTCATTTTCAGAATAATTTTTTAAAAAAATTAAATTTTTTAAATATCAAATTAATCCATTTAAAAATTGACAATAAGTGAAAATAATTTCATAAATAAGTACAATAGCATGGTAAAATAACATAATTTAATAATTCACCAAAATCCATTAATATTAGTTTGAAACATATTTTTCTTAATTTAATGGAGACAAGTAAATGTAATTCATCAGACCAAGAAGACAATGTTTTGTCCTGGTATAAGGCATAGGTGGCAGTTTTGTACAATTTGAACAATTATCTAAATTACGTATACAGCTCTTTAACACACGTCTATTTATAATATTTATAAAATATCAATAAATTAATGCTATTACATCTCGTAGAGAGGTAATAAAAAAAAAATAATAAAAAAAACATGTATCATAATCATTGAATAACCATTCAAACTGAATGGAATAATATAAGGTTTAAGTTCACAATCTGAACTTTCTATGCTACAGGAAGCACCTTTAAACAATTGCATATAAAGCCAACACAGCCTTCTTTATTAAATAATCCTACAAAACACTATCATATTCATATAATGAAGGAAAAAAATTATACATATCTGCTAAGCAGACATAAAGCAATGAGAGCAACAAAGTATTTTACAAATAGCACAAGCAATTTATGCAAGTTTCTCATAACATTTCGTAAAAACTGTTAGGCTTTAAATAGGGCAGTGATTAATATCACAGGTATGCCCTTAATCCTAAAACATCTGTAATAGTAAGGTTTTCTAACAATAATTGGTTTTTCCCATTCATTCTGTAATATATGTCTATATAAATCAACGATGAGTAACTTGGAATAATTTCAGAGAAACAAGACAATAATGAAACAATTGAAAATAAGAAATAAACATTAGTGAAATCACAAAAATGTTGGTGGATTTAGTTTTACTTTCTAATTACTGGTCAATGCTATTACAATGCCCTCTTATTATTATTAACAAAGGCATTATAAAAAGAGTAAATTATTATCAATAAATATTCATATTCATCAATCAAAATAAAATTCAACCGAATAAAAAATATATATATTATGTTTGCATTATTCAATATATATGAAATTCGAAATCAATCAAATTGACATATTTCATAAATATAAATTTAATACATAGTTGAATATTGTAACAATATCCTTGAGCATAGGCCAAGCATCCTAATTTAAAAGGCACAGTGATAATAAATGACAATTACACCAGATGTATTAAAGAGTTGTATAAAGTTATAAAATGTTAATCAAACATATATAAAAAATCATACAGAGAACATTCACAAAAAAAAAAAAAAAAAAATTTAATGTGAAGTTCTCATTAAATGCCCCCTAAAAGACCAGAATGGGTTGAAGTCGTAAATACTTACGGTTACAGCGCAGATAAAATTATTGAGCTTTGACAGCAAAGCTAGGTGGGAGCAAGTAGATTATGCCGTTGTTGGTTGAATCTTTTTTAAAGGAAGCCAGCTGCTGATCCTGACTCACTTCAACCCTCAGAGGCCTGCTCTTGTTCCCTAACATGCAGTCGAACCTGCTGGCGACGTTCACCCTTAGGTCCACTCCTCTCAACCTGAAGAAACATGGGAAAAATGATACAATCCATTTTGAGTAAATAGAAAATAACTTCTACAATCCAGACCCAAAATTAAATTTATCGTGTTGTCTGTAAATTATTACAGGATTTCATGTTTTCATTAAATCACCTCTCTAAATAATAAACTGTTTACATTTTAGGTATTATTTCTTTATAAAGATGTATTTAGAGAGATATATGCTTTATTGCGACAATAAACAATAAACATAGTGCTGCCCAACTTTATTGGGCTATAAACACAGCATACTCATCTATCCAATTAAAGACAACAATATAATTTATAATTTAGTCATAGTTATATAATATAATACTTAATACTACCTAATACTAGACAAACTAATAACATTTTTTTTTTTTTTTTTTTTTTTTTTCCCCTTCCTCTTCATTTTTTTTTTTTTTAATTTATTTTTTCCTCTTTTCCAACCCTTCTTTTCCTATTTTACTTCATTCTTTCATTTTATGTTATTTCCCCCCTAATATTCACATACCTACCACACATTCATATACATATATGCACATAGAATCAGGAATCGGATAAATTGCTACATATTTAATAACTATAAATTGTAATGGGCTATCCTACGCACCATTAAATCTGTGGTGGTGAATAATTCCCAGGGAGTCCAATATTATATTTTTGGCCATTATCGCTATATCCCTCACCTCCACGCCAAGGTCCTCCAAGAAGCTCTTTGTTTTTTCCGGGATGACTCCACGAGACCCAAACCATAATCCTTTCACAGAGAAATCTCTATTTCCGAATGTCTTGTGGAATTTCTATTTGAGGAAAGGGATACATTTTTCATAAATATCCATTTTCTCCCTTTCTACTTCACTTGATTGATCAAGGTTATTATTTTCATACCTTACAGTAGGATCCACTATGAGCGCTGTCCGTCCGTTCTTCGGAAATGCGACAATGTCCGCATACCTCGTGGATCCATTGGTATCGATGCAGTATACCTCGTCAAAGCAGATAAAGCCTTTATTCTTGAGGAGCCTTATCAATTCATTCTTAACCCTGTGGTGACAGCATGTGATCAGGAATGAGTTGTTGGGACATTTTCCCAGCACATGGGCTGGTGTTTCAGACTCTCTCGTCTTTTATGACTGCGTCAATGATTCTTGTGCTTACGTGTGCTCCCAGAAGGCCCCTAATAAAACCTCTCTGATTCCTATGGAAGGTGACCTGCTTTCTCAGTTCCTGGTCCAGAACCTCTTTTATGATTCGGCGCACGATTAGAGTATATCGTAATGGGTCTCCATGATGAAATATTTTTAACATCGCCCTTACCCTCGTATATCAAGATTGTGCGCCCTTGACGTAAAGGTTCTGGTATATAGGCCACCTTCAGCATGATCTCCGCTATTGTCTTAATAATGTGGGATGCATCAAAGAATCGTGCGGATTAAGACCCCGTCAGGCCCCGGTGATGTGTCCAGTGACGTAGATTTAATGGCTTTTCGTATTGCCTGGACATCAAGATTCATGACATTTGGCATTGGGGCACATTTTTCATAATCCGCACATCTGCAGGAGTTCACTTGCTCAAAGAGGTTTCTGAAATGGGCATCGGCATTCATTATTGTCCGGACGACCTTCTTTCTTCGGTTATAATAATTGTACTGGTTTTTCTTAACTTGTAAAATTTAATTGCCAGGTGCTGTGGGCCTGGAAGTTATGCATTAATAATATTTAAAAACTTGAGTAATTCAACGACCACTGCATCGAATTCTGCAGTTTCCATGTTATTTTGGTTACAGAGATTTCTGAACGTGGCAGACCATTTAGCAATGCCCTCCTTAATTTCAGGTATTTCATCCTCTCCAATTTTAGGGCCCACCACCTTTTTAATTAGTCCCCTTAACGTATTATTATTGGGGATGCTTCTTGGCAATATGGGTTCCAAGGCCTCTCTCACCCTTGAATGACAAGCCACAAATAGGGCAGACTGTATCATCAGGATGAGAGACTCTTTCTTCTCGGTTGACCCCAGCCTCCGTGGTTTTAGTGGTTAGTTTGGGCAGCTTAGTGAATATATCCTCAATCGGAACCGTTTTTCCCAATACCACTCCTTCTTCATCAGGCACCAATATCACGGAGGCAACAACCGCTTCCTGAGTAGGCCCTTTGGTCCTCGAAACCCATACTGTTTGGCCAATCTCAAAATTGTTACCATTCTGTTCATCTGTTGCCTGCATCATATTAGGCCAATTCCTGACAATCGCAACCAACATACACATGTTCAGATCCCTAAATTTAAAAAAAAACAAAAACAATAAAATAAAATAAATAAAGATATAAATAAATCAACATAAATGTGCACATATACGTATACTCACAAATACTATAAAAATCAAAGAAATGCTAAATGTCTTTAAAACTGCCGCTGAATGCCTCAAGGTAATTGGAAAGGTAAAAAAGCTCAAAACCTGAACAGCTCATGCATTAAATAATCGCCTATGTCTCGCATACGACCTCACAAAAATATTTGAGTATATTTATAAGACTCTGCCTCATCCACCCTACTCTACGGACCTCTTACCAACCTACTACCATTATTTTTAAAACTTCAACATTTGTTAGAAACATAAAAATATTGTGACCAAGAAATCTTTGAGAAAATTAACCTTTCATTTCAAACTATGGAATATTAAATATAATTTCATTCGAATTAAACTGAGTTCATAAAGGCTTTTTTTTTTTTTTCACTAAAATCCAATTTGAAAACAATCAAAAATAAAATTAAAATTCATAAAATAAAACAAACCCTATAAGCACACAAAGATTCTCTATAAAATAGGCAATGGTAGAGAAGCTGGATTTTCGAATTAACGGTATTCTTGAGAGCCAGTATGGTCACAGTATGGACTACCTCGCAAGATATAACACCCTCATTCAGTTAAAGTCAAGTTGTTTATTTAATTAATAATTAACTAAATGTACCGAGAAAATGAATAGTTATAAAAAGAAATAATTACCTGTGGTAGTTACTAGCAAGGGCACCAACTAATTCACCGACACGATCATCATTGCTCTTCAACGTAAGAACAAAGTCATTACCTTTGTTCGTGTGGATAACAACCAGCTGGTCATGGCCAGGACTCACACTGACACCAGTGATCTGAAAAAGGATTCATTACATCATATAGTTTTTTTCTAGATTAACAAAAAAAAAAAAAAAAAAAAAAACCCTGAAAAACAGTGAATTAGAAAAAAAAAGACAAAAAGTAAATTAAAAAAAAATCTGTCTAGCTCACTGCTAATGGAGTTTCCAATAGAGCCAACTATTAGCTTAACATAAAAACAAACAGTATCAGATATCAAGTAAGAAACTCATTATCGAGTAATTTTCCAAAATTTGTGTAAAATTAAAAAAAAATTATTTAATTTATTTTTTGAATCAGATCTTTTTAAGGGTTTTTCTATAAGCACATGAAACAGATATAATAAGAGCCAATGTAGCTCTGAAATATAAAATGGTTAGAACCTAAGGACCTCCTGACCAAAACCAAAAGCAGTCATTTGAAAGAGTAATTACTATGATCAAACAATGTAATTGGAATAACACAAAATACCATGAATAATTAAGAGCTACAAATATTTTTTATTTTCCAAATGTATCTTCCTTAAAGCTTTTGTAATAAGAAACCTGATTCCAATCATTTGTTTAAAAATCTATTTCTCCCCGACTGGGAAAACAATGGATCAAGGATACACCTATCTATAATCTACTCATTTTCCCAATTTATACTTTTGAACTAAAAGGATCAAATTAATTAAATTAAATAAACAACTCATGACTATTCAAAATAAACAAAGTTGAGAGAAAATGGGGATTTCAAACGTCATTTTTTTTATTCAAAACAATATAGCTTTGGATAGGTAGGTCCAACAGGTAACAATATAGGTCAGTCCTAGCGACAAATGTTATACAACAAAAATATTCTCCATTAAATTTCATATACGGAAACTGTCAGCAAAGTTTCGATCCGAGCAACACCAACAGAGCTAGAGCATGAAAAAATATAACTTTCTAGAGGGTGAAAAAACTTAAGAAAGAAAAACTATAGACACCAAGCCAAAAGACATATCCCTATCAAAACCTCAAAAAAGAAAAATTAATTATTCAAAGAAAAACTATTTACTATCTTCGAGACAGAGGAGGTGTTATGAAGGGCTCAGACCAGTTCATACATGAAGTCCTCGAATAACAAAGCTTTTAAGATCTTAAAAAGCATTGATTACCTCCTGAAAGTTTGTTCCCTAAATCCAAGTTTGGCATTTCAGATCTCTATTGTTCAGATTCATATACAATTATTTAAACAGAACACGTCAGAATATTATTTAAAAAAATTATAATTAACATCAGATTTTCACCTACCTCCTGTATTGGAATGCCATGCCTCATCGGTTTAAATTTAGTTATTTCCAATTTATATATGGCATGCTCAGTAACGAGTATACCTCTGTCCGCACATTTGTTGAACCTATTCGTTTTTATTATGTATGAGGAAAAGAGAATCTGTAAAAAAACAAATTTATAACATAAATGATATTTAATAACAATTAAACTGAGGATAGTAAGATGATATAAGAAATTAACTTTGAAATGCCTACCTGTTTGAAATGGTCTGAAGCTTTAAGGGACCGCATAGCGGCCTCATATACTGAAACATATGGGTTTTCTGAAGGAAGGGCTAGGTAGTTCCCCTCCCATTTACGGCCCTGACCCCAGCTGCGTCGCTTGCCTTGGAGGCAACTAGCTGCACACACCTGTAATAAGAAATTTATATTTAAAAAAAAGGCAATTACAGTAAAGCCTTTTAAACTTAAAGACTATATATAATATAAAACCACTCCTCTTGCACTGGACAATAGTGCTTTTATTAGTGATGAGTTTTAAGAACAGCAATAACACAATAGATATACTAAATCCATAGAATAGGAAAAGTAAACCAGGTCTATCTATTATTAGAGTTGCAACACTATTGTGTAAGAGGTAGGTCACAAAGTCAAACTTCACAAAGTTAGTTAATGCATGGATGAGAGAGTTGGGACCACTGGACAAGCATGTAAGCCAAAATGAAATACCTTCACAGAGTCCCTGATAAGACAAGATGAGGCAAAGTTAGGAATGTAAGAATATAGGAAGACCTAGGAATCCCTACATCAAAAGACTCCTTATATACATTAATATATAAACTGTTAAATACGTTAACTGCAACTAAGGTGGTTAGGTACATTTGCAGAATGATTCAAGAATGAGGAAGTTTGGAGCTAAATCTACAAGCACCAAGAGGAAGATTCTGAATCACATAAAGAGAATATCTTCAAAAGTTAGGAGAGGAAAGAGGTAACAAATGAGGAAGATGATTAAACAAATTATGCAGTTGGCATAGGACCATCAAGGCTGGTAGATAGATAGATTAAGATTTGTCCACACTGAAAGGTAAGGAAAAGAAGAAAAATCCAACTCAACCAATAAATGGCTGATTTTTTAAACAAAAAATGTCTGTTACCTTATTAAATTCACTATTCTGTGTTTATTATGTTCAAATTCTTTTTAATTAACCCAAATATATCACAGATACCTACAAAATCCAGGTTCAACATTTTCACTATATCTCTTTAACTCATCGCTTAACCAAAATAAGGCCTCATAAGTTGTCCTGTAGTAAAAGGTAGTGCATGCAACAAAAGAATTTCTAGAATGATCAAAGTGACAGTTTGCTCATATCTTCTACACTCTTTCTGAATAAGATGCCAACATTAAAACAAAATCCCTCTACTGGATGATATTCAATCAGTTTAATTAGTCTGCTTAGGAAAAAATAAATCAATTGATTATCTTTCATTCTGCCATTCCTAACCAAATTATAACAAATTAAATGTAAAAACCAAACTTTTTTTTTTTTTAAATAAACAAATTTTCTCAAGAAGGAAAAAAAAAAAAAAATAAACACTAAAACAATGCACAAGACTAATGGAGAGAACATAAACTAAAATAAGTTAAACATTTATCTTTTTAATTATTGTTAAATGAAAAATGCATTCAAGATTTTGGAATATTCCTCCCACATTTTCTACATTGGTTCGCATATATAAATAGAAAATATCCTTAAAACTGCTCCATGTTTTGACCCAAATGTGATTAAGTGTTAAAGGGAAATTTATATCGTTTAAATTTCTTTTATAACAAGATATCAATCGTTACCTTGATCTTAAGTTGTGGCCATTCAGAGCGAGGGAAAGGCTTCAATATCATCCTGGCCCGCCACCGATTAAATAGCGACCTTAGCCCTGGCACAGCTTGTCTAGTGAATAGACCAGGCTCTGGCCAAGGGATGTTTTTTCCATAATCGTGCATCCTCTTTGCAGGCCTATAACATGATATTATTTTATGAATAAAAAATTAAATTTGTTTTAAAATGGTAAAAGATATTGTTTATGAAATTAAATTTTCACAATTTAATAAATAGATAGGAAATGCCAAGATCTATAAATGTTAAATCTAGACAATGATCTAAATAGCAGCTGTTCATTTATTTATTTATTTTTTTTAAATTTAATTATAATCAAATATGGCCTGGGTGGGCTGACATATATTTTGCAGTGGACCAAAGGAATAAATCTCAATTCTACCACTCTGGCCAGAATAGGTTGGTAACCAATAAGATAACCTTTCCTTCCTGCCCAAATTAGACTACATGAAGAAGATAAGAGAAAAAACAAAAATCTAGTTTTATTGTTTGAATTAATTATTATAATTACATAATTTTGCTTATTAATTAATATATATAAGAAATAAGAGTTTGCTACAAATTGGTACATAATCAATAATAGTAAATATAATAAAATAATTACTAGCTATTCGTTTCGGTAACAACTGGCAACAAACAATGAAAATAACAACTTAATCAAGACTAAGCCATGATAAATAAAAATTTTTAATTAATGTATAGGGATATTAAAAGAACCCATTTTTTTTTTTTTTAATTAACACTAAAAAAAAACAAAAATAAAATACCTCGCACATTGAAGCTATTATGTATGTATAAGAATTATGAGGTACAGCTATTATATAAGATATTTGAATCACAAAATAATCTATATTTCAAGATCTCAATGAAAAACACATTATTAATAAATTGTTATTATATCAATGCTATCCCCTTAAACTATCATGTAAAACAACCAGCTACAAGTAGACAAAGAGCCAAAACTGAAATCAATATTGTGTAGCAAAGATTCTGACATACAAATTAAAGTAAATCCAGAAAAGAAAAAAAAGAAAAAACATTTTAAAAAATGATCACATTAATTGAAAAACTGAACAGTAATGTTTAGAAATGATATAAATAAATTATAATTAAATATATATTATAAGCTAGAATATCAGAAAATATTATTACATAAAATTACAGTGGAAAAATCGAAATTCAAATCATGTTAGAGTAGAGGTTTGTTCATAGAACTAATATGATTTAATTAATTAATAAAATTACCTCATCGCAATGGCCAGCTGGTTAACATATTGCCTAACTTTTTGTTTCCTGTAGAACTCGATGATCTTGAGGGCTGCCTTCATCTTTCGGTATCTCATTCTGCAAATAGCCCCACGCCATTGCTTTTGTAAGAGAATGACAATACCAGGGATCAGCTCCGCTCTCATCTAAAAGAAATTATAATGGATATAACATTTTGAAATTAATTTCTAACTTGCATCCAACAGCCAATTGAGTAAGAAAAACTAAAATATTATTTATACCTAACATAAAAATATTACCTTTTCCAGTTTGAACAGGGTTGCTGGTGACTTGATAAATAATTTGGTCTTGCCATATTTTACATCATGGGCGAAACCCTTCTCCTCAATCAACACCTTGACACCGTCCTTAACTGAGCCTGAGTTAAAGTTGGGCCAGGTAAACTCAGAAATCATCTTATACCTGAAATTAAAACAATAATAATAAGATAGATTAACTATGATTTCATTACTGACTTAAAATTTTGAAGTAAAAGAATACTTTGGATATAATACGTTTCAAATAATAATGAGATTTGACATTTTTAATCACATTTCAAAACGTTAACTGTTTCTGAGTAATCCTACAAAAATTCAAAACAGTATAAAATACTAGCAAAAAATTAAACTAATAATATTAGTTAAAATAAAAAATCTTGAATACAATTGCAATACAAAGAAACATAAAAGGTTATGCTTCAGGAGTAGCAAAATTATGAAAATATTTTGCAATATGAGCTGGTCCCAGACAGATTTATTAACAACTTCTAATTACGATCAGTAAATAAACTATGGTCTTATAATTTAAAAAATCAGTTGTACAATTAGATTGCAGCATGGGATATGTAACAACAGTTTAAGGTAGACAGAGGTGCAGTAGGCAGCTCAGAAAAAAATAATATATGATATGAAATTAGGCTTTAAAAGAACTACCTTTTCAAAAATAGATCATATCTGTGCCTATGAGCAAATCCAGCTCTCCTCACTCTAACATTCTCAAGCAGGCCCAAATATCTAACCTAAAATAAACATTAAAAAAAATAAATAGAATATTTAATAATTAATATAAAAAATTATAAACCAATTTTAATATCATAATTAACTATTTCATCAAGTTAATCAATAATATTGTTAACTTAGAGGTAATATGTATCCAAGAAGAGGTAATCACAATGAAAAAATCCCTCCTGTAATCCCAACCAAACTGTACTTGTGTAAAGAGAAAAGATTGAGAGAGAATTTTTCCACTCATAATGTCATATATACCTACCTACCTTCCACAATTTGTACAAATGGTCGCGACAACAAAAAAAAGACTGTGAAATGTAATTCATATCCAGAATGTGGTGAATGTTAATAATACATTTTTAGTTACATGGAAAAGGATTATTTAATTCTCATCACTTTAAACAGGAATATATTAAAGTGTTTTATGAAGATTTTACAATTACTTTTTTACTAAACTAAAATCCTTTTCATTATAATTTAATTTTTTTAATTTTATTTTTTTAATATTTTAGAACAATGAATTTATTTTAGAACAGAAGATTTTCAGCAGTGGATGTACGCATGAAATAAACTTTAAGCCAGTTAAATTTTCTTTCTATAATAAATTAATATTTTTAGTTTTAAGTAGTATAAAAAAATTTATATATTAATTTAAAAACAAACATTCAAATGCATTTTTTTTTTTTAATGTTTACTAATGAAAAACAAATGATATATATATATATATATATATATATATATATATATATATATATATATATATCATTTGTTTTTCATATACATGTATATATATAATATGCATACACTTAAAGAAATATGCTACTCTATTTTACAGTATAAACAAACTTTAAACCTAATGAAATTACATTTAAATACTAGATGTAATTACCTGATGACGAATTTGGTCAACATTAACTTGTAAAGGTGCCTTGTATTCATTTGGCTTGATACATCTAAAATTGAAAAATAAGATAATTAGAATTACTCAATTGATGAAAGAGATTCATAAAATTACCATACAATAAAATAAATTATTTATTATTAATTATAATGGAAATACTCCAAATCAATGGCCCTTGTTCAGCACAAACTGTAAACGGCTAATCAGAAATAATTATGTTTTTCTCAATTGTCCAGACGGTATATAGACTACTGAGATTTAGCTTGCATTAACCATAAAATTGAGTAAGGATTCTTAAGTATAACCGTTATTAATAATGTAACATGACTAAAACGTTGTCGCAATAGCTTCTGGAATTTTTTTTTCTTCTTTCCTCATTTTTAAAAAACTCTTCCCTGTTATGTATTGCATCAAAAATTGCAGAGGTTGATTTCGAATATAAATATTAATTATTATAATATACCTCACCATATTTTCATATTGAACCTATGAGAATTAAGTATTTATAATTTATTTTTTTCAGATTCCATGTTAGATTGCATATTATCTGAATTGTAATATATTATTACATTGTCACTTTACATGGCATAAATACATTTTAAAAAATAAGTCTTTAAATAAAAAAGAAACTAAAAATTATTAAACCAGAGTTAAGAATATTGAGACAAGCAATTACCTTACATAAAAGGGTTCCTTCTTAGCTAAGGTTTTAACCAAAGCAATCATTGAATTCTTAAACAAGGTACCAGCTGTTAAAGGCCTCTTAGTTGTCTGAAAGAGAGATTATTAGAATATTACATTCCAAAAAATAAATAATAATTATTTTAAATGCTCATAAACATTATTTAAAAATATTTATAATTATGCATGAACAAATTTATAATTATGCAACAACAAAAAGAAAACAATATTGACCAAACTGAATATTAAAAAAATACATACATTTCAGCGTAGTGGATTGAACTTTAATAAAGAGAGGTAATTTAAAAACTTGACATGTTTAACTCATTTTTGACAATATAGGACCTAGGACTCAAGTCACTACTGTTCTTTGTGGAAGAGGTTTATTTATTTTTATTATTTTATTTATTTATTTTTTATTTTTATTTTTTTTACAAAAGGAAGAGAATTTTTTTTTTTATTCAAACAAATATTCACAACATTATAAACTTTTATACAATTGAAAATTCTTTGTGAAAAAGAAGTGTACACAGATAACACAGTTGACAGTCACCTGCATGGTCATATGGTTTTCTTAACTCACAATCAGTGTCTATATGTTTATTTCGTTTAACATCACTTTATGCTGCTATGGCTAATCGGACGATGCTACGGTGGGAGTCCTAAATTTTGCCTATCCAGGTATAATTAGGATAGGGATCTTTAACGAGTACCTGACATCGCACAGGCTCGGGACTCCCATTTTACGTCCCTTCCGAAGGACGGCATAGCTAAGGATTTTTTACTCCCTTTAAAAAATCCCAGGGTCATCTGTCGGGCTGCGAACCCGCAATCTTGGGTTTAGTAGGTTGCTATGCTAACCACTACACCACAGGTGACCTCACAATCAGTGTCTAAAATTTAGGTTATATTTTCTTTAAACTTGACTTTAAGATATTTAGTGATTATAAAACTATAAAAAGCAGTGTTTATCTTCAGCCATCTGTTAGCCACTGACATATGATATGTCTGGACTATAGCCACAGACTATAGAGCTCTGAAGAGGATTAAATCAGATAAGTTTTCGTTTATTGAGACTACAGATAAAACCTGAGGTCGAAAATACAGTAGAAAAGAAAGAAATTGAGCCACAAGTTTTACTGGATAAATCATTTATTCCATAATAAATTATCTGAGGCAATTGCTAATGCAGGTTTGGTCTTGCTAAATGACGGCTCGGCTACTAGACAACCTACTAAATAAAGACAACCCTTCTTATATAGAGATAATATCAAACCCTAATTCTGTACTAGAAGCATTAGACCATTTTATAAAATCCACTGGCATGAAATTATAAAAAAGCATAGACTATAATTGATTAAGTTGGCCAATGGCATCTAGCTAAAGCCTAAAAAAAAAGAAAACAAAAAGTCACCTGTTAGAGAACGTAGGTATTAAAGTCTATGTTTGGATTCTCCTAACTTAAATAAAATTTAAAAAATTGACTTCATATTATTATATTATTATAGTAAATTAACAACAGTATATAGATAGTATGTACTAAATATACATAAAATAGATAATTGCTAATTTTATTTATTGAAGCAACAACCAACCTTTGTAATATCCATTGCTCCCTCTGGCCACATAGATGAAATGATTGGGTTGCTTGATGCATATAGCAGCCGCTTCATATCTTGGAACAGTGTGTCCTTGTTTTTGTCCAAAAATCCATTAATGTTGTAAACTACATCACCAGCATAATGCCTAAAAATATAAATAGATATAAGTTAAAATTAAAGATATATTGGTAACAAATATTTATATCAAAATTTTTAAAACAATTTCAAACTGTAGGAATTTTTTTTTTTTTTTTTTTTTTTTTGGATTTCCCTCTCCGACTGAAATGTAAGGATAATTCTACGGAAACCAGGAGGACTACTGAATTCCTCATTTTAAATCCTGACTTGTCAATTGAGGGAAGAACGAAGAAGAATTTTTATACTTATTTTAATTTTTTACCTCAACATTAGAAAGTATTTTTTCCTCTCATTTTTCCATGCACAACTGTCGCAAAATGTGATGACAATAAATTACTTTATTGTTAATAAAAGTGGAACCTGATAGGCAGGAGGGAGAGAAATACTCATAGTACTTCCTCCTGGCATGAAAATATGAATAATGATGGAACAAAATAATTGAAGAATGGAAATTCACAATGGTCTAAGCACCAAAATGAAACATTGTGGAAACTTTTTTTATAATTTACGAATTCTATCTTTAATTTTAGCTATATTTAAAATACTTACAGATGGACTTAGGTGCCTTGGTCTGCAGAACAATATTTCAATATAAAACAAAAATAAATTGTTGGCATTAGACTGTTATGAATTTCCACTCTTCAACTATAGAAAACATAAATCAATAAATAAAAAAAAGTATAAATTCTTGGTTATAATGTAGAGTGCAAAACACTGGAGATCCATAGGCCATGTTACTGTTATTTGCTAAGAATCCATCAGCAACATAATTAATGGGCTGATTTTGTTTGTTTTTTTGTTTTTTTTTTAAATAAATGATTACGAGAAATTATGAATATAATTGATATGGCAATGACATAATTCTTTTGAAATAAAGAAAAATATATTATTTACTTAATTTCCTAGGTAATAATATCATAAAAAACTTTAAACTTTAAAACTAAAATTTACATAACAATATAATATGATAAAATGCAGAATTTATAAATTCAACATATTAAAAGTTTACCTAATTCTAAACTGAGTCTTGTGAGCCAATTCCTTGTCAGTTGGCTTGAGTTGCCTGCTACTGTAGTGTTCATGCTTGTCCAACTTCTTGTCCATGGCTTCAAGCAGCATCTGTGATATGATATATCGGCTTAGGTAAAAGTAAATAAATAAACATAAATTACAATTTAAAAATAAAATAAGCTTACCTCATCATCGACCTTTCCAACATTGAGGCAAGCCTCGTCCATGATAGCGATCATGCCAGCATGAGGACGCTCGACCAGTTCACAAATGATCTCATTGTTAAAATATGAAATATTCTGCCATTCGATTCCTTCCCTTTGATACTCCTCCTGTTCCTGCTTCAGCACCAGCTCTAAGAAAAAAAATGTTGATTCCTAAAACCCAAAGTTTCTTCACCAAAACCATATCAGCTCATGCTGACTTAAAGGCAACGTTTAGCAATGTCAAATCCAACCAATTAGTTACTCATTATTCATTACAGATTAATGAATAACAATATATAATAAACATAAAACTCAAGATGTTTGCAATAAAATGAATACTTATAGATTAACTTTATATCAACAAATCGATAAAACAGCAATTTTCACTGTTGTTTATTTAGAATCTTTGGAAAAGTGGAAGGAGGGAGATTTTAAAAGTGTTAAATGTGATAATGTACAATAATTTTTAATTACATAAAAAATATATTAAAATAATTAAATAAACATATATATTTTCAAAAAGAACTAACCAAGCAAAAATGAGTTAAATTAATGCCTGTAATAAATGAAAAGTTATGGTTTCATTTTATAAACATTACTAAATAATAATAATAATAAAAACAGTGCACTTTGTTTAATAATTGTACACAATCTTAAAAAAATAATCAATATTCAAGAAGCCTCTGAAGAAATGATCTTTAAAAATCTTTTTAGAAGCAATTATAATTTTTTTTTTTTTTACTACAGTAAAAAAATTAAAATTAATTAAATTTTTCAAAGTTAAACATCTTGGCTGATGATCATAGAAGACCTATTATAGTTCCCTAGCAATCCTGGACAATATGTCGATGAGTCCAAGATGGTTTAATACAACTGATGATAAAGCAGTATATAATCAAAACTGATGTATCATATCTACAAGAAGTTTATAAACATAATGGTGCATTGAAAAAAGTTTTACTTTGAAATAAGATTTCATTTAATCTATTAATGGCAACAGCATTATACTGCAGATGGTAAAGAATCTATTGGCAAGCAAAATATTCATATAAATATATAATGTCAGGATGTTGCTTCACGATTAGAGTAATTTTAAACATTGATTTATAAAAACATTTTTTTTTTTTTTTTTTTTTGTGTGATAATCACTTTTGAAGGAACTATCATAGTGAGAACATGAAAAAAAATGAGACAGTTTTAAACTTTGTCTCATTCAGGAAAACAAAAACATAATTACTCAATAATGTATAATAAACATAAATATATAAATATATTCAATACCAATAAATAGCTGTTGTAATTTTTCATTACAATAATTGATGCAGAGTTGTTCAAAGGAGTTAGAGTCGAACACTTCAAAACCGTAAATGTCAAGTACTCCAATTACAGTCGCTCTTGAATCACTACCCCTAGCTTCTATGGCAGAGTTCACTTTTTTCACAATCCAAGTAAACATCCTATCATAAATAGCCTAAAACAAATATTTAAAAAATACAAAAAACAAATAAAAAATCATTCAAAATTTACAGACACAATTACTAAATTGGATGGATAAGGGACATTATGGAAAAACCAGTACTAGTTTTTAATTTCATTTTTAAGCATTAAAATGGAGGTAACTAAGTTTTGTTACATTTAATCAAGGTTTATTTAGTACGTATCCAAATAATTTTAAATTTCTTTCTGTTTGCCAATAAATATTGACAATTAGAAGGCTATTTTATTTTTTTCTGAGGACAATGCCAGTCCCAACAGCAAAGATTAAACATATAAATTATCAAATGATCATTAACATTTATATGTAAATTTTAAATAACATAGTTTGTTATACAACATCTATAAAAAATAATAAGTATGAATGAAAAAACTTTAATAAATCACATTTTAAACTTGAGAGGAAATTTACCTTAGCAAGGGCGTCCCTAGCATACTCTGCCTGCTGTAAAGTGTGGATTTTCTGCATGATTTCTCCCCTAGCGGCGATGACTCGCTCAGTGAGTGCAGTGCTCAGTTCTGTCTCAGAAACACAAAGTAGTTTGGCAACACGTGACTGGCCAGTAGCTCTGATATCTTCACCATTAGAATTTTTCTCAAAGACCACATTTCCCTGATAGAAATATAATAATTAAAAAATATATACACTCTGCAACAAAATATTAGACACACCCTTGTACATAAGAAAAACTTTTAATGATTTCTTTATTTTCGATTGATCTTAGTTTTTTAACGCTGCTTGAAGTATAAGTTAAGATATTTGAGATAGAATTATCAGACCTTGCTGGATATCTAAATCTAATATTAGTAAATATACACACTTTATTTGCGACAAAATGATAGACACACTTTCGTTTGTTATGATTTTCTTAATTTTCTTGAGGTTGAGACCAATAAATATCAATTATACTTTAAAGCTGTGTTAAATTTGAATGAAAGTAGACACAACTAAACACTTCAATTATGGTTAAAATTAATGTTTTTCAAAAGAAGAGCACTGTTTGATTTCTTCACTAATGAGATTGGGATAGGTCCTAGGGAAATTTGCAAACCACCACAAATGGAGTTTTTCATCAGTTGTGAACTTTATGAGGCATGGAGAGAAATGTTGAACCCACCGCTCAACTGAGGGCCCCCTGGTTTGTCGTTACAAGAAAAACGGAATATGCGTCTAACTCTTGTAAAAGGGAAAGGCAATCGCTGAGAAAGCCTGGAGTTCAACACAACTTAGGAATGTCCAAAAATTAAGAATAAAATCAAAAACACTAGTTAGAAAAAAATTAAGCCAGTGTTTTAGCCGTCACAAATTAGTAACTTTCCTCATTTCAGATGGCGCTTTGATAAAACCTTTTCTTCTTTTCTTGGTTCATGAAAATTTATAAAAATACATCAGACCCATCCAGATTAAATGTATTTTATCAATACAGACAAATTTTGTTCCGCTGCTCAGCCCATAATGTTATATTTTGAGCAAAAGCCACAATAGCTAATTTGTGATGGCTAAAAAAACTGGCTTTATTATTTTTTAACTAGTGTTTTTGATTTTTTATTAATCTTTGGACGTTCTTAAAAATCGTTTGAACTGCAGGCTTCATCAGCGATTGCCAAGCCGTTTTACAAGAGTTTGATGATTCCGTTTTTCTTGTATCGACAAACCAGGGGGCCCTCAATTGAGCCGTGGGTTCCACATGTCTCTCCGTGCCTCATAAAGTTCGTAACTGATGAAAAACTCCGTTTCAGGAGGTTTACAAATTTTCCTAGGACCTATCCCATCTTCATTAATGAAGAAATCAAAGGGAACTCTTCTTTTGAAAAACATTAGTTTTAACCACAATTGACATGTTTAATGGTGTCCACTTTTGTTAAGATTTAACACAGCTATAAAGTATAAATGGTATTTATCGGTCTCAACCTCAAGAAAATTAAGAAAATCGTAAAAAACGAAAGTGTGTCCATTATTTTGTCGCAAATAAAATGTGAATATTTACTAAGATTGGATTAAAATATTCAGCAAGGTCTGATAATTCTCTCTCCTTTTCAAATACCTTAACTTATACTTCAAGCAGTGTTAAAAAACTAAGATCAATCGAAAAAAAAGAAGTCTTAAAAAGTTTTTTTATTAACAGAGGTGTGTCTAACATTTTGTTACAGATTGTATATGAATCAATTCAGGAAAATATCCTAGAACCTTTTTAATATTAATATTTAAAAATCATAGAAATGGGTACCAATTTTATTTTCTAAAGTGCTTACCAAATGAAGAACAGCAACAACAATTTTCCAAAGAGTAGAGACTTCATCTTGGGTAAAGCCGAGAGCCTTGCAGGCTCCACAAGTTGCTGCAAACCCTTGCCTATCGCCGTCTGACAGACTTTCTGAAGAAGATCTCAAATAATTGAAATGGTTATTGTTACCATTTAAATCCAAGCATTTCAAGTCACTCGATGACCTCCAACCGGCCAAAACCTATTCCAAAAAATAATACTCCATGAATAAAAAAGCTTAGTTATAAACAAACAGTATTTTAAGTCAGTGACAGACAGTAGTTTTATTAAATCATTTTAATATCCTATTTTCATTCTCCAATAACCAGTGAATCCTAGCTCAAAGATGGCACAGATTGACTCCTAGCTTTTGCTTCCCGATACTTAGCTGTTGCTGAGAGGCATTATTAATCAATTGACAAGGAAGCTGTAACCAAAGTGTTTGGGAAAAAAATAAATCACTAGTTTATTTATAAAAGAAAAAACTTGTTCTTCACCGATCATTTAATAATTGTTTAAACAAATAAACAATTTATCGGGTAGAAGGAGATATAATGAAAAACAAAATATCCGACTGTCCAAAATATTTTATATTTCAATCCTTCTCCTTCTAAGAATATAAATGATACTTTAAAAACAATTTATTAAATTGCCTCATTTATTACAGAATAAATCTCTCTAAATCCTATCTTTGCTCTGTTAAATACAGTAACAGAAGCACAGTAATACAATTTACCATTATAATAATACTCTTAGAGAATCATACAAACTGTGGAAAAAAATCATTTTTTAAAGTATAATGCAAATTGTAAACTATAAATATAATATATGTATTACACAAAAAAATATTGATTTTTTGGGGGCACAGAACCTAATTTATATGAATGATAGATTTAACAAAATTTATCAAGAGCTGTTGTGTTTCAACAAAGGAGCTGTTGAAAAATAACGTAAATTCCTTACATGGAATCAGTGAGGTTTTTAGGTACATATCATAGACTGATAAGAGATTTATCGTAAACATTACAAAGATATTTACAGAAAACAATATATTTGGAGATCTCCTAAATTTGATGGAATGCCAAAGATGAACCTGATCAGTATTAAATATATAAAAATCTACAACTATAAAGATACAGAATCCTGTCAAAACTATTTATATATTAGCTTATCTATCACAATCAACCAGTTCTGTAGCTACCATTTTTCCTACAAATCATTTGGAGTTTTTGGGCATAAAATAATCTCTTTTGGTAGGTAATCATTTTTATTGATGTAAATACTGAAGGTAAAACATGAATTATAATCAGAGAAGGAATATATGTATTTATTTTTTATTTTTAGATATAACTTAATTAGTTTGAATACATTAAAGTGAATAATATATGGAACATATATTTTTGAACGTTTTTGATCATACTTTGTCAAGGTCTTATAAAAACCTCTTCCCAATTTACATAACTATTTCCTTTTTTGATACTTTTTATAACGCTGATCTCAAATCATTTCTAAGGACTCAAGTAAGATAAAGCTTTTAAAACATAATGAAAAATGACAATATTTGTCTTTGATGCCCCTTTTCATTTTTCCTCCTTTTTTTTTTTTTTTAATTTACTGAAAGCATTCACGAATCAATAATTTTTAAGGTTTTCTACAACATTTTCCTAATATTTGTTGTTTATTATAAAATCTTACTAAATAGTTGTTTCAAATAGTGTTTCCATTAAAATTAACTAATACTTTTGAAAATTATACACAGTTCTTTAAAAAAATGACAATTCTTGAGATTAAAAAAAGTTGTGAAAACAAGTATATAACACAGACTGTCTAATAACTGACAAAATTAAGTAAATATTCTACAAAACTGAAAGCGAAGGAAAAATGAAGACATAAAACTGATCAGACCAGATTTATTTTGATAGCCACACATATATAATAAATGTTATCAAGGTAATTGGAACTATTATTTCACCCTACCAAAAGTTAAAGAACTGTATCTCCCTTCTTTTTTTTATTAAGTAACACAGTTTTCAGTCAAACTGGTGCAGTAGTTTATTGGAGAAAAATCCTTCTGTCATATGAAGTTTGTAATCATACACTGATATCAGAAGTTAGTTGGCAGTGTACCAATGATTTTAATATGCAGGGAAGGATTTGTTGTGCAATATGTCATTTGATTTATACAGAAGGAAAAACCTGCACCACAGCTCATTGCGCTTCAAGATAAATAAGATAGAAGTGTCAAGTGCAAAGTGTGCTAGCGGGTCATCCGTAATGGGCGCAGTGTCGGTGATGTTATTAATGCTGCTACAGCAAGTGCTGCCATTTGTAATAACAGTCTGCTTACCAATCGGAAGGTGAAATAATTCCATGATTAGACATGAATCACATCTGGGTCGCTATAAAGAAAGATAACACTAAATTTAATGGAACAAAGATTTATTCACCCCTAAGGAAATCAGCATCATAAAGGAAACTTTTAATTTTAAATTATTTAACTTTAAATTTTAAATTTCCTGTTAATAAATATAACTGGAGTAATAAATATACAGTAAAACCTTAATTATATGACATTTGACCAACTATATTAAAGTTTAAATTATTTTGTTAATTAAGAAGTAATCAAGGTTTTACTGATACTTACAAATATATTTTCAATTAATGCTGCAAATCCTATAATAAATAAAAATGATAATTAACAATAATAAAAATATAATAACCTGGTAAAAACTATGAAAATTCCGTTTCCTGGTTGTTGGAAAACTACACGACACTTTTCGAGAAGATAATTATCAATATGACCTCCAATTGGATCGCCTTTGAAGTCAAAAATGATGTCCATATATTTTCCAAAGCGAGAAGAGTTGTCGTTTCTGTTCGTTTTCGCATTACCAAAAGCTTCAAGTATGGTATTCGACTGCAGCAGCACATTTTTTTACCCTGAAGGTATAATGAGTTTAATGACAACTAAATTAGTGTAAAAAAAAACAATTAGTTAACTGAAGGCAATAGTAAAACAAGCAATTTAAAATTAAATAGAAAACCTTTCAATTTCCTGACGTTGACTGATGTTAGTGACAGCCGCAATGTACTTCATGACAATTTTCGATGCCTCAGTTTTACCTGAACCACTCTCTCCAGATATGACAACACATGTGTCCATTCCTTGCTGTTTCATAACTGTATGGCACCTATCAGCGATAGCGAATATATGTGGAGGATTCTCAAACATTTCCCTACCTTTAAAATATATTACTTAATTAATTTGACTATAAAAACAATGATAAAAAGTAAAATGATACAGAGTTAAACAATTGAACAGATTACTAATGTATAACATAATTAAATATATAAATTAAAAAATAAAATTTAAAAAAAAAATAAAAGACTCACAAGAAGAAGTTTAAAAAAAATAATAGTAAAACAAAAAACTAATAATAAACAGTACTAAAAATATAAAATAAAAAGTACAAAAAAAGATAATGATAATTGATCAATTATAAATAAAGAAATATAAACAAAAACTAAAACCGAATCCAATAAAAATCATGGAACTATCATTGATAGAAATCTAAAAATAGGATCTTATAAACACTACATGGGAAATAAACAATTTCTGAGAGATAAGTATCTGCATAGTTAGAAATTTATCTAGACTATTTAGACTATTTAATATTTATAATGAATTACAAAATTGAATGACTAGAAAAATCAAAAAAAATATAAAAAATAAATAGTTAAATAGTCTCTAGAATCTCCTAAATTTGATGGAATGCCAAAGATGAACCTGATCAGTATTAAATATATAAAAATCTACAACTATAAAGATACAGAATCCTGTCAAAACTATTTATATATTAGCTTATCTATCACAATCAACCAGTTCTGTAGCTACCATTTTTCCTACAAATCATTTGGAGTTTTTGGGCATAAAATAATCTCTTTTGGTAGGTAATCATTTTTATTGATGTAAATACTGAAGGTAAAACATGAATTATAATCAGAGAAGGAATATATGTATTTATTTTTTATTTTTAGATATAACTTAATTAGTTTGAATACATTAAAGTGAATAATATATGGAACATATATTTTTGAACGTTTTTGATCATACTTTGTCAAGGTCTTATAAAAACCTCTTCCCAATTTACATAACTATTTCCTTTTTTGATACTTTTTATAACGCTGATCTCAAATCATTTCTAAGGACTCAAGTAAGATAAAGCTTTTAAAACATAATGAAAAATGACAATATTTGTCTTTGATGCCCCTTTTCATTTTTCC